>OZ005648.1:284264206-284864206 GCA_963930645.1 Salticus scenicus
AACAATGCTCTAAAACCTTTTGACTACTAAAGGGACATATATGTCCCACTGAGATCTCAAAAATTACCAGTGGGATAAATATCACACAAAGATTCAATATAAAGTGTTCTAGTCATAGAACAAAAAAAAAAAAAAAAAAAGCGCGCATATTTAATTTGTGGTCTTTCCGGGTGGTATGTTACATTAAGGACCTATTCATTCTATTGAAAAAGTAGACGAGGTCAATTTTTTTTTTTTTTTTTTTAATTATTTCTTGTCAAATGGGTAAATTAGCTAAAGGAAGAAAAAAAAAGCATTAACATTGGCTCATCCATTTAGAAGCTACGATGCCACACACAGAGGCTTCAAACATCATGCATTGGCCTTTTTTAATGTATAAAAGTTGCTTTTAATTATTAAATTCACAGAATTTCCTCAAACATCTAAGAACTATTCCGATTAAACCAGCGTTTTAATAATAATAATAACAATAAACTGAATTGAACGCCGCCCATTCTTTCTGAAGACACAATACCACAGGCAATGAAACGACACACAGACAGACAATGTCGCCAATTTTATAATACCTCTATCATTATTTACGCCATATCTATCCATCTATCTATCTGTATATATATATATAATGATTTATTAAGCGCAGTAGAAGCCAAGCACCAGATACAAGATCACTGAAACCACAAAGACCAATAAGAATGAAAAACTTCTTTATGTAGGAGAAGCTCAGAAAGGTGAAAAAATTCATCAGGGGATGAAATACACATATTTAAAGAAACCAAATTTATTAATTAACAGCCTGCATAACAATATATATATATATATATATATATATATATAAAGGAATCGTGTGAAAAAATAAGTTGTTCTGATAAATAAATAACAACAACAAATTAATTTAAAGAAATAAAATTTTGGAAGAAATAATTACTACATATTTTTCAACTTTGTATTCATAAATAACTTCCCATGTAAATGTTTGTTTAACAATTATTTAACAGATACTTGTACTTCAGAAGCAAATTTAACTAACGTTTCAAAATCTGTAAAATCTGGCGTCGACGTAGTGCCGACAATCAGACCTGTTTGGATTTACTATGTAGTACATAAACTAAAACACTTTCAATATAAATAATAAAAAATTTTACATATGACTCTTCCAGATTCTTACACAAGCTTAATTACAAAAATCACTTCCGTAAACATCCCCCAAATTCGGTATTTACTCACATTAAAATAACGAAAAAAAAAAAAAAAAAATCTAAATATGTACGATAATGCAATCGTTGTTACAAAATCTAAAAATAAGAGACGAAAGTTACTGTAAATATTTACGGCAACTTTCAAAAATGATAACCGGTCGTTTACATGCAAAAAGGAAGGAAGGAAAAGAATGAAAGAGAAAAAAATTTACGATATATAATATTTGACTCTCACTTTCTTTCTGAAATCAAAATAAGCTACTTTAATACTTCAAATCTCAAATTCTCGAACTTACGCAAAGATATGCCCAAGTGAATTAGATAAAGTTTGATTCTAAAGGTTATCCCACTATTTAAAACTACCTCTTAAATAAATAACCTATCTTTTGTCGGTCTACATCGATAAGCACGTACACAGCCCGAAATTAAATGCGATTTTCGGGAAAATTTAATCTTTTCGGATAAGTTGAATAATTACACATTGTTAGTATTGTATAGCTAGTTACTGGTAACAAATATAAAATGTACTTTATAAAGCATATATATATATACACACTAGCAGTTCTACCCGGGCTTACTCGGGTTGAAGTACTGCTTATAAAAATTTTGAATAAAAAAAAAAATCAAACTATATAACAAAATTTAACCAACATCGTTGCTTTCTTTATTCTATTCTATTACTTAAAACAATTTTTATAGATGCCACACGCACCACATAAACTTTAAATTTTAATCTACTTTTTAAGATAGCACGCGATCATGTTTTGTATAAAAATTAAATCATTAAATTAATTTTTTTACTTATTTTTATTTCATTTTGCACGCGCACTTTTTATTTCTTAATTCAAAATTATTAAAAAAAAAAACTTTTTCGATAGTGTTTGTTTCGATACTGATTATTATTAATTTTCTTTTCTCCCCCCCCCCCCCCCCCCTCCAAAAAAAAAAAAAAAAAAAAAAAAAAAGATGTTGATGAAATTTTAGCAAAAGCAGAATTTAGTTTAAGACGGAGGACTATTAGTTTTTTTTTTTTTTAAATTATAACATCGTTTTAAAATCATTCAATTATATTTTCGATAAACTTTAGATTTCGACAAATGTCCAACTATCGAAATCGACAACGCAAAAATCCCAGATTGAGACTAATAGGCCCTCAGTCCTAAAAAGTAAAGAAAGTATGAGATGGAATTAAAATTAAATTAAATTAAAAATCTTCCAGCTTTATGATATTGCAACTGAATATTTTGAATAAATGGATTCCAAACCCAAACTAGGAAGATACATTTTTGGAGGCATTAAACTTTTTATTTATTTATAAAAATACTAAACTCAGATCCATGAACAAAAATATTTATATGACCATTGAGTGTTAGTATTGAACGTTAAAATTGAGAGCAAAATTAAATGTAACAAAAAGAAATTTGTAAAATGACTCACTACCTCAATAAAATCTTAATTATAAGAATTTGAACTCACTGGGAGAACTTCAACGAATAAAACCACAAATAAACCCTTAACTTAAATTTAAAAATAAATTCGAAAGTTTCTTTTCGCACTTCGAAATATTCATAAGTGGATTAAAGTTTAATTCAAATAAACTTTCTTTCTTTTTTTACTTCGCTCATCTTTACAAAAATGTTTCACATCGTAGTACAACATCTACATTCTGTGATAAACTCAAACATAAAAAAAGAAAAGGAAAAAAAAATTGCATGTTATTAAAATTTTACAATATTATTTCATTTATTGGATTTGGTTAAAAAAAAAAATCTTCTACAATAATTTTTTTAGGAAAATAGATTATTTAAAAATTGGAAGTAGACATTAGCTCTGTTAACAAACACGTAATTATTCTTAAGCAGTTTAGTGAATAATTTTGCGAATAAAATATAATAAAATGGAACTCTAGTTAACTACATTTGTATTTAATCAAATAATATATATATTTTTTAATTTACTTAAAAATTTGGTCGAAAATTGAAACAGTAAATTATGAATTGAAATAAAGTTTTCGAACAGTATTAATTTTTTTTTTTTTTTAATAATCTTTGAGTGACAAATCCTGTAAGATCATCTTGTAACTGGATTTTATTCATAACATATTGAATTTTATTCATAAGTTAATATTCCAGTATGTACAAGTATAAAGCATTTTTTGTCAATTTAAAAAAGTGTCGCGTTAAAATGCAGACAGTTTTTAGAAATGTACATTTAAAAAACTATAGCAGTTTCGGATATTGAACGAATCCCTCAACAGTTTATAACAATTATAACAAAAGACGAGAGAATAAAAGAGAAAAGAGAGAAAATATAAATAAAATATAATATTTAATACTTCATCAAGGGGCATATATTTAATTATTGTATGCAAAAATATAGGTAATTTCTGAATATCTGTAAGCGTAAAGCTAAGACTTAATATGTATTCAGTCGAACCTCGTTAACGTGAACCTCGAGGGGGATAAAAAACTTGTTCCTGTTATCAGTAGTTCATGATATCAGTAACTAATTTTTATATAACTAAATTAATCTTCATTTTGAGGAGGATTATGAAAACAGTTCATGTTAAAAGTAATTTACATTAACCGTGTTCACGTTAACGAGGTTCACTGTATATATATATACCCAGGGACCCCAGCATTCATATATATATATATATATATATATATATATATATATATATATATAACGTATGTTTTGTCATTTTCTCACCACTATTTCAAAACAGTAATTTTTACAATAACATTACAGCATTAAATCTTTTAAGGGAAAATTATTTTTTAAAATATTATCAAAAAAATAAAGAGCACGTAAAAAAATAAGAGCGTTGCAACTTCTGATGTACCCTACTACATGTAAAACAAATAAATTTAGATTGACAAAAGAAGAAATAAATAAATGAAAACTAAAAGTATTAAGGGAAAAAATCAAATATTCACAAAAATAAATAAATAAATAAAAGTAAAAATCCGTTAACAAATTACAATAACGTTAAATTTAAATATATATATATATATATATAGTATATATAATGATAACAATAAGAATGATAACGAAAAATAAACAGATGAATAATTTTTCATAATAACCCACAAAAACCAATTTGGTAACTAGCAACTTAATTAAATTATTTAAATAATTTGACCATTATTTTTAAATTGATATTCGAAAAAAGAAGAATACTCACTTTAAAATAATTACAATGATAATAAAAAACATATAGAAACATAAAAAGAATGAGCTTTTTAATGATTATAATCAAAAGTTTTCTTATATATACCGGGTGATCCAAAATTTACCGAAAAATTAGTTATTGTTATTCTTATTATTATTACTAGGAAACCTACGCGAAATTTTCGTACTTTATTATTTATTTATTTATTTTATTTTTCATTTTTACCTTTAAAATTTTAAACTCATGAATACTATGCGAATTTTCCCACCTAATTAAAATTTTAATTTGCCAGAAGCCAAATTATTATTAGAATCAAATTAATATTTTGCAACAGTGAAACCAAAATCATTCAAAGAAAGGTTTCAAAATAAAATTCATGGTTCAAGACCCAGTCTTCATACTTTCGCAGGCTGTATAGAACTTCCATGATGCCTTTTAATTTTTTACCGTCATGTGGCGGTTACTTTTTATTTATTTTCGTATAATGTTTTGTATAAAGAAACTAATTCCTATTTTGATTATATTTTTTATGATTCTAGTTTTTAGTCATTTATCATAATAATTCATGTTATGTATATATCTTTAAAGTATTGCTAGGTTTAAACGGATGCTTACAAAGATTCTGAAGAACCAACATTTAAAAATACATTTTTCCATAAAATAATGTCATTAGACAAATGTCGTCATTCTTTCTTATTAGTTCATTGAGCTGAGTCCGCGTGCTTAAATATTATTCATTTTAAAACATTATTTTCTATCCTTGCGTGTTTTATTAATTCACCCCTATCGTATCGTTTCGATAAAAAAATAATTGTAACTGGTCTGCGTAAGAGAATTATTATATAGGTTATTATTTTAATTTGTTGTTGTTGTTGTTTGTTTGTTTAAGTAACAAAAGCTTTATTGCCAAATTAGTTTTTTTTTTCTCTCTCTCTCTCCATCAGGTTGCGCTTTAATTGTAAAATTTAGTTTTTGCAGTGGCGCAGCAAGTTTGACAACGGGACTGGAACTATGAATATTTAAAGTGACAGGCCGTCGTCATTCATGAGAGTGACCGTCAGGAATTGGGAATTGGAATTCTCATAATAAAGCTTAACTAACAATGCTTTAGCTTAACAATTTCATAATTTTTCTTTTAGATCGATTAACTGCAGTAATAAGCAGCAAATGTTTAATTTAACCTTACAAGGCTCAATTTTTTTTTTTAGTGCGCGACAAAAATATATAGATTGTAATTAGTGATCAGAAGATGGGGAAAACTTATAAAAATAAAAATAAAACCATATTTTACGGAAAAATCAACTTTTTAGCTCAACCTACCGCATGTGGAACATACATAAAAATATAATTTACTAATACGTTTACTATTGTAATATATTAAAAAAAAAAAAAAAAAAAAAAAAAAAAAAAAAAAAAAACTTACCTCTGCAAAATATACAATAAAACACAGTATTTTTTTTTTTTTTTTTTTTTTTTTTTTCCGAGTCAAAATTGTTCAATTACTATTCTTTTTTTATTTTTGAATTCAGACAAACGACCAACGTATCACTTTCATTCAAATTTCACACTGAGTGCACTATAACAAAAACACGAACGACATCTTTAGGTAAAGATTCATATTACTACATTGCTAAATGTCAGTAGCTTCTATCAAGATGTCAAGAGATGTCGCTACTAATAGTTTTATAGCTATAGGAACGATTAAAGTTGGTGTTCCATATATGGAACTGGGTGCCTTGTAGGGTTAAATATTAGTTCACGTCTGAAATTATATGCAACACGTCAAAGTCAGATTAATCAATATTCGCCATATAGCGTCATTTGAAAAGAGGGATCTGTTTAAAATGTGAGAGGATACTGTGAATAATTCGCCATCTGTGGGCGAGATATAGAACTAATATATATATATATATATATATATATATATATATATATATATATAGTATATAGTATATATTTGTGTATGAATAAAAGAAAATCCTATGTTTTTCTGCGCATTTCTGTTTAAACCGCAGGGTGCTACAGTTATTTATTTATTTATTTATTTATTTGTGACTTTTGGATCACCAAGTATACATTTGCTGTAAGAAATAAATGCATATGTTTGACATAACAATTGAAAATTTGTGAAACGAGGGTAAAATCTCAACAAATAAAAAAGAAATAATAATAAGTAGGAGTAAAGACCATCACGGTTTAAAACAGATGGAGCAGGTTAAACTAGTTTGCCGGGCGCCCAATTTTCGCTAAATTCTCTGCACGATCATATGATAACAAAGAATAAAGTTAAAATGAAATGTTTTATATTATTGGGTGAATATAAATTATTATTTTATAATTATTGATATTTATAAAACAGTTTTATATAAACTAAATCAATCCTATATATACATATATATCATATAACTATATATATATGATATATATATAACTGTGTACAGCTATGCCTGATGATGACCAAATCATAATCATAAAATATATTTATACTACAATGGTATTTGAAAAATGTGTATAATCATCCGCAACTAAGTAGCATAACAGCATTGGGGGGGGGGGGGGGACTAATGACACACACAGCAAATGAAATTTTCTTTAATTTGTTTTAAAATATAGTTTCAGCAACCCACCAACCAAACCAAGCCAAGCAATGCCACCCATCCTCCACCATTTTTATTTTTATTTTATTTTATTTTTATATTTATATTTATATATTTATATGAATGCCCTTACACACAAAAAATATACTTTAAAAAATACATAAATACATATATACATTAATATGAATATACCTTAGGCTATTAAGGATAAATGAGGGAATAAACAATTTTTTGGGGAAAAACACTATGAATAGTATCATATACAAATTTATTAACAGTTTTGCTTCTGAACTTTATTGAACATAAATTATTAATTATATGTATGTAGTGTCGTATACTTTAGAAAATTATTGCTATTTTGACTTGTTTGTCTTTAAAATATTTTAAACAGGCGAGATAAAATGTTTAGTTATTTTTCGATAATGTTTACACATTTTAAAAGAAAGGGAATGTGTAATGGAAGAATTTCACTGAAGAACTTTCTAACTGAATCCATAATAATTCTTGAATTTTTTTAAAGGTTTTTGAATTTGCTCTTTGGCAATAAAAAAATTTTGTCACAAGAATTTTTTTCTTTAGTAATGGACGAAAAGAAGCCATAACACTCGCAAAAGTAAGATAAACAAATATTTACAGTTATGAAAGAGATAAAATTCAGCAAGCAGTTCGTTCCCTCAAAAAGTAGGACATCCAGAATTTGCTGCAAGCTTAAGAGCACGTTGAGACAACAGCATGAAAACTTTGAATTCTTGAACTTGGCATCTTATATTATTATTATTTGTTTATTTTCTAATCACTGGATGCTTAAAAATTATCTATCCGGTGTCAAAGCCGTTTTTTTTTTTTTTTTTTTTTTTTCTTTTTTTTCTTTCTTTCTTCTTTTCTTTAAGGTTTTATATCGGAATAACCTAATTTAATATACTTAATAAGATAACCAAAATGCGCGTTGCTAAGATGAGATGGTAAAATACTTCGCTGAAACGTAAGTAAAAATGAAATAAAAACATTTTAAAACAGTTTTAGAAACAATTATGTTTGACAAAAATGTATGTGTGAAAGGGGCTATCTATCTCCCTGTCAACCTCACATTTAAATATTATAGATATATTCATAAATTAGTTAAGGCTGTTATTAAATTTTAAAATTTATTTCAAATTAGTCGGTGACTTGCTACTCCCACCATATTTTGAAACTTATTGAAGTAATTTTGAGTGTGTAGACCGGTATATTATCGGCAAATTATATACGTATCAAGTAATACACTTAAACTAAGCGCGACAAAAAAAAAAAAAAATTGCACTTCTGTACTTCTATAAATTCCTTTGGGTATTCATGTAATGCTTGCATATTATGTTGTAATTGATACTGATGAGGAAACCCGGACGGGTTTCGAAACACCTAGATTTTAATTATTTTTATATGTATATTTTGTTTTTAAATGTATTTTAACTTAAGTTTTGTCTCGTAAATAAAATAGTTTTTGTTTTTAATTAATGATTTATTTATTTCTATTTTATTTTCGTTATTCGAGGATGAATTCAGTTAAACTCTTTTTTAACTAAAGAATTTAAATGTATATAGGGTAAGTGCTCCAGTGGTAAACACTTTTAGAGCAATCTCTGATGTTTTTAGTGTTTTAGTCATCAGAAACTATTTTTGGAAATCTTAAGTTAATATATATGGTATGAAAGACTTAGAGAACCACATATCTGTTAAAATATATGCATTTGATAATAATAATACTTTTATTTTATTTATTTATTTATTTATTTTAGTCTGTGAATTTTTTTATTTTACACCCACTCAATGCTCCAGTAATTGACACTGCCAGTTTTCCATTTTACCAGTAATTAGCATCCTATGCTCCAGTGTTTGACACTGCTAGTTTTTCATTTTACCAGTTATTGGCCCCCTATGCTTCAGTGTTTGCCATACAATGTTAAAATTCTTATATGTAAAACATGTGCTTTCATTCTTCTTCTTATTTATTAATTATTTTGGGAAAGATGTCAATTACTGGAGCATGTCAATCATTGGAGCACCTACCCTACATATATATATATTTATAGTTTTATTATTTCAAAAACCTGATCAAAATAAATGTTAAAAACTCACAATAAAGAAACAATAAACTTTATTTCACTATTTACTTAATTTTTTTTACGAAATAAATTCAATTTTTATTTTTTTTTTTTTTAAATAAAGAAACCTGGAAAATTAATATTTATTTTCATGTTATAAATCATGTTTAAGCCAAACTCAAATTAAAAATAATTACTAAAGAATAAAAAAAAAAAAAATCAAAAGTCATAATTCGGTGAACTTTGCAGCGGTTTATTTAAATATTTAATAAAACTACTATCATGTGATTTGATATTACTGATATTGTCTGCCTGAATATATATTTGCAATTTTATAATGGTATGCTTATTCTTCTTGTCGCAAATATATATATATATATATATTTTATATATATATATATATATTTTATATATATATATATGTATATATATATTTTATACATATATATATATTATGATGTAAGCCTTTCTAATATTATGGTTTAAAGCTACAGTTCATACATGATTTTTTAGAATAATACACACAGGAAAAGTATAGTGAAATAAACTGAGATACGTTATTATTATTTTTTAAATATAAATGACAGTATAGATCAGGGGTAGGCAATCTGTGGCTCGCCGTGTAACGTTTTGCGGCTCGCGGTGAAATTAACGATATTTAAAGTTTGAGAACTTTGGTTAACCATTAATAAATCCATTCTGAATTTTTGAAGAGAAAATACCTTTCAACGGTTTCTAAATAAACAAACAACACACTGTTGTAAAAAATTACTAAATCCTTTATTCATTCTTTTTATTATTGCTATTAATGTATAGTTATAATTTTTTTACGGTTCTATCGTTAATTTTTGAATGAAAATAATTTAATATTATGTATTTTACTCTCTATAAATCTCTCCCCCCCCCCTCTACTCTCCAACCAAAATACATACATATATGATTCACAAACATATATAAAGAAACACATACATACATATTATGCGGCCCGCCAAGTCTTTTGGGTTGGTCAGACCTGGTATAGATAATATTCTAATTTGCGTATGCAATTACGATTACTATTTGTTTTCATTAAAAATTCAAACAATGAAAGTAAAAGAAAAATTAACAATTCAAAGGTTTTATTTAAAGTATACTCTCTTATACACAACATATTACTATCACGGTTATTATTAACTAAAACTTAAATTTAACAACAACAGCAAAAAAAAAAAAAAAAAAGTTTATTTAAGTATTAAAGAATAGAAATTATGTCTCAAAGGGAAATATTACGTTGAAATACAATATAAATAACGTTATTATTATTATTATTATTAATATAAATAACATCATAATTTGCATTTCAAATTATACGTTTATTTATGATAACTATGTTTTTATTTAAAAACCAAGTAACGAAATGAAATGATAAACCATTTCAAGAGGATTTTATTTATAATCAAAATATTACATTCCACGACCGAAGTGTTTTTAAAGTTAAATAAAAAATACCGATAAAGGGATTAGTGAAACAAGATTCTATTCTAGGGTTCATGAAAGGGGTAAGAAAATTAATGTACTTAAAAATGAATGCAAAAATTCAAAATATTGCAAGAAAATTATTCCGGCTGAACCTAAAAGAAAAAAAAAAAAAAAGAAAAAAATGTTTTCAGCAGTTTTTCCCAAATTGACAAATTGTCTGAGATGTATGTAACTTTATTTTATGAGTGATTTCGGCATTTGATTATTATTATTATTATTTTATTTAATTTTTATTTTTAAATAACAAATTAAAGAAAAAAATGACTTAACAATGGCTATTTATTACTATTATAATGTGTATAGCAACATATTTATGCACTTATTAATGTTTCAGGTATTGGGTCAAACAAAAATAGTGAATAAACCCATGTACAGTTCCTGAAAATGATTATTCTATAAATATGTCATTGAAATTAGATAGGAATTAATAGTTCACTAGGTATTAATGAACTAAACTATTCACTATTACGTATAAACCATTAATTACATTTTATTTATTTATTTTTTGAAAAATGTAATTTTTTTATTCGATCAGAAATCAATAAATTGAAGCTTTATTTTGCGATTAAATTGTAATACTTTTCGTATATAAACACTAGGACAGCATATTTTACATTAAATTCTGCATATTAAAAAACTGTAACTATTTAAACAATACGACTAAAGTGAATAATAATAATAATAATAATAACAATAATAATAAAGACTGTATTCAGTTATTAATTCAATAAGATTGCCGTGGTTGCTACGCTAGCGTACCAGGCCTGGGTAAGATGTCCTGCTTAGGATGTGTGTGTGTGTGGGGTGGGGTGGGGGGGTGTCTTTCTAAAGGGTCCTAGCTCGTATTTACGCGAGTTAATTTCATAAGGCAATAGTTTTATAAAACCAATTACAAAATAAACAGTCCGCCAGTCCACAACTCAAGTCCAAATTTCAGAAAAGAGTAGATATGGAGTGATAATAATTTTTAAGATAAAATTACACATATATGTGTGTGCATGCACGTGTGTGTATCAGCGTCATTTAATACAGATCATTGTTTTGATTTTTCTCTAATTTGTTCTGTTTCGGTTGATTTAATTCCAGCACATTATGAAAATAATCCGACGAAACATCGTACTTATGATAAATAACGATGAATAAACACATGAATTGCATATTACGAGAGTAAGATTTGAGAATAAAGAAACGGTTATATGCAAGCATTTACAACCTTTTCACAATTATCTTTGATGCAAAATTGAAATTGGATACGTTAAATATTGCATGTTATACTAATACATTGAACATTTTATGTGGCAGTAGCAAAATAATATATGCAGCATGAATAAATCTATATGTAGATATTTTTGCTTATCTTTTTATAATTAATTACGCCATTGCATTAATGGTTAAAATGGTCGCGCCAGTGTTCTTTCGTGGTCATTTAATTATTTACTACTTTCATTTTCTAACACAATTTTAGGATTTTCAGTTATAATATACTGATGCCTTTTTAGCCAGTCAAGGTTCCATTTTGTTTGTCTGGACTTTTATGTTTCACTGAAGGTGCATTTAAGTCCAATAAAATGTTTAAAAGGTGTAGTGAACTCATCACTAACACTTTCAGACGTAAAATTGCACTGCTGTTCTATCTTGATTTAATTGTTAAATTTTAGTAATTATTTATAAAAAATGTACTTCTTTCAAGCAATAAAATCAACATTTTGGATATATATATACATATATAGATAGATAAATATAGACATAGGGAATTTTTCAAAATTTTCTTCTTAGTGTCATTATTTTTATGCATGAGATCGGCTGATGTTTTAAGCTTCAGTATCGACTCGAAATCTTTTGTATTATTAACCGTTCAAAGTTATCAAAAGTTATCAAAAGAGAAATTTTTCATATTTTTGGGTGTATTATTTTGCTCTTTTATATTGAATATTATATGTGTATTATCGATTTCCTTTTTTATTCAAAAGAATAAAAAAGGAAATCAAATGATATTATGATTTATTCTTTCACTGATAAATGATTTATTCTCTCATTGCTTGTTTAATTTTTTTTGTTTGGGCTCAATTTCGATTTATCGTAAGGTATCAAATATTAAATTGACTATCTAGAAATAAAATTAAGGTAAGTTTGAAGCGAAATTAAATTAATTAAAAATATAAAATTAGAAGAATTAATTGTTTAATACAATTAAACTAAAGTCTTCACAGGATAAATTATTTTGGTGAAAATTAATTTTTATTGGTCTATGTGGCATTCAGTGGCATTAAATCTTCTGCTACTCTGGCTATTACTGCGTTTTAAAAATTAATTATATATATATATATATATATACAGGAGAGCGAGAAAAATTAATTGGTCATAGACGTATTAACACCAAAATTCAGTGCTAATTTAACCTAAAATAGATTCATTTTTTGTCAAAAGTGAATTTATGCCTATTTCCTTTACACTTCTCTGCAAAGAAAAGGAACAAAAGAGAGAGACAGGTATAATATATGGAAAATATTACGGATATTAATTTCATAACTTTCTTCTTTTCGTCAACTGTGTGAATAAATTGTTAAACAATTTCATACACTAACAATAAAAGTAATACAATAACTTTTATCAAAGAAATAGCTTTAAAATTTCATTTGAAATGTCATTCAGAAAAAATGAAAATTTTGAGATGCACAGCAGTTTTTTCCAAATATTTCGTAATTTTAATTTACGTGAAGCGATTTTAGGGAATATTATTACAAAATATAAATTACACAATCTCTATTGAAATTACTATCGAACTAAAATTTTTTGAGAAGTATGAAAAAAAAAGGGGGGGGGGGATCCTGAACAGTGTGAAAAATGTTTTACAGTAAAGGCAGTTTAATTTTCTTTCGCAAAACACGATAGAAACAGCGAATAAGACTAAGGCCAAGGTTTCAAAGTAAGGCAAGTTTCAGCCGGCGAAATGCGAAAACGCGGGTTAAATTCTATTCACTTCAACAAACAAAAAACGAATAATAAGGAAAGATAAAAGAAGCAAAAAAAGTAGGTCTCTGAGCCAAGAATGAAGAGCCCGGTCAATCACACGGAAGCGGAAGTAAGACTGGGCGCTGTGGCACAATTCCATATCTCTGGTCCAAATCCTTTTCCGGGTTAACACCGTTACGATGCGCGTGACGTCATTCAGCTCCGCTCTACCTTTACATCGTAGTGATGACGCGAGAGCTATCTTTTTCGTTCGTCTCGTGTAGCAGCGATTTCTTAGCCGTAATTTGAAGGAGTTACTTTTCAATTTTTTCATTTTTTCAAATCTCGTTTAAGGATTAACTGCTTTGTACATGAAATTGATTTTTGAAATATCTCCTGTTTAATGGATGAAATGCTGTAGAAGCTTATCGACATTCTGAAAGTATACAGGGAAGTTGAGCTGAGTAATGTTGTTTCTGCATGAATTAAAAGTTTCTTAGCGAAATTCATTCGAAATGGGATATTACTAAATAAATCACGGAGTTCTGGGCAGCAATAAACGCACTTTGTGTCACGCGATTTTTCCTAATATTAATGATGACAATTACAATAAGAATTGCGGAAAATAATGTAATTCGTAAAAAACATATATTTTTAAAAAACACTAGTGTATTTTTCAACCATCAGAACACACCAACACATTTTTCCACACTTCAATAAATAAATAAATAAATAAATAAATGCTGAATTTAAAGTGTATAAGAAAAATAAAAATTTAATAAAATATTTATACTTAAAAATTATACTTAATTAAAATAAATAAACAAATAAATTCACTGTCTTTTTTATGAGAAAACTTGATATTATTTCCTATAATTTTAGTAGTTTTTAATCATTAAACCCATATATAATCATTGTGTTTTGTATAAAAATAAATAAATAAATAAATAGGAAAAATGGACCTATTTTTACTCTATGTGATGAACTACGTAACTGTAAAAATTCATTGAAATAAAATAAAATTTTCAAAAGTTTTTCCCAGTTTTAAAATTATTACTTGAAAATAAACATAAGGTACCAAAACATAAAAATTCAAAACTTACAGTTCTATAAGATATTTTTATAGAATATATACATAATCATAAAAAAGACAAAAATAAATAAATTTAAATATTCATAAGTGGAAAAATAAATTTTATAAATAGTCTACAAAATTTCTCACAAAGTAAAATAAGTTTCATTAACTTTATTTTCTCAAATTTTTAACATAACCTCTCTAGTAACTAAAATATGTTAATATTCATCTTACGGCAATGTAATAATAATAATAAATACGAGGACTATTAAACATTTTTATGAAGCAAACTTATATTCTTTTGCCTTCCTCGTTTCTAAAAGAAGAATAAAACAAAAAGTAGAATACAAAATATTTTGCAGTTTCTAATAAAGATTTACAACGCTGATATTCTAGATTCCTTAAAGTTACTTAAAAAAATAAATGAATAAAATAAATAAATAAACAAATAAATGAAGCCTGATTTATAATACTTTAGCTTCTTGGCACGCTATTTCGCTAGCGATTCGAGGGAAGCTTTTTAGTAGTGATTTATGACAATTATCTTATTTTATGTGTTCTCCCTTGCTGTTTAAATAAAACTGGAGATTTCATGAAAAGAATATTTTTTCCTTTCGATGTTGTTGTTTAAAAAAAAAAAGAAAAAAGAGGTTTTGTTAAGATGGGGGGGAAAAAAAATAACAAAAAGACAAACTTTTATAAAATGATACGCAGAAACGAAATCTAAACTATACCTTTTAAAGTTATAGGATAACTCATTTATAGTTATAAGATAACTCATTTTATGTGGACTTAAGTCCATATAAAATGAGTTAATTTAGAACTGAAAGCACACTACTGCTTTAAATTGTCAAAAAAGTCGAATTAAGATCCCCCCCCCCCCTAACCGGAAAGATAATTTTATTTTGAATAAATTGATGCTAATTTTTTAATTATGCGATAAATACTTATTGAAATATCAAAGAAAAAGTCGATGCAATATCACTTTTGATTTTTGACTTAAATGTCTTTAATTTTTTTTCCCCCTCAAAATAAAGTTTTTCATGCTGAAAATACTACAGCTTGAAATTTTTTTGCCCTACCTAAAAATTGACACAACTTTGAAAATGCAGTAAAATCATGTAGCTCTATTACAAAAAGTTTAAATGTTCAATACATAAAAAAAAAAAAAAAAAAAAAAAAAAAAAATGTTTTTTTTCTGATTTTTTATCACTAAAGTCTAATTTCTGATTACTACATAATTAACCAAATACAATTATTTTGGTAAATTATAGACCGGAGTATTACACTTAATTTAAGGCAAAGCTTATGCAAATCTTTGCGCGTATATTTGACTTACAATTTTTACAACTCACATTTCTTTTTTCTTTTTTTTTTTTTTTCCCGTCGAACTAATTTAAAATTCGACGTTTTAAATGCCAGTTAAAATTGTCTTAAGAAAACATTCAGTTAAAATTACCTTTAATTCTTCATGCTTCAAGAACTATTATTTAAAAACAACAACAATAATAATAAATGTTAAATAAATAATTATTTTTATGCTTTTTTGTCACTGTTAAAGGTAGTTCGTTTAAAGAAATTGTACTTTTAGAATATTTTACTCATACCACCAAACCTGCCTTTTCTCTTTAAATAAAATTATAATTAGAAGCAAATAAGGAATAATATACTTAAATATCTATTCAGAAGGAAAATTAACAAATTTTACGGAAAATCATGCAAATTACATGCAGTAAGGATCCGAATTAGTTTCGGGGAATCACAGATAAGGAATCAAAATATTTAATTTTAAGCAAATTTTCTTAAAAAATTTGAAGCTAATCAAGTAAAACTAAAAATTCGTAAAGCAAATAAAATAAAAATAACAACCTTTTTTTTTTTCTTTTTTTTTTTTTTTTTTTTTCTTTTTTTAAGGGAGCCTGTTTCTAGTCATTTAAAAAACTACGGCGAAATAATGTTTGCAATTATTGAACTTACAGTTAATAATTGTCATACTTTTTAGCCCCATAACTATTAAGTTATTTCTTAAAATTAGTCTTTGTTTTAAGTAATAAATATTAGAAAGAAAAAAAATTAAAACTGAATTTAGAAATGTTCAACTGCAATTAGAAATAATTAAAACAAGTTTTCTCAATTGGAAAGTCTATCAGAAGTAAAAAAGTGAAAGATAATACAGAGTGTTTTAAAATCATGTCACCACTCCTGTTACCATCAGATATGTTCCTTGTCACTAAAAGAGTATTTAAACGAAAGTTTCCATATATATCATACCATTAACATTGTGAACTTAACACGGTCGTTATCATGCCCCCCCCCCCTTAAAAAAAAAAAAAAAAAAAAAAAAAAAAATGCATAGCATGCGTAGCTTGTACACACATTACTCGAGGAATGAAAATCGAATGACATCACATTTCGCGTACGATGCTTCAGGTCATTGATATTGTAAATTTTTTCTGTGGTGCGTACGCTTTTTGATCATGGCCCGAAGCATAAAAATCCCAGAGTGTAAATTCTAGCGATTATGGAGGCCAGCGCAATGTTCCTCTACGGCAAACAGTTACAATTAATGGATAATAAACATACACATGAATAAACAGTAGTCCTCATTGCGGGTTAAAGTTCAATGTCATTGTTTTGTGCATGATTAATAGTTAAATAGATATTCATCCCAAATTAGTGTAAATAATTTTGTAACACCCTGAATATTCATTCAGGTCTGTTTCAAGTATATGAATTGCTTCATAATTTTAAGAATGATAAATTATTTATTGAAAAATTAATACAAAACAATTTTAGGGGCTTTCCGTTTTAGTAATCTTTATAATTTATATTATTGTATGCATAATAACTCGTAAAAAAAAAAAAAAAAAAAATTAAAAATTAATAATTAATGTGATCTAATACGATTGTTTCATATCTAATCAAAATTTCAACAATTACGTTACCTTCCTACATCATTTAATTTCCAGCAATTTTAATATTTCATTAATCAAAATAAGTAGAATTAAAAACTGATAGAAAAAATAAAGCAACAGCAAATTACAACAAAAACATCTGCACTAATTTAACAGCATTTATCATTTAAAGAAATATTGAAGTTCAGATATTGTTTTTCCTACATTTATTGTTTATGATATAAAGCTATAATTAATTATATTAAAAAGATTGCATCAATTACTTATCATAAGTTACAATTAAATTAAAGTAATAATTGAAAAAAAAAAAAAAAATGACACGACATTCTCTTGTAAGATTTAAATAAACAACTTTCACTTGGATACTGCTATCACTTGATTAGCTACTTATTTGACGTTATTTCCAAATGCTTGAATATGACCCTGTGCAACCAATCTCTAGTGCAACCAACATACGTGGCCGTGAATCGCTCTTCTGGATTATCAAGATCTTATCAAATCAAAACAATCTATTAAAGCCGAATCAAAAC
Source organism: Salticus scenicus (assembly GCA_963930645.1). Taxonomy (NCBI): domain Eukaryota; kingdom Metazoa; phylum Arthropoda; class Arachnida; order Araneae; family Salticidae; genus Salticus; species Salticus scenicus. Next base: position 284,282,246 of record OZ005648.1, read on the forward strand.
CTTGAAAACCACATTTCTCTCTTTCCAACAGACCTTTCTTTCTTTCTTTTTTCTTCCTCTCTTTTTTTTTTTAAGTAAGCTTTTATTTACATATTCAATCATTTTACCATAACCAACTGACGTATACTTACAACAAAAACTACGTTGCCATCTTCGAATTAAATATAATTAAAAAATTTAATTCAACAGAATTCTTTTTATAATTATATAAATAAAGTTATGCTTTGGGGGGGGGGGGCATTTAAAGAAAATATTTAACAAAGGAATAATAATAAAAAAAAGTAACAGCTAGACAGGTTTTTTTTTTTTTTTTTTTTTTTGCTTTTTCGAGGAAGACTTTTACTAATCTAATATTATAATTCAGCTCAGGTCAAAAGAGCAACAATAAGGGTGTGTAGGAAGGCTATGGCGATTTAGCCTTTTCTATTCTTATAATGCTTTTTTGCTTGATAAGGAAAGATATATTAGCATTTGTTCTAAGAAAGAGTTAAAGAGTAAAGAATTTCAGCGGTACCGATGGCGGCTCCAAGTTTCACAGTCTGGCAGGTTGCCCAGTGAAAAATCACACGTCTCGAAAGGATGTCTTACTTTGAAAGCAAGAAAAAGTACCCCCTGTTTTTAAAAACAATCGTGAGAGACAATGCAAGAGAATTAAAAGAAAGAAAAAGTTCTACGGTGAAACAGGAAAATAAAGTTTACGTTATATTTACTTATAGTAGAGTAAAATGGACTTTGAAATAGAACATAAAGGATTTGTAGGAGAAAATAATTGCAAACAAAACAATTAAAAATTACAAAACATTCTTTTCTTAAAAAAAAAAAAGGATAACATTAGAGAACAAGTTTTGTAGCTTCTTCTATCCGTCAAATCATACGATGAATGAAATTATGTAAGTACGTCAGACAAAGTTCAACCTTGTTAAATTAAAATAAAGCAATAATAATCTACATATTCCCAAATAAATGAAAAAAAAAAAAAAAAAAAAAAAAAAGCAATTTGACAAGGTAATGAATTTTTTAAATCGGTAAATGTTAACTTTGCATATAATCATTAATAATGCTTACGAAATTACGAAAGAAACTGTAATAACATAATCTACTAAGAAATAATATTTCCAATAGTCTTTTTTTTTTTTTTTTTTTTAAACATAATAACACGTGTTTGAAAATTTATACTTAAGTTATAATTTAGTTTTTAAAAATTATAGATTTAATTTAATTCTGAAATTAACTTCAGTAATTAATAGGAAGCAAGAATCGTCAGCACGTAATTCGAAAAGTCCGAAATTCAGTAAATAGAAATATGTTGAGTGGATAGAATTTAGTTAAATTGAACTTGTATTTTACTCTAAAGTGCTGCTGTCAGTTGATTGAAATTCATGTGCTAAACCTGTAGGTCTGTTATAAAATAAATAAATAAACAAAAATAACATTTTCCTTTAAAAATAATTATTTAAATAATAATACAAATATTATTTTTAATAATTTTAACTAATCTAAAAGTAATTTAAATTACTTTTTACTGTTTGTAATAATTGGAGGGGGGGGGTGCATTATTAGTATGAAAATGAGAGTTTTTTTTTTTTTTTAAGTAAATGCTTAAGTACAATCTTCTTGATAAAACAACTAAATGTTAATTAAATTTAATATTAGATTGCGATAATTTATCTAAAAATTTTAAATTAACCTCTTCTAAAAAAAAATTACAAGAAAAGTATTGCAATTTTTACAATAGACAAAAACTTCAAGCGTATTGAAATGCTGAACAAACTGGCATGAAATGATAAAAAGAATAAAAAAGAATTTAAGTAAGTCTATCAATGTAAGTAAAAGCATGTGCTGCTTTCATAATGCAATTGTGTTTACTTATTTTTTATTTGTTTTATTTATTTATTTATTTTTTTCTGATGAAGGGTCATGTTTAATTATTTCGATACAAAACAATTATTATGTGAATTTGCCATTATGTTTTTTGCGTACAGATTTCTTACTCCCCATAAAGCTTGTTCCGTTTGAAACTGATAACTCACTTCCTTGCACTAACAGTATCTGCGTGGGGTAGAAACATTTACAGGCTCAACGTTAATAGAAGGGAAACGATAAAATAATAATTAATGATAATAAAATAAAATAATAAATAAAGTTAACTGATTAATAATTTAAATGTTTATGATTAATAAATCAAATTACTTTTTGCTTGCCATCATTTGATGCTATAAGTATACTATAATATATATATACACAGTTAAACAATTGTAATCCTCGTTGCCAAACTCTAACTGTACATTTTACAGTAATTGTGTTTTATAGTTTATTTTCAGTTTATTTATATTGTTCATATTTCATTTCTCGTATATTTTACGGAGAATTGTAGATTACATGGCAAATAGATAGTATTCTGTTTTAAGATCATTCACCGTCTCATTTTTTTGTAAACAGACTGTACAATTCGCCGTTATTTTTTACAGTGTAAACATGATGGCCGATAAAATAGGAAAGTATCAAATTTAAAACAAAAGCCGAAATGTAAAACATAGAACAAATAATTAATATGATTTTTAACTGACAAAAAGCAATAGGATATTTAAGAAATAATTTATTCATTTATTTTAAACATATTTAACGAGAGCGTATACGGTTGAACAAACTGACAAACGATTCCTCAGGTTGAGGTTGAGGTTCAGTGGGGTTTACGTCGTATTAGTGCAAGAATAAGCAATTGGCGACGACCTCGGATTTACCCCTAAGGGTGGTCCGGACAAAAGCTATCACAATTTTGTACCTTTACGATGGAAATGGATCCTCCGTTTCGGTGACCTCCAAAAGTATTATTTATGATGGGAACATGGAGAACATTGCGGCGAAGTCAGATTTTGCGTGCACTACCTACCATTAATATACACGACGGTTTTCCGCCAGCTTGAGTATCGAACCTGCAATCTTCCAATTAAGAGCTGGGGGCTTTGCCGACCATGCTACCCGTGGGCCTCAATTGGTCAAGTAAATTAATTTTATATAACTCGTACGTTCGTTTTCTAAATATTAGTTCAATATACATAAGCTATAATGTGCAAATTAACCGATCAATTGTATTTATGTAATAAAAATCAATATTCTTAGTTTTTTCTATTTTTTTTTTTTTTTTTTTATGCGAAGGATTAATTTAAAATTATAAAAACTTTATACACTATCTACCAATGTGTATTTGGACACTTTCGAATTTAGACGTTTTGTCAAATAGCTAGAAAAATTCTTTAAATTCTTGAAATATTGGGAGTGTAAAGAACATGTACCTCATATATACCCGCAAAAGTTGTGTCCTGAAAAAGAAAATGGGACAGGTAAAAAATTAAAGAAAAAGCAAAATGTTTTGCATCGCCCTGTAAAAAGTAACGCTTAAAATGCGTTTGGGCTGTAGCATGTGATTATGAGGATTCTTCTAATTATCTGTATAAATTTTTATGCGGCTACCGCATATATTCATGGAGATAAAACGGTTTCTTAAAATAATAATAATAATAATAATAATAATAATAAAATAATTATAGCACATACGGTATTAGAACCAGTGCAAAGCCACTTTTAGGAAACATGGCATACTACACAGACAACATACTGCAATAAGAATGCAAAAATGTTAAATATATTACGAAATATGAGCATTTTTACTAAATAATTTTTAACTACGCATGCTGAAGCTTTTAAAAAATTTCATTTGCATAATTTAATAGCCAAAAGTACTGAGCTACTTATACAAAAGCCCCTAACAAATATCGTGAAAATTCAAACAGTTATGAGAGATAGAATAAACAGAATTTCAGTTCCTCTAAAAATAAAATCTAAATTATAAGGGTTACTCACATTTTTATTTTGATTCAATCAATACCAATGGTTATATTGTGTTCGCTGATTGTAAATAAATATTGATAAGATATAAAAACCCCTATAACATCTTCCTTTTCATTAAGAGAAACTGAAATTCTGTTCCTTCTACAACTCATTAATTTTTTAATTTGCATAATATTTGTTCGGGGTTTTCATATAAGTAGCTCAATACTTTTGGCTATTAAATTACGCAAATGAATTTTTATACAGATTGCGCATGCGTAGTTAATAATTATTTAGTAAAAATGTTCAAATTTCGCAAGATACTTAACATGTTTGCATTTTGATTGCAGCATGCTTTCTCTAATGTCACCTACTTTTCTAAAAAATGGCTTTGCACTGGATCTAATACCCTAAGTGTTATAATGGGCTCTTCCCACCTGACGTCAGAGGTCACATGATAGATGAAAAACAAATAGCAGACGAAGTCTTGTTTAGCTAGAGCGATTGCTAAAATAACATATTTTCTATTCTTATTTTTGATCAATCGTATTTAATCTGTGTTATTTTTTATACATCATCATTTTTAATCCATTTTATATCATTATTCATCATCTTTCGTTTACTGTATACATTTACAATCATCATTTAGTTTATACCTGTTATTGATGTTCATGAAGACCATGTTTAAATACTCTGATTTTTGGTACTTAAATCAGTGACAGTGCAATATCGTACTACGTAAATCCATTTAGACCAGTAGCTAAGTTAATTAACTTGTTGTAACACCTTTATGCAATTCAATTAAATGAAAACATTTTATAATCCGTAAACATTCCACAAGAACAAGCTGTTATTTATTGCTAGATCAGTTAATGTTACAGTTACACTACAATATACAAAAATCGATTCTTATAAGTAAAAATAAATAAACACATAAAATGTTTTTTAAAAATTATTAAATTTACAAATACAATTATTCTACTGTTTACAAATGCACAATATTACTTTTATTTTATTTTATATTAAATATTAAAATTTTTGTTCTTAAGAACAATATTTAATTGAATTCGATTCTCAGAATTCGTTTATTCGTTTTCCTCTATCACGTGATTGAGCAGACGATGCTGGGAAGAGCCCATTAAAAAAGCGGTAATTTTTAGTGTAATTTTTTAAGTAAACCGTTATATCTCCATGAATATATGTGGTAGTCTCATAAAATTTTTTAACAGATAACTAGAAATATCCTTATAATCACATGTACAGCGAAAACGTATTCCAAGCATTACTTTTTACAGGTGATCCAAAACAGTTTGATTTTTGTTTTATATTTTACTGATCCCCTTTTTCTCTTCAGGAAAAAGCTTTTACTGAAATATATGAGGTATAGCATGTTCCTTATACTCCCAAAGTTTCAAGATGATGCGTGAAGAATTTTTGTAGATATTTGACAAAACGTCTCAATTCGAAAGTGTCCAAATGCTTATTGGTAGATAGTGTATGTACATATAAATCTAGGAATAAAGTCAATAAGTTTTGCTATTAATCACATTTCCGATGCAGTTCAACATGTTTGATATTTGAAAGTTCTATTGTTAAAGTTGCAAAAGAATCTAGAGTGAATAAAAGCAACAAATAGAAATGAAAAGATTGAGTAAAATTTTCACTGAGTTGACTCAGTCCTTGCGATACATTTATTCCAAATTTTCAATATTTTGCTAAACTGATAAGTCTGGTGATCATTAAATCGAATTTGAAATTCCCGACATTTTTCTTGGGGGGGGGGGGGATGGTATCGAATCAAGACAAATAAAAGTCACATACAGTTTCTAAATGATACCTTGAAACTTTCGTACACTTAAAACCTGCTATTAGAGAGTATTTCCGAAAACTACTTGTCATAGGTGACACTGTATCTTGACAATATATAAATAATATATATTTCGCACAATATTTTTTTAATTCGGAAGCACGTTATGGATTACTTTCGTAACACAATAATTTGTTCAATTTGGCACATATGAACAAACAAATTGTAGTAAAAGTGCATCTTAAATGATTTGAATCCATAGATGATTGTATATATTAATTTCATTATTCGGAATTATTAAAGAACTTTAAATATACATATTACTTTCAATATAAAGCTTGCGGTGAATGAATATAAAATGTAGTTAAATTCTGATGCAATCAATTTTCTAAAATACTCAATCTACAGTTTTTAATGAATGCTTTTAAAGACGTGATAACAATAATTTCCACTAGACGTTAATGTAAGCAAATATTTTAAAGTAATTCTGCACCAGAACTATGAAAGCTATGAATGCCATCATTTGCAACAAACATGTTTCAGATAATCCTAAAAAAATATTTGAATTTATTAGCCAATTTAAAGTGATATGCCTGTTAGCAATTTGCTATTATGCTGCTAATGAACGAAATCGTGCATTGGTGCTCAACTATGAAAAAGGTCACCCCTGATGAGTTTTTTTCACCGTTCTGAACTTTTCCGAATTGAAAAAGTATTTTGTTTAAAATACTGTCTTAATTGTTTCTTTTCTCATTGCTTGTTTGTATCTTTTGATTTGAGTTTCATGTCCTTTTCACGCACCGGCAAAATTATTAAAATTGCAACTAACAATCTGGGAATAAATTTATGGTTAGATTAGAGTTAAATTAAATAAAAAATTAAATAAAAAAGAAATGTTTCTATAAAGAACAATTAGTCTCCACAGGTTATTTAAATTTATTGTAATTTCATTCTTATTGGTCTATGTGGTTTCAGTGATACTACGATTAATAATTCATATTATAGATATATATATATATGTGTGTGTGTGTGTGTGTATAGATAAATATATAGATATATATTGTATAAAATTGTAAAGATAAGAATACTGCGAAAACCTTTTCAAACACTGCATTAGGAAGAAATGACATTTCACATGAAACCGTGCTCATCTGTTCCTATTCACTTTACATTAGTACTATTTTAAAATATACACTAAAAAATATAAATAAAATTAAAAAAACGTTTCGAGGAAAAAATACATGACCACCACTGACATATATTCAAAATATTGTTTTTCATAGGGAAATTGAAAAAAGTTTCGGGTCAGACAGGCCCCAACAAATTAACAAAATTAAGAATGTATATATGACGACAACTTAATAAATAAATAATTAAATAAAAATAAAAATAAAAATTTTAAATATTGTTTCCGAGTTTTCTGATCACAGTTTTTTTTTTTTTTTTTTTCCTTACTTTATTTTATTTTATTTTTAATGCACTCAAGAATGGATTAATTCCATATAAACTGAAGTGCACACATGAATAGTTACTGAAATCTACAAATATATATATAAATATATCTAGTTTTAAAAAATATATTAAGTACATCAATAAACAGAGCACGATTTTCTATCTGCCAAACGAATTTCGTAAAAATTTAAATTTATACAGACACAAAATAAAATTCCTAACCCCGAGAACAAAATATAAAAGGTAAACACTACTCCAATCTCTTTATTAAGTAAGAAAAAAAAAAAAAAAAAAAAAAAAGACAATAGGATATCGAATATCCACTCTTACCGTTATAAATTCGAAAGACCATCCACCTCCCTTCTCTCCAACCACCTTCTTTTCATTTTCTGCCATTTTTGTGCTCAAACTTCAGATACATGCGTCTCCATCCATTCGACACGTACAACGACCTCAGAGATATGATTACAAAATCCACCCTTACTGCAGAAATGTTTTCTTACAGCCATCTTTTTTCTCTCATTTTCTCCTCTTTGTGAAATTAGAGAACCTTACACAGGAAGGAGAGAATATGCTAGGAGAAATCACGTCTTCAGGTGCAGTGAATGCTCTTCTTCACTGCTAAATATAACTCATCGGAATGAGATTTGATTTAATATTTTCTTAAAAAACTATTTTTATTTCTCGAAGAATTAGCATTTATGGATTATTCTTCATTAAAAAGAAAATATATTTCTATGATTTAAATGCGAAATTAATGTGAAATATTTTTAGAATATAAAGGGTTTTCTAAAAAGTTTGGGTAGTGATTAGCAGATAAATTGTATGAAATAAGGGTGAATAATTTTATATGTTTCGTATCGGTTAAATTTAGTTGATTCGATATAAAGTGTTTTTAGAATTTTTTTTTTTTTTTTTTTTTTTTTAAATAAATGAAAATGTTATTTAAATAATTGGCAACAAAAAATAGAGTTTAATTTTTAAAAGAGAAAATTAATATACTTTTTTTTTCTTTACATTCTCACAAATAAAATAAATAAAAAATAAATAAAAAATTAAATTAAACTTAGGAAAAAAAATACGTAGACATTTTATATTTAAATGCATATTTAATTTCTTAATTTTTTAAATTGCCTTTAAAATATTATAAAAAGGCACTATTTTTTTTTTATTACATTTATTACACAAAATTTATTTTACTTAATATTTTAGAGACAGTCAATATTTATTTAATTGAAGAAAAAAATTAACTGGAAATGATTAATTTTCTTTTATATGAATTTTCTTTTAAATATTTTTAGATCATAAAAATTCGGAGAATTTGAGAATTTATACATAAATACATACATAAAATATGTGTGTATGTGTATTGTTTTTTGTATGTACCACACATTTTTGTTGATATTGTCCAAATCTCTCAAAATTTTATTTGGTTAAAAAAAAAAAAAAAAAAAAAAAAGTCTTCTACCATTCTTCTATTGTCGAATTTGTTTGACGTTAGATAAGCCAAAACGTATATATTGTATTAAAAACGTTTTGTTTCTTAAACTGAATTGTATTTTAAAGAGAAAAAATATTTAATGAGTATTTGATTACATACGTGAGGATGTTGAATAATTTAACTGTAGTTAATAACATATATATATATATATATTCGAACTGGGAATGAAGCAAAATAGCTAACAATTTACAGAAGAAATAATAAAGTAAAGTAACATTATTAATAATAATGGAGATAAAATATAATATTAAGTGAATAATTTTATACGTAAAAAAACTCTGTTAAAACTTTTTAACGTGTCGGTATTTAAACCGTAGAAAATCTTTATATAGAAAAAGTAAGTTCAAAAATATCTGTGAACTTTTTACATACTTCCGCCTTAGACCACCCCATTACACTCGTTCATTTTCACAACACCCTTTTTTTTTTACATTCAGTTTATTTTATTTTCATTTTTTTTAAAGGAGAATTCCAGTGAGCAAGAAATTGCGGGAAAATCTCTTACGTCAATTTGACGTCACTATCTCCCTCGACCGCCTCGACCTACCGTGGGATCGGGGTTACCTGTCTGGGTCTCTCTCTCTCCCTCTATCATCTTAGTACCTTAACCAACCTATAAAGAAAGATTTCCCCCTTTTGAAAGTTGAAAAATTGCCTTCACCCCCGTTTGGTCATGATTATCATCAATGGATCAATGCCCCCCCCCCCTTTTTTTTTTTACCATCTCATCTCCACATTCATCTGTTGGTTCTTGACCTTACCTGTGCTGACCTTAAAAATTCGATTTTAATGAGATCTATAAAACGGAACTGATAACGGAAGTAGCAAAGTATACGGAGATTTCTGGGCTACAAAAGAAGGCAATCATAAAATTTCTACAGGACGGTCTTGAATGAAAAAAAGGGAGAATAGCGAACGTAAAATGGCAGGCAAATATCGTAGTAAGATACATAAACTCGAATGGAGCAGAAAATGCAGCTGGCGAGGGATTTAATGATAGATAGTTGCATCTGGGGATATCGAATTAATGATCATTAAACTTTGACATATGGTTGCTTTGATCTTCTAACAAAAGCAGGTTATAGATCTTTAAAGGTCACAGAATGAAAAATGATAAACCATTTTAGGATGATACATTAATTTGAAGTGGAGATGTATATACATGATTATCATGTAATGATGATTGTTTTTTGATAAATCATAAGATGTTTTATTGTTTCTAAAATGATTTATTTAATACGTGATAAAACATAAAGAAAATAGACATTCAATAAAACATAACTTTAGAAAATCATCCTTTATTTATTTATTTATTTATTTGTAATAATTTTTCCAAAATATGAATGAATATATATATATATATATATATTTCAATTTATTTCAACAATTTTCTTAACAATTTGACGAATCTCCAAATTTCCCGAGTTTAGGGCTCGAAACTAACGTCATAGCTACAAAAATATATTGAAATAAAGGAAATGAATTTTTATCCTTGGTTTGGAGGAATGAATTAAATAAATGAGAAAAGGATGATTTAGCAGAAAAAAATTACGTCACAACTGCGAATATATATATATATATATATATATATATATATCCGTAATTTGAAACAAATTAAATAAGTTTAAAAATTGTTTAAAAGAGTAGATGTAACGCTATGTAAGTACCACCACTTGGCGATTTGGTGGTTTTATTTCTCGGCCGTCACTAAAAACCGTCAAATTATGGTCAAAACATTAAGGGAAATTAAAGGGAAATACCCCAAAAATAGTCAAAATGATTATGCTGTCAACTTACAATACCTTACCATTTAAGGAACCCTTATCCTAGACCAGCAACCTGGCTGAACAATATAATAACTAGAAAGCCCCTAAGGTTCAAATTAAAGCGCATCTATGCCTTCCTTCAAGATTTATCAAATTCAACAAACTAAATTCCTTCTCTATCTTTCCTTAATTTTTCCTCCTCTCCTACATGGCGAATACTGGTCATGTCTGATGCTACAGAATTCCACTGAAGTGCTCTCGGAAAGCAATCATCCTGCGCATGATGTTGCTAACCAACATTGTTCTTAGGGTGTTTGGGCTTGATATAAAGACTGCGAGAACATTGTATAAAGACTGTGAAATTTGTACATTACCTGAATGAACTTTGTAATTAGGCTTCCACTTGGCACCGGTCCTCTTCACTTTCATGCAACTTTGTCGCCTTTTGTCGCGGGAGAGCTCTGCTCTGGCGACCTTTGTAATTTTTTTTTTTTTTTTTTTTTTTTTTTGTTATTTGCTATGCAATAAACAACGGGGGAGGCTTAACCTTTGGAGACGGGCTCTTCTGAATCTCCACAGTGGCTTTGGAGCCCCTCTCTAAAGGTTAAAAACGCTCAAAACCACTGCATAGTGGTGAGCGGCTTCTTTCCGTCTTAGAATCTTAGAATCTTAGAAAACAATAATAATAATGAAATAATAATAATAATAATATTTGGAAATGTCAACCATTAAGTGGGCAAAAACCGACTAAATATAATTATTTAAAATTAAGAAACTTACGAGCAGTAATAATAATAATAACCTAGACTATACATATATGCCAGTTAAGTTTATTATAAGAGTTACAATTTTCCCCCTATATCTTTCTCATATATTTTCATAGAACTGTCCTATTATTCTTATTATTGTGGTTATTGTATGTTTGTAAGTTCCATTTGTACCCATTTAAGATCCATTTAGTCAATTTCTAGAACATGGAAAACAGTTTTCATAAGCATCACAAAAAGCAAAACGCAACAAAATTCCAGCATTAAAATTACATTACCATAATCCTCATAATAAATCGTCTCACATATTGAGTTTAGAGTAATTTCATGCCACAAAGACTAAGATGCAGTTATCACGGGTATTATGAAAAGTGCGTCTTAGCAGCACTACCTGTTAAGATTACACCGGGAAAAAATAAAAAAAATCAATGTTTTGAGGATAAAACCAAATTTAATTATGTTGACTGTTTTTGTCATTTGAAAAATAATTTTTCTCAGTTAACCAAACCAACTTGCTTCGACTAACCAAAAGAATTTGGTTGAAAGAAGAGTCGCTGGATAGTCATGTCATAAATCTCGCTGTAAACTGCTCATGATCTTTTGATTCTGATATCAAAATTTTTGTTAAGGCTGTATCAACCAAATAATTTGGTTGAACTTTCCTATTACAACAAAACGTTATTTTTGCGTATAGGATTTGTAGCTGAATAAACATGATTTCATATGAAAAATAAAATATATATATATTTCACGTAATATGGCACTGGGCAGGTCCACATTTTTCTATTTACGCCTCTTTTACATATTTTGCTATCTACTTCTACGCATTTGGTTCCAATGGCGTCCACAAACACGTTTCTTTAAGTATTTCAACAACACACATTTTTTCTTTTATTTTCTTTTCCCTTTTCTTTTTTTTAATATAATCATTGTTAAATGAGTAAATGGACATACTCGTTTCAAAATAACAATTTTGTTTCAAAAAGAAAACATACTTGTCTCATTTATGAAATATCGCATGTTTTCAAATTAATACCTGTTCACTTTATAATTTATCGTAAATATGCTAAGCTAAAAAAAGTTCTTTATAATTTCTACAATTTTTAAACAGAAAGAGTCCAAACATAAAGTTATTCCCTCAAATATCCAGAACTGTAGTTCATGGCGGCTTCATACTGGTTTGCAGATGATATGCATCACATAATAAGCGAGACGTATTAAACCCTCGACGATAGCTTTAATGCCCCAACCCGAGTCCCTTCCCGCTCTTAGATGACTTTTTCTAGTTAATTTTTAACCTTATTCCTCATGTGTTAGTCTTTTATTTTATTTTATTTTATTTTACATACTTAACATTGTGAGTTTTTTTCGTTTTCCTCCCATGCTTTTTCTATGATTTTTTAACCTTTTTTCGCCAATTTTTACATTCTAAAGTGTGGTGGTAATATTATGGTAAAATATAGTAAAATGGTAATTAAAAAATATTATGGTACATGCATCAATGAGAATCTATGTTTGTGATATTGGGATTCACGATGGTCTATTCCAATTTTTGTGAACGTCAATATATTCAATAATAAATGCATAGGATTTTTATATTTGAGTATATTCGGAGCTATTTTGAATATGTGACATAACTCAAATTTACACAATTTTACTCCTTTTTGAGTATTTTTTATCTTTTATTAATTTTTTTTTCAGTGATCTGTCTGGGGCAGAATATATTCTGTGCGATTCTATCTGATACATGCTGAAATATGGCTAGTATGAAAACTGTGAAAAAATACATTTATCGCAACGCCACTTTAGTCAATATACGTCAAAAACTAAACAGTGACGATTTAAGTTAAACTCCATAACAAACATAAAATTTATGGAAATTCCATGCATTGATTATAGAGCAACGTATACGACAAAATTTGTGTCACACGTATACTCACTCACACTTCTTTAAAAAAAAAAAAAAAAAAAAAAAAAAAAAAAGTAATTTGGACATGCAGGAAAGCGTATAAACCCGTCAATATCTGGCAGAGAAAAATTTCATGGGATTATTTTTTTTCATGTATAAAAAGAAAGTAATATGAAAGCAGAAAAAAAATTATTTAATGCAGTTAGAAAAAAAAGAGAATATAACAAGAAATTAAAAATAGTAGTAAAAAAAGCACTGAGGTAGAACGATTTTAAATGACGAAGAGTTACAGCATCATGGTGATTTCTGTAAAATTATATTTTGTATATACATGATGCAATTTTAAAAATTCATTGTAAAAAGTCCGAGAAATTCTCAAAGGCTAAGAAGCTTCAGAATTTCAGAATAAATAAGAAATTACTATTACTAAGCATATGAAATCTATGTCGCATTGTCAATTTTATAAAATATTATAACGTTGCAAAATTTCACTTGTCATCAAAATTAGATATATACTATAAAAATCTTGCTTGTAATTTTTCTTACATATTGCGATTATCACTATTTATTGTGAAATAAACAAGACAAATGTCATTTTTTGATTAAGTACATATACTTCATAAAATTGCATTGATCTAGTCTGCAAAATTTAAATCAATTCTCAGGAAACATTTGTGCCCAATATAAAAGTTAATTAGTATACTATAACATTAATAAGAAACAACAAAGTGAAAAATTTTTCTGAGCTTGATATCTAGTGTAAATTATACTTTTTAATCAAAATATTTATCAATAAAAAATACATGCAAAAGTAATTTTAGACAAGAATTTACTTCTAATAATTTGTGCGTTTCCATAACTACCTTCCTTTCAAGTAGCGACGCATTCATCTACACATGCAGGAATACGTACAAATATGCATAAAGGAGGTTGTTCTTTGGATGAGCCTCTTAGGTATTATTAAAACATTTGCAGGATCATAACGTAGAAATTATTATTTTATGCGGAGATAAAAGAGATGCACTATTACAATAACGAAAATTTAGTTTCTAACCCTTTTTATGCGAATGCAGAAAGGAGAAAATTTCTGATATATATATTTTTTCTTTTAATGCATCCTAACTTTAATAGATTAATATGCATTAAAAATCAAGTTTTAGGAGCGAACAATACCTAATTTCGCCGACAACCGTGGCCCATGTTACTCTATGCGGAAATTAATTTCCATAATTACTCTTTACTTAATGTATTTTTTTTTTTTTAAATCCGTTTTCACATTCAGAAAACTCCCAATCATTAAATTATTTCTTATTTTCCAAAAATTGATTTTTTAAATTTTTAGTATTTCATTTTGCAACAAAAAATAAGAAAAACGCGCTTGTGAAAATTCGCATTTTTGAACTGAAATTAAAATAATAATAATAATAATAATAATAATAAATCAATTTTAGGAAAATAAGTACTAATTGAACGATTGTCAATTTTCTGAACGTGAAAACGGAATTAAAAAAAAAAAAATACATTAGGCAATGAGCAATTATGCAAACAAACTGTCTCATGGAATAACATTGGCCACGGCTGTCGGCAAGATTAGGTATTGTACGCTAGTAAAGTAAATGAGTTAAAAATAAGAAAAAAAATATGATCCATATCGCATAAAATTTGAAGCCAACATTGCAAAAATAATGTTGCATTTGGCTTACTTTGGTATCCATTATGGGAGCTACATAGATGGATTTAAGTGCTCATTTTAAATGCTTACAATCGTACCACTAGTTATAATGGTAGAGCTATATAAATATCTACACAAAAGTTATTTCCCAAACAATTACTTCCAGTAGATCATAATGTGATTTTATAAATGATTTAGAAATCATCCCTAATATTAGTATTCATAAACTTTATAAATGTTAACGCCTATTAAATGTTAAATGTATGACATAGTATAATAGTCAAGCTCCATAACACAATCGTTTAATTTGATTTAAAATTGCTTAAAATAGTTTTTCAGTTAAAGTAGCTTTAAACCAATACTCTACTTTTTGAATTCTTTCTATTTTTTTGTAGAATATCTATCAATTCTAGGCACATCCTTTTATATAGATAGTATGATTTAATAATATTATATTAATTTTGAGGCAATCTAAGCATATTTACGGATGTTAAGATGGAGGCTAGCAATCTTATTCATAAGACGAAGAAATAAACATTTTTAGCCCCGACCGAATCCCCGGTGTTAAAAGTTTAAAGCATCTGTATGCCTGTGTGTTTATTTGTAGAACTGTAGCTTCTATAAAAAAGCACATTTCAATGTTTTTTTTTTTTTTTTTTTTTTTTTTTTTTTTTTTTTTAATTAGAACGCTGATTTAATTGGGATGGTTCTTAGAATCTTTTTGATATTTTTTTCAAATCAATTAAAATGTACTTTTCAAGCCGTTTTTTGTATTGATATTTTAAAATTTGTGAGCTGGTATTGACAAATTCACAACTCATGTTAAATAATAAATCATGGATTTATTTTATTTTATTTTATTTTATTTTATTTTTATTTTATTTTACTTTCCGAACATACATATGTAAGGAAAGTATTGTAATCATGTCACGAATCTGATTTAGAGATTTTGATGTTTCTGTAAGTTTTGAGGCCCCCTGAGTTCATTTTTACTATTTTTACGATGATTTATGTATCTCTCTCTGTGTGTGTGTGCGAGTGAGTGAACACAATAGCGCCTAAACGCTTTGTACAGATGAGCTTTAAATGTACGTATGTTATAGGACACCATAGCACGAAATCTATTGATTTTATTGATTTTGACGAATCTGGCACATATATATTTTTTACAGGGACACAAAGAAAAATTCTTTATCGTTACGGTCTGTTGGTTCAAATTCCTTAAAGTGCGATAGCGTCTAAAAGCCTTAATCGATTGAGCTGAAAATTTATACACATATTATAGGTTACAGTCACTCGAACTGTATAGATTTTGGTGAATCTAGGCCCTTATTGATTTTTACAGGAACACAACGAAAAATTCTTTATCATTATGATGTATGCGCTCAAATTATTTGAAGTGCAATAGCGTAAAAGTAAACAATGGAGAAAAATACTCAAACCCCCTATTATAATTTTCTCTTTTGTTTATTTAATGACTTGTCTTAGTTTAATTTATTTATACAACCGTTCATTACTTAATGTTAGGAAAGTCGAGTGGAGCCACTCCAGGATTTTTTTTTTAATGAGTATAAAATAAAAAAGCTTTTTAAAAAAATCAAGAATTTTTAACGATTTTAACAAAAATTAAAAATTGTTATAAAGATTATAAGCTCATAGTCGAAAAAATGCTAAATTCGGGTGAAAATTGGAGACTTTAAAGAAAAATAATATTTAATTAAATTCAAAGCCAGCCCTGCGTTGACATTTCATAATTTACGAACTAGCGTTCTTCCAACTGAAAATTACAGACTTTATATAAAAAAAAATAACATTTAATTAAATTTAAGATTTTTTTTTCTTTTTTTTTTTTACATATATAAAGATAGCTTTACACTTATTCCATAAAAAGTGAAATAATAATAATAATAATAATAACAAAAGTAATAAAATACAAGGAGTCTTTTACACAGGTAGAACAAAAAATCAGGTAAATAATAAAATCAAATTGTTTCATTTTATTAAAATGAGTAAAATAATATTTAGAAGATTCGGTTGTTCACCCTTTTTTTACTTTAAGAAGATAAGCTATCACAGGAAAAAAGTTCATTAAACTTTATAAAAAATATGATAAAAACTCTCCTGAAAAAAAAAAAAAAAATGCAAGGGGAGAAGGAGGTTTTTTTTTTTTTTTTTTTTTTTTTTTTAACACGATAAATTTTAAGGAGAAAAAAAAAACTACCCCCCCCCCTCTCTTCAAGGCCATATACCGACCTACTCGTTCTCATTTCAGGTTAGGAACTAAAAGGCTTTCGACCTCCAATAAAGTCGCAGTCCGGAAATAAAATGTCTAAAAAAAAATATCATAGAAACATTTCAGTTCCTTTGATAAAAAATCCTTCCGTTTCGGTTTAAAAAATGGAACTTTCTCACTATTTCTCCAAATAGATTAAAATAATACGAAACGAATTTCTTCTTCTTTCTTTCTTTCTTTCTTTCTTTATTTTTTTTAATTATAATTATTCCATAATATACGATAACACATTCTTTTTTTTTTTTTTTTTCCCAGTCAGTAATCTGGATAGCCAATACTAATCTTACACAAAACAATTTTAAATGAATACAGCAAGGCAACTTTTACTAAATATTTATTAAATTTAAGTTTTGAATATTTAAAGTTGCCAAAGTGAATATTACATAAAATGTTTTTTTTTTTTTTTTTTTAATTATTACAATTAAATTAATAATTACAAGAAATAAATAACAGCACAGAATAATTTGTATAATTATTTACATATCCAATAAATTGAATTTTTTACTTTGATAAATGAAATTCGATTTACACGATAGTTTATAATAAAGATGGCAAGATAAAAAAGTTCAAATAGTTTTACATAATAGAAATAAGATATAAAGAACTCTTGAAATATATAATGTAAATATTTATGAAGAAGATCACTTTATCGCAGACCTTGCACGATTTCTATTTAAGATAAGTTTCCAAATTTATTTGACATTACATAATTGCGTTTGAAGCATATTATAAAGGGAAAATTTGTAATAAAATGTGTAGGCTAGAGGAGGACAAGTGTGGACACTTTATATATATATATATATTTTCCAAAATATAATAACATTTTTAACACATCAGTTTTTTTTAACGATAGTTTGCATATTTGTGTTTATTTTGGTTAATAAATGAAACTATTAGACGATACAGTTTTTTAAATATGATTTTTAAAAATATAATTTATTATTATTATTTTAATATATTCCCCACACAAGTCCCAGATCATGGGGTAGAGTGTATAAGCAAACTTTTTGATTGGACAATGTAATATATCTCATAAAAATGAATATAAAACCATAATGAAATTAAATATAGTCTAAATAAAATAATTTTTATGTGTAATGACTGTCCCTATCTGAGATAAGGCCTAAATATCTGATAAAGTTTGATTGGCCCTACTTCCTAGAAGAACTATTTTGTTCATATTTTTTTCTTAAGAATTGTACATAATGTATATTAGATCTATATATGGCTTCAACTATGTCAACATAATAGAAAACTCTGCTCTTTTTTTTTTTTTTTTTTCTGTCCATACTAGCCCGTTGCAATTATTTGTGCATTTAGGCATTAGATTGAATTTTTATAAACCATGCATATCAAAAGTAACTATCAAAATTTGTACTGAATATAATCATTTATAAAGCATTTGTAAAACAGAAGTGAAATAGTATCACGCAACTGAAAAGCAAATTGGAAAGTTACTTTTCCAGTTTTTCCCAGATAAAAACACTCTTTTATGAACTATTGCTGAAATAACAGTAATATTATAATTTAATTATTCGTGGAAGTGAATACTCGTGTGGCTACACTTCAAAAACTTACAAAGGAATTTTGAGTGTAAAAAGCATTATCCAAGTTGTCCACGGTAGCCCCATGTCTACACTAGCTCCCTCACTTCCCTACATGTAAGCTGTGATAATAAATAATATAAAATCTAAAGGAAAATTTTAGCAAAACGTTTTAATATTTAGCTGTATTTTCGTTAAATAGAAATTATCATTAAAAGATATTAAAAGAAATAAAAGAAAAATAATTAAAAGAAAAATAAATAAATAAAAAATAAAACTCATAATAAAATAAAATTTAGAATTCAGTTTTATCTTTCATCACACAAGCTAATTTACTTATCTGGTGATCATTTAAAATCATACAATTGCACTGAACAATTCTACAAAATATCGTTCCAACATGCAATTTCTACTTAGACTATAAAAGGGTTTCCTCTGCCGGAATAGATTTAATAACATTTAAAAAACTTCAATGTTCGTTACAGTTTCAATGAACGATAAATATTCTGGCCATCGTTATTTAAAATAAAGCATTTCGAGATAAATGTACATCCATTACATTTTCAGCCGCAGATATTGAAAACTCGATAAGCTGAAAAAGCTTCAAAATTTCAATGTTGTAAATTTGCAAAAAAAATAAATACAGTTTTCAATTTAAATTTGCAAAGATGTTCTCATAATAAGGAACCAACTACCGTTGTTTGATTTATATTCTTTTAATTTAAAATTAATAAATTTATCATTAATTATATTTTTTTTATGCTTTTTTAATTAATTGTATAAATTTTGATGCATACAACGCTTTCTCTGTATAAACAGTGACAAAAAGATAGATAAATAGGTAGATAAATAATTAAGTAAAATAAATTAAAATAATAAATGAATTCGTATTACTAATAGAGAAGTTTAAAAATTTTCTTTTTTAATTTTTAAAAGACTCATTTTAAGCAATGAAATAATTAATAGATTAAAAATGTCTCATATATATATATATATATATATATATATATATATTAATCTTTCTAAGCTCATACAGTCTGATTCTATAATTTTACTTTAAGAAAAGTGAAATGAAAATAAATATATAAATATACACACACACACACATATATATATATATATATATATATATATATATATATATATATATATATATAAATGTGTGAAGCCCATAACAATGTTTCTCAAAATAGCAAAATGATGAGTGTCAGACCACAGGTAAATCTCATAGACTCTATATCAATAATAAAAATATTAATAAATCCCTAGAGAAATTGAAAATAATGAAGTAACATCTGGAAGAGCAAGGACCTTATCTCGACCTCATTTAAGAACACCTCTAGTAACGCTACTAACCTAATCATACCTTTACAAGGGACTGGTTGTTTAAAGGAAAGAAAAATAAAATAAAAAACCTCTCCGGGTCAAAGACACTACAACTATAAGTAGTTATATACATTTCCTACCAATATGGCACACAGTTTCACTTTCCTCCCGTTCAAGGCCTTTCTTACATAACACTAACCGACCTCAAACGGGGTCACAAATGCCCTTCACCCCGCTGCGGATGAGACTGAGTCACTGCCCTCAATTGTGACTTATATATTTCAAACAACTTTACATCTGAAATCTCCGGATGTGGAACCATCAACATCAAACACAATAATTGAATTTTTGAAAACACTTTCTTTTCCAATCTGACACCATTTCCAGTTTCCAAATGAATGCACTAAAATTGTGCTTCTCAAAAGACAGGGTCAAGCCTAACAAAAAAAAAAAAAAAAAAAAAGGCAATTTCTTGAAGATTGGACAGCAATTTTCAAAATTATAAAAGATACAGAAAGCTATTTTTGTTTGAAGGGTTAGATTATAGCACGGTCACACGGGGCACTAGCCCAGAGCCTCCAAATTTAGGAGGGCGAGGGGGGGGGGTGATATCTAAAAGCTCCTAAGTAATAATACAAATTTTCATGTGATGTGTCAAGTTAAAACAAAAACTTATCAAAACTCTCTTTTAGTTTTTCGGTTGTCTTATGCTTAAAATTAATAATTTTCTTACAAGTTGATAAAAACTGAGAAAATAAAATCAAAGGAGAAATTTAAAAAATGCACTGCACAACATAAATTGTTTCAAAGGGGTGAAACAACTTAGATTTTATTTTCTCTTTTTCTTTTCAGAATGGGCCCATGGTGAACTCTGTAGAGAAAGGGGGGGAAGGCTTCCAAAAAGCACCCTTGGTCTTCAAAAAGCATAATCGGATCCTGATTTTTTTCAATAAGAATTTAATGATAAGTCATAGAATTCTGTTAATAAAATTTCTATTCTGGGTAACCAACCTGTAATAATAAGAAATATGAGAAACTTGGTGTAATTATGCGAATGTTGTAAATGCAGACTGATATAATAAGAGCAGAAATCTAAAAGAAATTCGCTCTTTATATGCAACATATAAATATTGCTATGTAGAATAATATTCAGGTCCAAAACCCCGTACAACTTGTAAAAGGTCTTTGTTGAAAATTATCCAATTTAAATCAGTTCCCGATATCAATGAATATTAATTATATTCGAGCTGTAACCTTTAAATATAGTGCTTCCCTCTTTTTAATGTGCAAGGGTGTGCTTTGGAAATATAATTTTTTAAAGTAAATAAACAAATAAAAATGTTTAAGGATAATGCAATTTCAAATCTTTACAAGCTCAATATCGAATTATATTACATCTATCCGTGTAATGATAACATCAAAGGGTTGGCTAGATTTTGCCCGACCCGTCAATAAAACCCACTTGTAAAAAACCAAGAAAAAGCCCACAAAGAATTTTCAGATATATTGGAGGTGCTCAAACTGCTCTATTAAAAAAAATCCTGAAAAATTCCCCATGGGAAAAAAAAATGTATAATTATGTTATTAAAACAGAATAAAAAATTATATTAAAAAAATAAAAGCAAGAAAAAAACAAAGTTGTTTGTCAATATAAAGAAAATTGTAGACCTCCAGGTGTGTAAAATATAAGTAAATAAAAATCAAATTTTAAAATTTTTTTCAAAAATTTAAAGTGCAACACTGTTTTGTAATGTAGAGGGACAATAATTAAAATATTTTTTGAAAATGTATTGACTACGAAAAGTTTAATCAAGGAACATGAAATAACTATTAAAATCCAATTTTTTGCTGTAAAGGGCAGATAAAAAGTATTTTAGAATATTTAAAGTACAATTATTTAATTTTAAAATTTCTTTATAACTTAATCATAAAAATAATTTTTAATTAAAAAATATTTTTAATTAAACTTTTAAAATTTTTATTTTAATAAATAAATAATAATGTTTTTTTTTTTTTAATTATTATCTTATAATGAATGATATAGGGCAAGTGCATCAGTGATTGACACTTTTAGAGTAATCTCTGATGTTTTTAATGTTCTAGTCATCAGAAAATATTTTTAGAAATCTTAAGTTAGTACATATGGTATGAAAGACATTCAGAACCACATATATGTTAAAATATATACATTTGATAACAATTATTATTATTATTATTATTATTTCATGAATTTTTATTTGACACCCACTCAATGTTCCAATAACTGACACTGCCAATTTTTCATTTTATCAGTAATTGGCACCCTATGTTTCAGTGTTTGACTTTGCTAGTTATTCATTTTACCAGTTATTAGCACAATATGCTTCAGTGTTTGACATAAAATGTTAAAATTCTTATATCTAGTAAAATATATGATTTTATTATTTTTCTTATTTATTAATTATTTCTGGATCGATGTCAATTACTGGAGCATGCCAATCACTGGAGCACCTACCCTACTTAATGTTTAAAAAAAAAAAAAAAAAAAAAAAAAAAAAAAGGAAGAAAGAAAATATTCCTGAAACTCTGATAAAACCCGAAAATATTCTGAAAAAACCGTGATTAAAAAAAAAAAAAAAAAAAAAAAAAAAAACCCTGATTAAACCCAAAAAACCCTGATAAAATCCGAAAAAACCCACTGGGCTGTTTTCTTTTCCAACCCTGCATCACATCATGCACAATTTTTTCTGACACACTTACAAATAAATTTTTTAACGGAAATTACACCAAATACACATATTTTACTGAATTTACTCAGAATTGAATGGTGTTCATTGTTCTTTTCTCAATATATTATTCACAATATATCCTCGATAGGTTGCTGTGTGATGGTGACGCAAATATAACAAAAACTGACAATTGTACTCTTATTCGGACATTATTTTCTATAAACATTTTTACATGTTTTAGAAAAAAGAGCACACTTTTCGATTTCAAAATACATCTGGTTTATTGTTAAAATGACTAAATATTGCATATGTTTATAAAAGTAAAAGTCTTAATAAATTGCATTAAAAACAAATAGCTTAAATCGAATATCAGCTCAATAAGCCAATTTGGATATAATTGTTCTATTTTTTTTTTTTTTTTTTAATCTGTAGAAAGAATTAAAAAAATGTTCTTCGATTTAAAAATATATACATATTAATTCTCGCAAATTTTTGTGTAAAAAAAAAAAAAAAAAAAATCATTAAAAGCTGTCAGTTTGGATTTACGAACAATGCAGATTTGTAAAAATAGACAGTTTAGATTTAATAACAGCCTTAAGAATTCCATACTGATTTAATTCACTTCACTTACAGTTCTTAAAATCTCTCTCTCTCTCTCTCATTTTTTTTTTTTCTTTTTTAAATAAATTAATACGTAAAACTCTTCCCAGAAAAACTTTTCACACACATTTATTTTTTCTTAAATCGTTAGTGAAAATCAACTTCATCTAAATTGAAAATAGCAGAAAATTCCTTTTTAAAGACTTTTTAAATTTTAAATGAAATTCTTTAGTATTAATGAATTATCCTACTTTATTTTCCTCACTTTTCTTTCTTTCCTCACTTTCTTCATTTCATTTCTTTTCTTAGGGGAAAAAAAAAAAAAAAAAAAAACTTTCCCTTTGGATAATGTGAACCTGAAACGAACTCAAAAACAGTCGATTTTTTTCATTTAAAAAGAATAATTTCGCGCGCAATTTAAAAACGGCGTTTTCATTTCTTTTTAAATAAGACGGAGAAGAGAGAGAAAAAAAAAAACTCTGAAATTTTTAAGAAGCTGCAGTAATTTTCTCTGACTTATTAAAGGTTTAATGGACTAGAACTTAGTGTAAAAAAACACTAAATTGAAATCGTTTTTATTACTTTTTAAGAGGGGGAAAAAAGGGAAAGTAATACTAGGGCTATTCAATTGTACATAATGAATATATAACACCTTTAGTGAAAATTCTCTCATGATTTGGATAATCTAGGAAATTATTTAATGATACTAAATAGTCCTTTTGTCCTATCACAAAAAAAGTTAAGAAACAATAATTAAAAGGAATATTGTGCTTTTAAACATGCTAAATGGATATTTAAATTACTCTTTTTAAATATCTTACTTAAAATGTAAATACTTTCTATTTGTAGAAAGTTATGAGTCTAGTTATAACCATTTATAATTTTTTTTTTTTTTTTTTTTTTTTTTTTTTCGTTTAATAACTCACTGTAGAATTACTGAATAAATGGACATAACTTTAAATACGAGAAAAAGAGTAAAAAAATCTTGAATATATTTTAAACTTTAAATAAAAAGATAGAAAATTTTTAAATAATTTTAGAATTTTCATTTGTGAAAACTGCAACACTATATGTTTATTTGAAATAAACGTTTGCTTTGAGCATAAAATAAATATGCTTCGATCTTATATAAAATTCCCATTCATTTATGTACATAAGATTTGGGGATTACAAACTAGATAGTAAGAAAATAAATCCATAATTATATTCTTAAAAAAAAAAATCAAATAGTGATAAATTTCAAGGGGAAATCCTTAAATGAAACATAGATAATTTGGATAAATAATTGCTTCTATCAAACTACAGTTCAATTACAGATCATACATGGTAATATTTATAATTTATTCTAAAGTAATGTTAGGGCCAGTCTTTTTTTTTTTTTAACACCACTTTGCTTGTAGAGAAATTTTCTCTAATATGTAATTTCGATAGAATATGAAGAAAATGTTACCAAAGTTAGCGTTGTAAAAAAAGGACAGGTACTAAGATTGCTCCAAAATAAATTATAAATGATTCAATGTCTAAAAAAGTTAAAAAAAAAAAAAAAGAGAGAGAGAATTTTAGAAGTCTATAAAATATTTTTTTATTGCTTTTTATCAAGAATAAAGTCTTATACCAAATACTATAAATATTTTCTTTTATTTATTTCTTTTATTTCATTTCTTTCACATATCACTATTATTGTTGTTACAAAAAATAGTAAAAGCAAAAAGAAATTTTTTACATGTATTGTACCACTCCATGACATTTGTAAAATAGTTTTAAAATAGTTTTAAAATAGTTTTTACGGCGCTACGTAAAGACGTTCGCTCAGTATAATATTTATTTTAAAACAAACAAGAAAAGAAAATACATAAAAAATATCGTCAAAATTTTATAAAATCCATACAGCAATTTTTATTTATTGTGAGTTTTGAGTATAATGATAATGATGATTTCAGTAAAGAGAATATATATAAGAATATGAATTATTTATATATATACACGGTCGAACCTCGTTTGAATTATTTTTAACATGAACTGTTTCCACAATCCCAGTCAAAATGACGATTAGTTTAGTTATATGAAAATTAGTTACTGATAGCATAAACTACTGATAGCAGGAACAATTACCACCCCCCCCCCTCCCCTTGAGATTCACGTTAAAAGGGTTCGACAGTATATATATATATATATTTAACAGAAATAAAAATATAAAATTATTACCAATTGAAATATACCAATTTATAAAAAATGCATTTTTAAATGAGATCAAATGTTACAAGTAGCTAGTATTTTAGTATGGTTAGTAATAATTATGATTTTCAGTTTAAGAGCTGTTTATTGAACATTTGAGAATATAAAATCATAAAATAAATTAAAAAAATTTTAAAAAGAAAATAACTTTAATGTTAAAGAGAAAACTCCTTGATTTTTTAGAGGAACTTGTAGAATTTGGAAATTAACACCAGTACAAACATTGCATTTACGGTTCTTCTGTTTCATTCTTTTATTTTTCTTAAATGTGTTTTTTAACAATTAGACATAACATTTGCGATCTGAATGTTTGGGAAGAAAAGAGAGAGAGAGGAGGAGCATGAGAGAGAGGGAAAGAGACAGAGATTTGTTGTCGGAAATTATTACTGAAAATCTAGATAACCTTTCTTTTTTTCTTTTTAGTGGATTTTTTTTAATCATTCTACTTTTATTGGCATTTTCCCTCACATACAACAAACAATACTCGGGAAAAAATAAAAAATGTAAATTCATTAATTCATTTTTTAATCATTAAAATGAAAATTTTATTTAAGAGTCCGTTAAAAACTCAATACGAATCTTTCCGACATGATTGAAATAGCAAATGATTAATATTAAGATGTCTTTTTATTCGACTTAGATATTCAATTTAAAATTCGCATATTATAGATATATAAACTTTATTTATCTTGATTGTAAATGGTTGTTTCCCGACAATTACTAATCTAAAAAATAATTATATATATATATATATATATATATATATATATATATATATATATATATATATATATATATATATATATATATATATAGAAAGAAAGAAAGAAAGAAAAGAAAAGAAAAGAAAAGAAAAACAGTTCACCCAGCCCTTTAATTAATTAATTAATTTAAAAAAAAATCTGGTTTTTACGATATAAAACATCATTATAAGAAATATGTATACTACGATTATTTTATTGTAAGTAACATATCGTTTTCGTAAACTATTCATGATGCGAATGTGACTAACTTAACTGGAATATTTGAAAAATTGAAAATTTATTATAATGAAGGAAGATGGGGGAAAATTAAATCATTAACAATTAAAGGATTTAGAGAAATATTAATTAAAATTTGAATAAGATTTAATTGTTCTATATTGAAAGGCAAATTAAGGTTTCAGAAATTTTAAAAGGGAATAAAAAAAGAAAAAGAAAAGAAAAGAAATTGTACCGTTCATAACATACTCGGGCACGTTTAAGTTGTTTTAGAAATACGGACAGAATACAAACTGCTGTATTAAAAACACGGAAAAAAGAAGAAGTGTCGTACTTTAGAGACTACATCACAAATATGTTATTTATTTTGAAGATTTTGGAACATTATATTGAAAACTGTCTCCCATTTCTGCGATGGTAAACTTTTATCTACTGACATACAGATATTTATAAATAAAAGTAATATAACGGAATATATATATATTACTTTCATGTGTTTTGGGGGTAAAAAAGCTTATCTAATGAATTACATAAAGAGGCTTACTTTAAAAATAGATCAAAAGATTCTGTTAAATAAGTATAAGTATATATAAGTACGTATGTAAGCTGGGAAGGGGAAATCAACTAACAAAGCACTCAATAGTTAAAAATTACAAAAGATTTTTTTAAGAGGGATTCTCTTTACACCAGAAGTTTAATAAAAATATTTAAATATTAAAAAAAAAAAAAAAAAAAAAAATTCACGAAATATTTTATATTATTATGCGATTATTATTTTGATATTAAAGTCTTTTTTTTTTTTTAAGTTAATCGCATTTGCTTATTTAGCCAATTTTGAATTATTACAAAAAGAAGCCTATCATATAAAACCTCCAGAGTTCTAATCTAAATGCTCAAACGGTTTTTTCGATTGATTAACTTAATGGGAAAAAAAAAAACTGAGATAATCAATAGGATTACTTATGTTAAACGAAGAAAAAAAAATACAATAAAATAAATAAATAAATAAATAAAAGAACTGACTCGGAAGTGAATACTTCACACGTGGTTGTTCCACTTAACCCAGATAATCTAATCTTTTAAAAAAGCTTTCGGCATCGCTAAGAGTCAAATGAAAAATAATATGCACACTTTAGCAGTTAGTTTATAACGATTTAACGTGTTTTGAGCTAATTAGGGCTAGGCAGGCACATCTGAGATGCACGCAAAGTTCTAGACAAACACAAAATGTAAAATTATTAAAGAAAAACGATAGTGTTAATGTTTGTTTTGTCTGTAAAGTGTTTTAATTGCTGGAAGAATAAGATAAATATCGGAGAAGACAAAAGTTTAGATGTCTTTTGGCTTGTTTCCTGCTTTTTTGTGAGCACAGCGTACATTAATTTATTAAGATCTTTTTTGAATAAATTATTTATAGTTGCTGAATCCTTAGAGAGACCACCCTGTTCAGGCACAAAAGTTTTTGGTATCTATGTGCACCCCAATAGCGTCGTAAAAATCATTCCAAAGAAATCATCATAATTTGTAATAAAAATAGATAAAAAGCACACTTATAAAACATTTTTTGAAACGTTTAAAAAAATCTTTTGATTACTTGTTTCATTATTTAATGAGAACAATCACTTGAATATTTCAAATTTCATTTCAGTATTTTTGTTTTCTTTCGGGAATATACTGTGACTTATTCTGTTCGCTGCATTATAAAAAAAAAAAAAAAAAAAAAAACCCTCTTTATTGTGGTGTTGTAAACGGCAAAATACTTACTACTACCTTACAAAAATTATAATGAGAAAATAGTTCCATATAATTCCATATTATATAATTAAATTGTTATTAATTATTACTACATAATAAATTTATTATACAATAAATTTAATAATTAATATAATAATAATAATAATAATTAATATGATAATTTTATATAATTTTATTATATAATTATATATTTATTATTAAGTTATATAATCTAAATTTTATAATTCCGTATTCCGTATATTCCATTTGCAAGCTATACCGAAAAAAAAAAAAAAAAAAAAATCCAATTAATTTATTGTGGTGTTGTGAACGACAAAAAACACATACTATTGAATGCAAAAATTAAATAATACAAAAATAATTACATATTATTACTTTGTTCTTTTTTCTAAATTTATCTATCTATTTTTTCTAAATTTATCTATTACAAAAAATTAAACATCCCATTAACAACTTTTCATTTGTCCGTGATTCACTTAAAAAACTATTATGGCTTGCCATTTTTCTGAAAAAGGAAAGCTGTTTCATACTACAGTCGAATATAGTTATTACGAATATTTACAAGATTAATTTTCCCTTTCCATATCGGAGAATTGTATTCTAATATTGTGAGAGAAAGAATACCGTTCGTTAAATCCAGGGATTTCTTATAATCAAGGTTCGCTATAGAAGGACTTTCTTGTATTACGATATTTCCTATGAAAAAAATGACTAAAATGCATAAAAATGATTCACTTTCAAACTATACCATTTCAAGAGCAATTATACGAGCAGTCATTCAATAGAATTGTACATTTAGTACGGCTACACTTATAATCTAATCTTGAAAAACAAAATTTACAATTGCTGTGATTGGATATAGTCTTTATTTATTTTTATTTTTATTTATTTATTTATTTATTTTAAGTTTATGGCGATAAAGAATATTTTCGTTATAACTCATTTGATTACTTAAATAAATAAATAAAAAGTATAAATTTTAGTTGCTTATATGTCAATAAAATATGTTGTATTTTAAAATAAACTGAAATTCAATACAAATGCATCAAGTTCATTTTAAATCTGCGTTCATTTATTTCGTTTAGACAATAAAATTTACTAAGCTAAGCCTTCAATTCTATTATACGATGTTGACTATTAAAAAACAAAATATTCTTTTTTTTTTTTTTTTTCATTACATACAACTTTTAAATAGTTATTCACTTGAAAGAAAAATCTGAAATTTGCATAAAAACAACGCGTTTCTCAAGGATAAATGCACAACCTTCTCAAAGTTCGAGAAAATAAACTGGTATTAAATGATTCTTAATGAAATTTTACAGATGTCCGTGTTTAAAAAGTTTATTCCTAATCGGAAGTAAATTAGAGAAGGAAACCGCATTGGAGAGTGAATCCCCCCCCCCCCCCCTCGTTTCTTCTTTTATATTAATGAACCTTAGTGAAAAAAGGTGTTCATTAATATCATTTCAAATACAAAGTAAAGAAATAAACTGTAAGAGCGATTTTTCTTTCGTTTTCGCCCTTTCGATAAGCGTTTCTGTACACTACAGGGTGGAAGTAAGAATTTGAATTGTTACGCGTTATAATTTCTAAACAAATTTATATCGCTAAGCAAATTTTTCGTTTTATTTTATGTTCACTGTGCGTATTATATTCATTTCATTCTAACTAATACACATTCATCACTGTCATAGGCTTAGAACAATGGACTATTTTAAACTGATAAACCTCAATTTTTTAAAAATGTTTTCTTAAATAAAAATATTTTAAAATGAAATGCTAAAGTACTTATTTATTTATTTATTTATTTTTTTGTATTTTCATAAAAGACGTGATATATCTTTAGCAGAAATAAATGTTACCATACTATTAAAATCCAATTGTATGTATGGCCGGCTATTTCCTCAAGAACCGCTGAACGCAGAAATATATGGTAGGTACCAAAAGATGCGAAATAGCTCAAATATTCCGAGTTGACGATTTAAATTAAATTATTCTAATTAGTTAAAAAAAATTAACTTGAAACCCAAAGCGGGTACAAGATAAGCAGTGCATTGTACTGCGAAAAAATAAAATGTCCATCTACAACAGCGCCAACTGCCTGAAGAAGTTGGATGGCAAAATACAACAAGCGGGATAGGTTAAGGAAACTTTTAAGTACAAGTTATATGTAACCACCAGACATGAGATTTTTGTGCGATTTCAATGTATTTTTTTTTTTTAATGTAAAATGACATAAAAAAAAAAAATAGCGACTCAATTTTTCTGAAAATTTATTTAAATACCTTTGCAATCAAAATGCATAGCAAGTTCTATTTAAGCTATTTAATAATCAAAATTGTCTGAGATTCAATAAATATTTAAATATTTAATTTTTATAATATATTCTCTGAAGTAGTCATACACAAACATATATGCACAAATTTATACTACGTATATTCGTATTCTACTTAGCAATATTAAACAGTTTTTTTTTTCTTTGGTATCGATGCGCAATGAACAAACTTTCCTTGGCATATTTGTTTCTAAACATTTACTTGTTCTAAATAATCACAGGCACATTTTTGTTCAACATATTGTTCCTAAAAAAGAAAAATATATATGAAGAGCAGGTAATCTTTAAGAACAATATCACTGTGCTTAAAGAAGTCAAAAACTCTTTTCGATGTATATCGACTGGATATTATATAGCCAGGAAATTTCAATATAGTTGCAAAATCCATCAAATGAAACAATCAAAATGTATTTGTAACGGTTAGGTACAATAAAACAATAAAACAAAAAAAAAAAAAATAATAATAATAATAATAATAATGAATTCATTTTACCAAAATGTGTATATTAAATTTATAAAGTATTATCTATATTTAAATATATATGTATGTACATGATAATATTAAAAAAGGGTGAGGAAAAAAAAAATAATTGAATTTATTTAGCTGTGCCATATCATTTAAATTTATGTTTGTAATCGTCGAACTGTCCGACAAAAATATCAAAAGCACAAATAATGATAATTAATTTCAATCTTCATAAATTCTCTACGAACGGGAAGAACTTCGAGTTAAGTAGTATAACCAATTAATATCTCACTCTACGATACGAATCTGAGTGTCGTTCTGCTCCGCGAGCTCCAAACTTCATTCGCCTCCTGGAATTCAGCTCTCGGAACGGGGACACTGCAAGCAAGACTAGGAAGAGAATCGGATCCGGGTCACACGCAAGGAAAAAAAAAAAAAAAAAAAACATTACCCACACACATGCAAAAGTTACCAAGAACCTGTTAGCATCTCTTGCCAACCGTTACAAGCCAATGCGCATCATCATCCTCAGAGGGGAAAAAAATGCTTCAGAAGTCACCAAAATCACACTACTGAAAGTACAATAGTGGGACCACACGACAATGATAATCTTTGCTATGCCCTACATACGGCAAGAAGATAGACGAGATAGGAAAACTTGCGCGCCGCTTACAATATATATAACACTGTCAAAACATATTACATTTCTCAGGCATTGTTTCCTTCAACAACTATATAAGAACCGTAACAGATCATTATATTCTTAACTGCAAGTTTCTGATGCGTTTCTGGAATAGCTAAAGTTGTAAATGATGAAGAAGTAATACTAATTTAGCATAAACTGAACTTTAAGTTTCCAACCTATTTAGTCGCAGCTTTTATGACTTGAGGTATAAATTGAAAAATACGTACTATTGTAATATTAAAAAAAAAAAAAGAAAAAAGAAAAAAAAAAGAGAAAAAAAAAAAAGAAAACCACAGAACTGACGTTTAAAAATAATAAGTACAAAACTCTGAATAAACACCATAAAATGCAAGAACTCGCAACAATTGTTTCGGGTCGAAAGAAAACACAGCCCTTCGTCAAGCGAACAAAATAGGCAAGAGTGCTGCGAACAAAGCGTTCTTGCATTTTATGGTGTTTATTCAAAGTTTTGTACTTATTACATACTTATAGTCCCACAAGAAAATCTTTTCTTCTTCTCTTCAATAACCAACAAAATAAATGAAATAGTAAAACTTGAATAATATATTGCTTTGTACAGTATTTTGATAAATAACTGGGAGACTTCAGTTTATTTTTGGAACTAATATTCTTATACACACTAAAAAAATTATTAAAAAGAAATGACTTCCTTAAAAATATCAAATTTATTTTAGTTTATATGCATCATTCAAACCCCCCCCCCTTTCCAACGAAATTTAAAATGGACCAGTTAGTTTCATGAATAATTAAAATAAAAATGTCCGGATTTGAACATACTGGGTGGAATTTATTTTATTTATTTATTTTTAAAACGTTTAAAAAGTGAGATGAAGTTCGATGCTACTGGTACCATAACAAGAAAGTGATGCATGGCGAGAGAATGGAACGAAACTAAATTAGCAACTTGGCGGGATAGTGTGGGATCAGTCTCTCTCTCTCTCTAAATTAATTTCTTAATCAAAGATAAATATGTAAAATCTTAAAGAAATAGAAACTTAAATAAAACTAATTTTTTTGTCGATTACACAATATATCTTTATGAGGTGACTAATATAGATTGACTTATCTCAGATAAATATTTTTAAATTATTGTTATTATTGTTAAAAATTTAAATTTTATAAAATATTGCTTTCAAGTCTTTCCTTAAAATCTTTAGTTTAATTAAAACATACCTTTACGAAATATATGCATATATGTTTTAGATGTCGCACTGCTTTTCGATTCATTCATTATTATTAAACAAAAATCTCAACTTCATCTTAATATTATTGCTGCCAGCAAATATAAAAACGATAAACGACAAATGCAAAATATTTGCATTGATTCTAATCTTGTTTTAGGTCTAATTTAAATATAAGTTTCGAATAATGCAGTAGTATACGAGACTTTTAAATAAGCATATAATAACACTACGCTGCAAAAAGAAATTTTTTTTCGAGCCTTGATACCATTCCTTCTGATTCTTATGTAAAATGACCACCTGAACCCGAATATGATGCCCATTTTGTCCCGTCACACACCGTTTTCCCGGGACGTCACCTCCTCCATCCATTTTTTATCCGTCTTCGGTAATTTTATGGCCATGAATTTCATTTAGAGAATGGAAAATAATTATTTTAATTCTTAAAAATAAAAAAAATATAATGTATAATAAGTGATAATAGCAATTGATTAATAAAATATAATACATGTAACTTATAACTTCAGTGGCAAATCCCCTCCCCCCCCCCCCCATCATCCTAAATCTTCGTCTTGCTGCAAATGTTCATGTTATAAAACTTTTCACCTCTTTAGGCCCTCAGAAGATATTTAACAGTTAAAATATTTCTTTTCTCCATTATAAATCAAATTTATAGCCATAAAATGACCGAAAAGTGGTGAAAAAAGGGGGACGTCCCCCCAAAACGGTGGGTGATAGGGCTAAATGGCCGTCATATTCAGGAAGGGGGGGGCATTTTACTTAAGAATTTGCAAAAATTGTGTTGGGGGCAATTTTCATGCCGAGCAGTGCAATTAGTAATATATTCAAGTATTCATAATAAATGATACTTTCATAAAGGAAGTTTGATTTGATACGTAAAATTGCCTCTTAAAAAAATCCTTTTTAAATATTTGTGTAATAATAATAATGTTAATAATAATAAAAAATTCTCTAGAAATTTTTATTAGTCGAATCAGTTATGGAGACTACAAATACAACTGAAAATATTTAATGTTTATATTAAACAACGTCTCTGGTTCTAATTATTTACTTTATAAATTTTTCGTAGTTGGGAGGGATGAAAAATTGTTTCTGCTAAAAAATGCCTTCTCAGTAGTCTTTACAGAAATGAAATATATGTATATATATATATAATGGATTTTGTTTTTAAAATTTTATTCATAATTTAACAAATACAATTTTTATATTTATTAAAAGACTTGATGGCAAATATCAACGCTTCTACTACTCACCATTTGATAAAAGAGAGGGAGAAAAGATAATGTATGTTATAAATTGAACATAATAAATTTTAAATGAAAACAATTCTATAACCTGTGTTAGAAAAAAAAAAAAAAAAGGGACTAAAGATCAATCAGTTTTTTTATTACTCATGTGAGGTTATCTTTTCTACAATTATGGAATATTCTTATGTGACTCTACATATATGTTCTTATTTATTTATTTATTTGTTTTTCATAAAAAAAGAAAATTCTTATTTGTGGTAAATTTTCATGCGTTTTACATATAGATATTTGACAAGATGGGAAATCTCTAATCAAAAACCAATCAGTAAGTATACGCCCAGAAAAATAAAGGTTGCTCTTAAAATAAAGCAGGTTTTAGATCAACACACAGAAAACTAAAGAGTAATGATATTCGTGAAAGTAATCTTTATTTATCTATCTATATCTTAACTTTTTATTGATATACGGTTTGAATGAAATTGAAATTTAAAGAATTATGGAAGTATATTTTAATATGGCTCCTTCAATGGTGTAATCCTTTTAAAAATCTTACGAAAGTTTATCATTATCATTGTTATTATTATTATTATTATTATTGTCTAAAATGATGCAAAAATTTGTAAGAAATGTTTATTTAAAAA
Source organism: Salticus scenicus (assembly GCA_963930645.1). Taxonomy (NCBI): domain Eukaryota; kingdom Metazoa; phylum Arthropoda; class Arachnida; order Araneae; family Salticidae; genus Salticus; species Salticus scenicus. The sequence continues at coordinate 284,316,986 of OZ005648.1, forward strand.
TATAATTCGAAGATTCTACACTGGAAAATAATGCCTATTATTTGGAAAATTACCATTTAAGTGTTTTTAAATACCAGTATCAAGTAACATTATAATACATAAGTAGTAACGCATACATTTCCTGTAACCTTTCATAATTATTTATAACAGCAAAATAAATAAATAAATAAATAAAAACCTCCTTAAAATAGAAGTATTCTTAATCAAAACCCGTAGAGAAAAACTCTCTCTAATACAGCTTGTTTAACTCTGAGAATTTACAGTAAGAGTTTCTTTCCAAATCAGCGTTTCAAAATGCAAGATTAAATGAATATTTAATTGGAACTAAACTAAAGATACAAAAAGAGCAAGTAAAAAAATACATAACTAATAATTTGGGTGTCGAATAACATTTCTAAATGGAACTACATCATCTATACTATTACTCACAGATTTCAAGCGTACGTGGTTGTAAATTTGAACATTGCCACATTCAAGAGATTTTTACAACCTCTTCTGATTTCATGATTCTTTTAATTAACATTCAGTTTTAATTATATTAATAATCTTATTAAAATATTATAATTTCTTTCGCATTTACAAATACGAAAATAATTAAAAACAATATATTTATTTATTAATTTATTGATTAGTAAATTAAACAAATAAAATAAAACGTAGAATTCTGACAAAATATTCTAAAATCGTTCAAAGGTACTTTATTTAAAAAATGCATCATATCCGGTCTTTGTAGAGAAAAATTAATAAAAGAAAATTAAAGCGTCTGCACATAAAGCGCGTAACTGAAAAAGAAAAATATATCCTGCACCATGCACCACAGGCTTGATTTATTTAATGACAAATAGCACAAACTATAGGAAGAAAATTTTTGAATACTAAATCCAAAGTAGAAAAAAAATTCTCCATCAAAGAATAACAATATTTAATTCAGAATAGAATTTTATAATAACATGAATTATATATAAAAAAAGAAATGTTTCTCCTTATTAAGGATAATTATGATATTTATAGGTAGGATTACAAGTAAATTTCCAAACCAAAATTACGTGTAATTAAGCACATCTCAAATTTAACATCATGTGAAGCATAATAAGATTTAGAAAATGCATAATCTTTCAATTTTTTAAATATCGAAGAGAGTATTCCTTGCAGGTAAAGTGAAACAATATCAATTACTAGATCTTATAATACAAAAGCATGGCATGGTTCATAAGAATTTGCAGAAAACGAATATATTCTCACTGTTAAAAAAAAAAAAATCCTGTTATATTACAGAAAATTCCTGGCAACAAAAGTTGCCAGAAAATATCCGTATGCTACGATAAAAAATTGTAAATAGAAATTTTCTGTAACCAAACACTGCAGGAAATATTCGTAGAAACAAAATTTTTTCCGTAGAGTACCCTGTAAAAAAATAAACAAAACTTACTCCAATTGACCACACAGGATCGAACCAGAAGTCTACGCATAGCAGGAAAGGGCTTTACCTCAAAGACACAGATTCACGTAACATGTCTTTACTTAGCACTTCCCACTCCTGCTTTGATATCGAGTTTTCCGAATACAAAACGGAAAAAAATTTTACTCACCAGATAAAATATATTACCATAATTATAGTTATAGTGTACAACAAAATTTTTTTTTATAGTGTCGGGATTCAACATCGAAAATCTTATTACCATGTTTTTATTAACTTCTATTCTTGTTTATCCGGTACAAATCTTGCAATCGATTTTTAACTAACTTCCCTACTAGCTAGACATTTGAAACTTTCAGAATAGCTCGGAACCCGATGACAACACAATATTTCGAAGCCCGATTTTCAAATTTTTGATTAGTTTTCTTTTAATTAATTAAAAAATAAAATAAAACCTACTAATAGCTTTAAAAATAGTCATTAAAATATTAGATATAATTTAATTGTTACCAAAAAAAAAAAAAAAAAAATTACGAGTTCATTTTCTTTCGACATAAAAATAAATACATTTCCTGCGGCTTATTTTCTGTTGAGCTATCTATATGATAGACCAGAGATGTTTCTGCCTCAAAGGTTGTCTGAGTGAGTAATGCTGACCGGGATGTCGGCCTGGATAGCTCAATTGGTAGAGCCTTGACCTTGTAAGTCAAAGATCCGGGGTTCGAGTCCCGGTCCAGGCATTATTTTCACTCAGTCGGAAAAATAAAAAAATTTCAATTAAATACATTTAATTAAACGTGAACGTTAAAAAAAAGTTAAATTATGCATCTCACAAAAATTGACTTCATTATAACTTTAAAAATCTTTATACACATTGATAAAGTGCTAATGTAGTTCTATAGCTAAGATTCAACAGAAAATTTAAAAACAGGGTATATAAAAAGTTTTTTTTTTTTTTTTTTTTTTTTACCTTATAATTATTTTTGTGTTTAATGACACAATTTGAAATGCAAAACACAATTACAAAGATTATGTGGTTCATTAAAACATACTAAACATTAGTTATATAAACTAAATAGAATTAACTAATATTTAAATAAATGCAGTTAACATTTTTAATTTTGTAAATTTTGTCTAGAATATTTAGTATATTTTCCTTATAATATATATATATATATATATTTAACAGGTTTTATCTAATGGGTACGATTTTTTTTTCCTGTTTTGTATTTGGAAAACTTGACTTCAAAGCAGGATTGGGGAGCTCTAAACAAAAGTATGAAGTGTGAGTTCGCGGCTGCGAGGTAAAGCGTTTGCTTTTATGCGGAAGACTCTGGTTTGAATCTCCCTGGTGTAACAGGGAAAAGCTTACTTAATATAAGACTGCGTCTTTATTTTATTTCATTTATTTATTTATTTTTTACAATGTGCACAGCTGAAAAAAATCTGTTTCTACGAATATTTTCTGCATTGTTCGATTACAGAAAATTTCTATCTACAATTTTTTCTTGTTGCATACGGATATTTTCTGACAACTTTTGCTGCCAGGAATTTTCTGTAATATTGACTTTTATGTCATCGGCTAAAATGTTGTAACAATTTTTAGTTAATTTTGCAAACCTGATATTGTAATTTATGCAAGCTGTACGATTTTACGTAATGGTTTTATTTAACGGCATTTCGACAGGAAATATATACAGTAAAACCTCTCTAAGTTGGACACCTACGGTTCCAAGAAAAAGTGTCCAACTTATAGGGGTTAGACATAATGTTAATGAATACATTCCGTTCCGAGAAAAAGCGTCCAACTTAGAGGGGTGTCCAACTTGAGAGGTTTCACTGTATAACGCAGATAAGGCCGGTATACTGCTTTACACAATGATTTAAAGTTTTTAAATAAAATAGGTTAAAACTAATGCGATAAGTTTACTTATTTATTTATTTTTTTTTTTTTAATTCAAATAAAGATAAATTTTAGCTAAGTGTTTACGAAAGTTAATCGAAAAAATTTTCTATGAGAAAAGAAAAAGAAATAAAAGAAAAAGAAAACAATAAAACGACCACATAACTTTAATTTACATACACATCAAATTCAATTAATTTAAATTTTTAGCATATTTAATCTTCGTATTTTTTCGATTTTCTTAGATTTCGACCTTGCAATATCTATTATGACACAGAAAATAAATAAAGACTTCATTAGTATGCTCTTTGTTTATCGAAATAAAACTTTAAAAACAAAACAATATACAATTTACTAGAATTACGTTATAATAAAGATTCAACTAAGAAAGAAAAAAAAAACTTTAGATGCTAAATGAGTAGATTTAAAATTAAAATAAATTGTCATTGTACACTTTGGATAAATTCAGTGCGCTGGAACTGGTTTTTAAAAGAAACCCTGCAATCTGAAAGCGAGCTAGCTACCACCATCTTTACAATACCGGTGATTATGTGAATCCAAAGCGTTTTCATTTTGTTCTCTTCTTTATTTTCTTTTGCTTTATATTTTTTGGGGACTACACCGAATCTTTCTTAATGACGGTGATTAGGACCTTTTCAAAGAGCTCAATTACAACTTTCGGCCATTTATCGTTCTTTTTTTTAAAAAAGAAGCGAATTTCTCATTTAGAGCCTCGTGAAAACAAGTTATTTAGTGAGGCACATTAAAGAGAGAATATCTTAAAAGTAGAGATTCCCTTTTAGAGGAAACAGCAAAAATTCGGCGGGAAAATAGGATTTTCCTTTAACAGATTACGAGTAGATTTTTATTAAACGAAAAAGAAGCTGCATATAGTTTTGAAAACTTTCAATAACTGGAAAACTACTTTGTAATTATAATCTCATTTATTTGAAAAACGCGGCAGAGAAAGAAATAACAAAAGAAGAAAAATGGTTGAAAAATTTTTAAATGCATGATACGGCACAAAGATTTTTTTTTTTCTTTTAATTATATTTAAAGCTAATATAAAATAAATTAGAAACAGAGTTAAAATCATAATCTGATTGTAAAACATAATCTCTTAAATTGAGATTTTTTTTAAAAAACACGTGTGCATTTTAATTATTAAAAAGCATTAAAAACTAAAAATACACCTTAAAACACATCATTCATTTATTAAAATCAAATTAACAATATCTAAAGAATAAAGCTTTTCGCCATGAGTTACATGGCACATGAAGATTCTATGAACTCAGAGCGAAAAGCTTTGTTCTTGTAAATTCTTGTAAATTTGATTTTAATAAATGAATGACGTGTTTTAAAGTGTATTTTTAGCTTTTAATGTTTTTTAATAATTATAATATGATTGTTATGTAGTTAAAAATAACTAATACCGTTCATTAAAGTGTAATTCCTAACATTACTTTTTGTTTTGTAATAATAATTTTGTGATTTGTTCTTGGAAAAGAAAGGCTTCCTATGATGTTATAAAAAGTATTTAGTGCATTTACAAATATTTTGTACTATTTTTTGTAACTTTTGGTGTAATACAAACGCAATTATTTAACATGCAAATTTTATTTTTGGATATAATTAATTTTTTTTAAATTAATTTATAATTATATTCACGGTAATATTATAATTTTAATGAAACTGAAAGATAATAATTCCTTATTTCCCCTGCTAACGTGGGAGAGTTTCTGAGACTAAATTCTAAATTTATTTTTTAATTAAAAAGCCTTCGGCTTTTTAATTTTTTTTCTTTTCTGTAAAATTATTTTTATGTTTTTTGGCACTTTCGATGGAGGTAAGCAACGGTTGCGACCGATTGCAGGTACTCCGAATCAACTACGTTGACGTTGATAATAATTCCTTATAGAAGAGAAATTTACATTTTAAAATTTTCGCTTAGAAATAAGACATAGTACATTTTTAAATCATTCCCCTTTAAAATATTCTAAGATTTAGAAATGAACAGTCTTTTATAAATTCATTAAGGCAATCTTTGACTTCGCCATTGATTTACGAAAAAATAGGTAAACAAATTAAATAATTGTCAAGAGATTAAATAAGAGTAAAACTCATAAAATAAAATGTGCCTCAAAATTATAAATAATTATTTCACGATATGTGCTATTACATATACTAGGAGGAAAGGGGAACACCTATAATTTTATGTGCAACTTTTGTATTATCATGTAATATATATATATATATATATATATATATATATATATATATATATATCACTTAAAATACATAATTTTCAGATTTCTAAAATCAAAGAATAAAATAATTATTATTATCATTTACCTCAAAGATATACATAGGGATAAACGATGATTATCAAAAGACAATTTTATCCAGGATATACAGTACTCACCTAAAAGAAAACAAAAAGACGCATTAAGAAAACAACAATGAAATTGTATATTGAATTCCATCAAAACACAAATGAAATAATGCAGAAGAAACACATTAAATCTGAGATGAAGATTTAGATATAACACTGTAAAAATTTTATTAACTGATTTGTATTATGTTCGTAAATAATAATATAATGTCTTGTTTTTTTCCAAACAATTATATAAATAAGAACGATGATAACCGCATATATCTGGAATAAGCATATAAGATAAGTGCACCAGTGATTGGCACTTTTAGAGTTAATTTCTGATGTTTTTAATGTTCTAGTCATCAGAAAATATTTTTAGAAATCTTAAGTTAGTACATATGGTATAAAAGACATTCAGAACCACATATATGTTAAAATATGTACATTTGATAACAATTATTTTTTTTATGAATTTTTATTTAACACCCACTTACTATTCCAGTAATTGACACTGCCAGTTTTTCATTTTATCAGTAATTGGCCCCTATGTTCCAGTGTTTGACACTGCTAGTTATTCATTTTACCAGTTATTAGCACCCTATGCTCCAGTGTTTGACATAAAATGTTAAAATTCTTATATGTAAAATATATGATTTTATTATTTTTCTTTATATTTATTACTTATTTCGGGATAGATGTCAATTACTGGAGCATGCCAATCACTGGAGCACCTACCCTATATCTGACTTTGCTTTGATTTTAAATATACGTTACTAGCAAATGATGATACATTTCCAACTGTCAGCTGTTGCTTTAGTAATCAGAAAAATAGAATTGGTTTTGTATTTTACATTCAATATGAGCGTTATTTATTTCTAATAACTAATAAATAAATAACTAAAATTATAATGATCTTGTACGTATGTTAAAAATTATCACAAGACATAAAAGTGCACAAACCGATAAGATAGAGATGAATTATGACAAATTGAAATATAGGATACTTATTGAGCAAATATTGTAAATAAATATTTAACAAAAATTCGAATAAAAGGAAAATACTTGTTACATCCATAAATATTTATTATTATTTTTTAAAAAGAGAAAACAGAAAAAAAAAGTACACATAGGGAACATCTGTATAATAATATTGAAATAGACATGGTTACAATCATTTAGCATTATAATATGTAGTTAAGAATTTTTGGAAAGTATTAGAAACACGATAACAAAATAAAGTGCTAGAATTGGCAACAGTATTTGAAACTTTTGTGGCGTATTTCTATTTATTAGTAGTTAAGCACATTATTGATTAACAGCAAAAGAAGAGAAAGCATTAAAAAGAGGTGAAATTTTTCAGAATTCCCCTTCTCCTCCCTTGGCCTTGCCTATCATTTTTGATTATATTCTCAAAATTTCTCGAAAGTTTTCCTTTTCATTTCTTCACTAAATCTTAAAGACAATTAAGTTTATAACAAACAACGTATTATATTTTCTTACAGACTTTAGATTCCTCTTAGAATAATAGAGAATTATTAGAAAGAATCCATAAAATATTTAAATTAACGTAATGCAAATGACTTCTAACTGAATAATCGTTTGCTATAACTATTTTAAATTGTTTTGAATTTTAGCTATCATTCATGAATTAATCGCTTTGAAGAGATTTTTGACTGCATTATTATTTATCGTCTGAGAGTCGTCCTTGCAAGGGTGTGTTCTTCAGGGAGGAGGGAATCAGGCAATGAGATCATTTCCCTGCCATGCTAGTCTCCGAAGGACAGATAACCGTTTGTTAAGAAATCGCTCATCAGCCCTAGCGATGCCTCTAGAGAAGTCTTTTGGATAAAAATGAATATAACAAGTTATATTTTAATCATTTGCCCGGAAATCATCAGCCTAGGCAACATTTCACATGTTTATGCCCCCAGGGAGAGGTTACCACAGCTTTCACAAGTTATGGCGTGTAACACGCAAAATAGTGATTTCCTCAGAATTGAATGCGTAGTGTTATAGAACTTGGAAATAAAAAGATGTGTAATATGTAAAGATTATCGCGATGTGAATACTTAATAGGAAAATCGTATCTGTACAAGTTAATAGATATGAAATTAACAAAATAATAAATAGAGAAATGACGACAGAGGAGGGACATCAACGGACATGGTTGTTTAATACAGATATAAGTTCGTTTAATTGCAACGAAAAAAATCCTTAATTGAGAATAAGTTATGAGGTACATTGAAAGGCAAAGATAAGTCCGGGTCTTCGTTAAATATGAATGCATGTGCTAGCAGCTGGGATGGATGAATATACGTAATTATGTGAATCGTTTCTGCCATAACGAATCATCAAACATTTTAATTTTATACATTTCAGATTAAAAACAGATTTCAGTTTTACAAATTTATATTATGTTTACCATAACTGCGAGCATTTTTGAGTTGCACTATTTCTGAACATTTGTCTTGTTTTATTTAATTGAAAACATTTAACCTTTAGCACTTTGACTGCCATGGCTATCATATGTGATAGCCAATGATGTTTCCGTTGGGACACTGGCTATCGGATATGATAGCCATGGATTTTCAACACTTCAGTCCTTGGCTATAAAAGCGATAACAGTTACATGAAAATCGTACTGGAGTTTGATTGTTGGAGAATGAGAATCTCCGCATGTGTTGCAAAATAAATCAGATTGAAAAATATTTTTTTTATATATAATTTTATGTCGAAAAAAATACAAATTATACAACAGAATTTTTCGGCACCGTCGTGAACATTTGCAATTTTGGCTTGGCAGTCAAAGTGTTAAATAGCGAAAAAAATTCCATAATCAAAAATTCTATATATATAATTTGCAGTTTTAATCATAAATATGTTTGTCTATTAAAGATATAAAAAATAGAATAAACTGGTCAATATTTGGTGATGTAATGTATTATTGCTATCATGTAATATCTTGTAATTTTAGTATCAATAGTTAGTTTTCCTGTTTTTTTTTTTTTTATTTATTTAATACAAGGGTTTCTAATGTGCTCAAAAATATCAAGTTAACTCTATTCATAGATTACCAAGAAATATGAAGAAAATTGAAACTTGCTATTCCATATGTTGTAACTCTTATAATATTGGTTCTATGACAATTTTGCTATTTTATTTATATACATATAATATATCTATTTTCAAATTTAGAACGAGATAAAGTGAATAACATGGTTTTAGTTTAAATGTCTGTCATGTATCGAAACCTTGCTTTCGATCCTTCTGAAAGAATTTCCGTGCCTCTGAAGAGATATTTTTCAAATTTTTAGTAGTATTTTTTTCTTTCCCTTTTTTTCTTTATATATATATATATATATATATATATATATATATATATATATATATATATATGTATATATATCATTTGTCTTTTTATTCAATCTTATGTTTTTTTTATTTTTATCCTTAGGATATTTTTAAGTTTCAGTATCAATAGCGTATTCAAGATATTTTTCAAATTTAATATTTTCGATGTTAGTAATTCTTTTAAACTCGTTCTATTACTTATATACTATGAATTTATACATGACATTTGTATTACTGTTTTCGTATATCCAATTTTTTTTTTTTTTTTTTTGTGTGTCTGTGTTAAAGAAAGGAATCAAAAGTATACTTAAAAATATTTATTATTATTATTATCATTATTATTATTACAAATTGCGATATTTCTACTTTCAATGAATAAACATTTAAAACTTTTTGCGTTAACTTATCTGTACTGATATGTATAAAGGATTTAAGCCCATATTCTTGATTTTTCAGGAGAAGAAAAATAAAGTTCAAAAAATGCTGTATAAAAACTTATCCGTTCAATACAGTTTAACCAGTATGTTATCATAATATACAATTTTGTGAATAAACTACATACATTTAATTTTGAAGTTTGTTTATTTTTAACAGATTTATATAGATTTGAAAAAATTCCTGCAGGACTTAATCTTCTATACCAAACATGGGTGCTAAATTTCTGACTTGAATCTTTTTTACTAATGGATTTTCTCAAAGACTGAATGACATGGACTTAAATCCTTTATACCAATCGATAGAGATATTTTTTTTTTTTCATGAGTCTGACTATGTACCTAACTCAAAATCGGCATTTTTGGACTTAAATCCTTTATACTTATCAGTACAGATACATTATGTTCGTTTATTATTTTTTGCATGTAGATGATTTTTTCTTTTCCTTGTAAATGATTTTCTTCAAGTTTTATTTTACTTCCAATTATTTTTTGGATTAAATATATTTTGAATTTTTGTTTAATTGATTTCTTTCTGTATACGTTAAATCGGGCATTGTTATTTTCATTTATTATTATTATTATTATTAAATGTTTACAGATAGATAGAAATTTCATCTAATTTTGCATATAATATTCAATAAATGCTCCCGATGAAGTTTTATGTATTGTATGCTTTCACTCTTTGGAGCGATTTTAATTTTCTTTTTTAATTAAATCTTCCATTACTTCATGTGCAGTTTTTCATTTCATCCCATGTAGAACGTTTGAAAAGGTTTTCCCATATACATACATGATTTTGCCTTTGTTCACATAGTTTTCAGATCTTTTATTTATATGTGAGAGAGAGAGTGTGTGTATGTATTAAGTCAAGTCTGTTTTTAATAATGAATTTGTACATTTTGGAAAATTTAAAAAAATTATCATAAATGTATATTTACTTTAACAAATGTGTGTTTCTTTCAAATATTTGACGACTTTTCACTCACTTTAGATCAATACTTATGTAGCTTAACAAAGTACTGATAAACAAATGAAAAAATTCAATCAATGTCACAAGCGAAATTATAGACCGTCATATTTGACAAAGCTCTTCAAAACAATTCAATTTCATTTTTTCGTAACAACTAAAAATGTTATAGAAACGCATTTGCTTCAAAAGACATAACAAGTAATATATGGAAATTGTTTTTTTCTCGATATAACAACTTTAGATCAATGAATTCTGATCAAAGAGAAATGTGAAATCTACATATCTCTGCAATAGATTACATATTTATCTATTTAAAAGCATTTTTCAATTAAATTGAAACAAATACAAACAAATCATTCATTGGTGAAGTGGACTTTTCTAAGTATCAAGTTGTAACCGCCAAGCATTTATTGATATATCCTAACGGACGTCGACGAAATAATCGATTTTCTGTCATGTGCCACTTTTATTCCGACAATGCATCTATTTTATCGATTTCTTGTAATTAAAAGTCGCAGGTTAGTATAACAAATCAGTTTCGATTAAAAAATGCATTCCTAAAATTAAGAAGGGAATTACAAGGAAAATTTTAAACAAAGAAGCATTTTTGTACTTTGAAAATAAAATGAAACGGCACTGTAACAATATTCTTTGCCCAGATGGAAGCATTTCTAAATGAAATATGTGTGCAGTTTGGGGTGTCGCTCTAACTGTCATGTTTTGTGCATTAAGACTCTTTAGACTGATGTCTATAGTGTAGCTAACTTTCATTCAATATCCATCACTAATTTTTTATTGTAATGTTTGTCTAATTGTATGTCTGTCTAATCGACTGTCATATATATCAAACATACTTCTTCAAAATTAGCGATGATTATTAAATAAAAATGTTTTTACGAGTTGGCAACACTAGATGTCTACAGTTTAAAATGAATTTTGAACCATTACAAACACCTATGAGAGAACCGGGAGTCAGTCGAATCTAAGACCTGCGGCAACAAAAAACAAAGCTCTGTCCATTTCGTCCATCAAGTGGGCTGAGATTTATTTTATAATATTTTAATCTGTATTCCCATATTTTGTAATTTTCTATCTGAAATTAAAAAAAAAAAAAAAAAAAAAACTGTCAAAGTTTGAATTAATTCATGTAAATATAGTCGCACCTCATTGACGTGAATCTCAAGGGGAATAAAAATTTTTTCGTGTTATCAGTAGTTCATGCAATCAGTAACTCAGAAAATAATCTTCATTGTGGAAATAGTTCATATTAAAAGTAATTCATGCTAAGCGTGTTCACGTTAACGAGGTTCGGATATATTTTGTTTAATTTTTACTGTCTTCATAGCCGCAAGTCTGGATTTTTAGTTGCATGACACTTTGGTTATTTTTTGAGGTCGAAATTGAAAAGATTAAGACTTCCCGATTGAAATAAGCTTTAAATTACTAGAAACATAGAAAAATATTAGAAATTATCGCTAGAAAACTACTGTTAATATTCGGATCTTTAGAGAATTCATCTAGCCAGTGAACTACGCTCTGGCTAGATTAGAACGCTTAGAAAGAAAGGTAACATTTTCAAAAGATCAGTAAATTTTTAGATAAATATATAATTTACAGATCAAAATCGACTGAATGTGATTGTAACTACACTTTTCTAAAGAGATCCAGCAGTCAATTTGGGACTGTGACAGATACTTTAGAATGGCCCTAAGGACCAAAAATGCTGGGCCAATAAAGCTCAAAGTAAAAATTTAAAATGAAATAGAAAAAAATAAGTTTTACACATTTTGAAATTCTTATTCCATTTTATGAAGTAAGTTTGTACAAATATTTTATGACTATAAAATCGCATATAATTTAACATTACGGTAGCATATCTTACAAATAACTGCATATAGTAAAAAAAAAAGGGAAAATCAAAATTAAATTTTATCTAATTGCGAATTTCTATATTTAAAAATAATTTAATATATAAAAGATTTTTTAACCTTTCATTTTCTTGTAAATAATGTAGGAAGAATTTAACATATCTATATTTTAAATATAAACTAAAAGAGTATTCAAGAGCCTCCTAGACCTTTTAAAGAATTAATCCTTTAGCCGTGTAGTAGATTTTTATCTATCTGTTTGATAACTCAGAAAATTAATACTAAATGAAGTAGGAATTAAAAAAAATAATAATAATAATTTTTGAAATCTATGGATTCAGTAATCTTATTTCCTACAGAAAAAAAAAAAAAAAAAAAAAAAAAAAAAAATCATATATTTTGGAAATTTGTCATATTAAGCTTTTATTTCAACTACTGAGACATGGAAAAAGCTTTTGTAACGGTTAAAGGGTTTTAATTTTTTTTTTTTTTTTTCATTGAGAATAATAGAATTTTAAAAAAAAGTTTGTCGTTTCTTTACATAACAAAAATGTATCTTTAATCATGTACCAAATAAACTAACCCGAATATTTCTTTAAACTAGACAAATAGGGAAAATTTTATTAATCTTTAAAACTATTAGTTCTTTATTTAAAAGAAATCTAACTCTGGTCATGATCTAACTAGATACTTGCTATCGTATGGTTTAGATTGACACTGTACACGATCCTTCTTTTTTTTCGCACAATATAATATTGCTCATTAGACCAGGCCCTACGGGTTTAATTGGATTCCGAACCACTACGATCATTCATGACAGAATCGAGATTAGAACCTGGTACGGGGAAACTAAAGCCCAGAAAGCAAACTATTCCGTCACTAGATGGGTATTTTCTTTAAGAAACAACAACAACAAAAAAAAAATAATAATAATAAGAAGAAGAAGAAGAAAAATACTAAAAACGATCATAAACTTTCAAATAATCAAGAATTTAGTTTCTCATTCAACGATTTTAATCACATTAATTGGCACAAAGTAATTAAATTTGTACCATTTTTATAAAAATGAATACGTATAGATATACATAAAATTTCATCTCAATTTATTTATTTATTTATTTTACTTTTTACACACTTCGACATTTATATACCTCTGGTTTCTCATTTGTTTACATCCAAGCGGAAATTTTCAAAGCATGCACGCTCCATTCTTCTATCTACGAATAAAAAAGTAAATAAACAAAGTAAAATAAAAGGGTTATGTTCAATTTTTCCGCTTTATCGATTACCGATATTCATTTTCAGACAAATCGACCATGAGAACAGCAAATCGATTTTTGAGGAGGCGTAGCGCAAGTTACGCGCTGAGGGATTTTTAATAAAAGAAAGATGAGTAGTATAGTATTTTTTTATGTGTTTGTGTTCCGTACATTAAACAAAACTTGAATAAATTTAATAATATATTCTCATAAAACTTCTCTGTTCTTCTGTAATGTTGTTCATATCTAAAATATTTGGATTGGCTCCTATTCTGTTCATTTTTGGGGAAATTAAATAAACAAATACATAATAATCTCTCTCTCTCTCTCTCATAATAATGAATTTCTATTTTCTTTAACTTTCTTAAGTAGGGGAACTCTGCTCAGTTCCCCACCATATATTTGTTTTCATATTTCTACTTTCCTAACATACTATGTAAGAAAAGTATTGTAATCATGTCAAAAATCCGATCATAATAGTTTTGTGTTTCTACACGTTTTGAGGTGCCCTAAGTTCATTTTTACTATTTTTACGATGACGTATACATATGCGTGTGTGTGTGTGTAAACACGATAGCGTCTAAACGCTTTGTTCGAATGGGTTGAAAGTTGGTATGCATGTTTTAGGTCACCATAGCACGAACCTTCTTGATTTTGGTGAATCTAGGACTTCTTCTTCTTCTTGTTCTTCTTCTTATTATTTTACAGGGCTATAAAGAAAATTCTTTATCATTATGGACTATGGACCCAAATTCTATAAAGTGCGATAATGTCCAAACGCCTTATTCAATTCAGCTGAAAATTTATATTCATATTATAGGTCACAGTCGCACGAAATGCATAGATTTTGGTGAATTTAGCACTTATAGATTTTTGTAGGAACACAAAGAAAATTCTTTATCATTATGGTCTAAGGGCCCAAATTTTTTAAAGTGCAATTGCGTAAAATTAAACTATGGAGAAAGATATTCATACACCCCATTATAATTTTCACTTTTGTTTATTTAACCATGTGTCTTATTTTAATTTATTTATACAACCGTTAATTACTTAATGTTCGAAAAGTCGAGTAGAGTCACTCCAGATTTTTTTAGTACAGAGCATATTTACAATATTCATGTTAAAAGTAATGAACTCGGAAGATCCCAGAGTACAGGCATAGATTGAAATGCGCACGCACTAGTCAACCTCCTTCGTTACTATATAGTTAATCTATCCAAATTTGCTGATATATTTCATTAGAGTTAGTTTCGTATTTCCGTTTTCATGCAATTCCATGCTCTTTTATAACGAAGATGTAAACCTTTCCTATGAAAATGTAAATTTTGGCAACAGTGAATAGCCTTTTTAAAACGCATTGAATACATACTTTTGTATATTAGATCCGAGGTGCAATTCTTAAGATACTTTACAAGAACAAGTCTCATAGTTTTTGTTACACCCTGTATATATAAGATTGAGAATTATTTGTAGTTATTTCAAGTTTGTAAGAATAAAGCTAAAAAAATGTACCTTTACACAACTGTTGGAAATTATATACGTAAAGGAAAAACCAGATTTAAAGGATGCTATTATACCATGTAAATCGCATGAATATAAATATATTATACTCAATTAAAAACAAACGCAAATTTGCGTAAGACGTACATTTTTGTGTAATGCACTTACTTATATGTGTAATTGTAATCACGTATAAGTGTATTTACAAATATATTTGTTATGTATACCTACAAATGTAAGCTTTTCGGAGAAGAAGAAAAAAAAAAAAAAAAACCTCCACTTTTCTTTTGTAACACTTTTAGGTTGACAAAACAAACTAATAACACATCTGTAACAAATTTTAAAAATAAATAATAATAATGTGTGTAAGACATACATGTTTGTATAATACATTTTTATGCGTATTAGTACATGGTACACGCATATAAGGGTATTCACAAATACACTTATATTCGTTATGTATAACCTAAATACAAAAATGTATGTGCATGCAGGTATGCATAATAAATATGAGTTTTACCAACGACAGAAACAACCAGCCCCCTCTCTCTCACACTCTTTTATTTATTTATTTATTTCCCCTTAAAGTATAACTTTTATGTTAATAAAGATGTAACAAATTGATTTTTTTTTTTTTAAATAATGTAATTCATTTATGTAAGACACACATATTTGTATAATATACTTATTTGTGTATTTAAACATACACATAAATGCATTACCATACACACTTATATTTGTCATATATATCCACATACAAAAATATATGTGGGTGTAAGTAAACATAGCAAATAGAAGTTTCTTCAACGAGAGAAAGAACCTCAACCCCCTTTGTTTTTAAAGGGAGGAGGGGGAGGGGAAAAGCATAACTTTTAGGTTAATAAATGTGTAACTGACCTTTTTTTTTTTTTTTTTTTTTTTTTAATTAGAGTACACAGAAAAATAATTTAGCTAATTTCTGTAAGACTTTCATAATTGTGTAATACATTTACATGTGTAGCTGTACACGTATATAAATAAATTCACGTTCGTGAAGGCATATATTATAAATATAAGTTTTTATAACGAGAAAATAGAGAGAAACCTCGTTCAATTTTTCTCTTTCTCTCTCTGTCTCTCTTTTTGAAAAGCATAACTTTTAGGTTAATAACTGATTTTTTTGAAAAATAATTTAGTTAATTTGTGCAAGATAGACATATTTGTATAATAAACTTATAAAAGTATTTGTACACACATATGAGTGTATTCACAAATAAACTTATACTTCTCATGTATAATTACATACAAAAAAAAAATATGTGTTTGCAGGTATACATAACAAATACAAGTTTTTCCAACGACAGAAACAAATAAAAATCTCCTTTTTTTTTTTTTTTTTTTTGTTGTTCTTTTATTCTTTTTGAAAAAAGAATGAAAGGCTAATATATATGGCTTTTAGGCTAATAAATATGTATTAAATTGATTTAAGAAATAATAAAGCAGTGAATTTGTGTAAAATACACATATTTGTATAAAACACAAAAATGTACATTTGTACACACAAATAAATATATTCAGAATTACACTTATATTTGTTATGTAATTCTATATATAAAAATATATGTATGTGTAGTACACATAACAAATATAAGTTTTTCGAACAAAAGAAACAAAGAACCCCCCCTCTCTTTTTGAAACATATATTTTTTAGGTTAATACATATATAAGAAACTGATTTTTATTTATTTATTTATTTATTTATTTTTTAATAAGGCAACCGGAAAAATAATTCAAATTTATAAAATTTGTTGAATTTTTCAATGAAAAATAAGCGGAAAATCCATTTAATGTGTGGTCATTTTAGAATGAACGAATATGCGTTATGCGTTCTAATTTCATCTTCATTAAAGAATCACTGAAATTACCCATGCAGCATCAAAGCACGTATAATATTTACGAAAGTGAAAAGTTTCGCGTTCTAAAAGGCAGGAAAGATAAAAAAAAAAGTATTCTATTCTTGAAGAAGAGAGTACAATGCTTGGGTTGATTAAGAAGTGTAGCAATGTGACAGAAAAGACATACGTTTCATTAGTATTGATTTGTTTAGCGATCATTTAAAGATACAAAGATATAAAGATACAGAGCGACAAAAGACAACATTCTCCCAATAAGACGGAATGGTCAAGCCATCACGTAAGCTAAACACGTCTTCTGTATGTTAATAGGAAAAAAAAAAAAACAGAAAAAGAATAAAAGCATCGTACGGGAGGAGTGCGGACGAAGAAGGCACAGCAGACCTGTCGACCTTGCATTTTGGCGCGTATGCAACTATAACATACGCATGCCAGCATCTCGCAAAGTCTGTTTCCTAAGTTGTAACACCTCTTATATTCTACACGATAGATAAAATCAAAATTACCGCGTTGGTGATTTAAAAAACCGCCAAGTGACTCACACTAGGCGAGGAAATTTTGCGCACACTATTTTGAAGGTGTCTGCGAGTATGCCGGTTCATTGTCATGCCTGATACGTCTGTCTCTAAATGAAGAATATTTTTACTAAAAAGTCACGCTGCAGGCTACGTTAAGCCGAACGCGTGCGAAGGTCTTATCCGGCGTCGGAAGAAGAATGTTCGGATAATAAACTGGACGTGCTAAGGAAAGCTTGGCGAGATTTAAAAAAAAAAAAAAAAAGAATTAAATAAAGGTCATCATCGAAAAACAGGATTGAAGAGTTACCGCAGCAAAGGTCGTGTAAGTTTCTCATCATTCGGTATTACAGATTACACTGTAAATATGCTTCTGAGATTTCTTATCATAAAACGCTAACGATAAATATTAAACATCACGTAAATTTATAGTCACAAAAATTCGAAATATTGCACTGCAACTCAGTGATATCTATGCCACAACAAAGTCGTTCTCAAATACCATACAGAAAAAAGAAGAAAAGAAATCGATAAAAACAGAGAAATTACGATTACAGTTTGGAATACAATTGATGATAAAATTCCCATCGTTAGCAACAACATGCAATAAACATATTTTAGGCAGAAATGTCGGGGTAATTCATGCAATTCTGCCTTTACCACATCATTCAAATACATATATATATATACATAATTTTAAATCATAATAAAATTTAGCATACAAGAGTATACTAAATAAAATATAATGGTTTTTAGGTGTGTTATTAATGTATCCAAAAAATTAAATAAATAAAACCTTGATTAGTAGGTGAAAGATGAATAAAATACTGACGGTATATATATATATAAACTAGCAGGCTTTGCCCGCTTCGCTGGTCACTATATTTAAATGAAAAAAGAAAAAAAAAAAAAAAAAAAGAATCATCACTTTTATACCGATTTACAACTAGAAATGAAAAATAAAAGATATTGAAATTGCTCAAAACCTTCGCTTAGGGTCCTCTTTGCCTTCGGTAGAGACTTCCCCACCGCAACATCTCGTGCCGTTGTCTCTGGTGCCTACGACAACGTCTACCCGTGAACTTCAATTTGGGGGCTTACTGGATGAGAGTATTGAAACGAAGAATATCGACGAAGACTTTTATATTTAAATCACAATTATACATAAACAACTTTACGTACTATACATAGTATTTATCGTCACGTTATTTACTATATATATTTATTTTTTTATGTATCCTGTCGACCATAATATGACAGCAATTTCACGCCAATATGCCCAGTAATACAATATACTGTGAGCACTATTTCAGCCGGGTTTTAGACAACTAATGTTTTTGTGGTTACATATATTTCCCATTAAACATATTTTTTATTTATTTATTTAAATATTGATTCAGATTAATCTAATATTTGTGCCCGACAGCATGCAAATGCAGTCACATATAGCAGTTCATTTATTTGTATGTTAAATTAGCTTTGTGATTGATCTATAAAAAATAAATAGATAAATAAAACTCATGGTACACAATTGTGTTATATCTCTTCCTTGGTGGCTTTTTAATTTTTGCCGCCATATTGGCTATATATATATATTTTTTTCATACTTACTTGTATAAAAGGGGGGGGGGGATTTTTTCAGTACCTATTCTGCTAATACTTTTATTAGTTGCGCCTTCCCGTTAATTTATAAGAATTCTTCATATTCTGTTTATATTTTTAATGGTTTTTAGGTGCAAGACAGTGCTTGTTGAAATAAATTTTATATTCCTAAAACTGATTTTTTTTTTTCTTCCCATAAAATTATCTATTGAGGTAAAAATAGATCATTTATGTGACTATTATTTCTGTTTCAATATATATATATATTTTTTTTCAATATTTTATAATTTATTTATATTCCTGATGAGCTACTTAGCTTAAAATGGCTGTTGCTAAATTAAAGTTCTTGACGAAAAATGTTCAGTGTACTTCAGCGCCAAAATTTAAAAAATCGCACAAGAGGATTTATAAATAAAACTGATAAAATTAAAAAATATTTATGATCATAAAGCTTAAAGTAAGAAAGAAACGCTATGCAGTCGAATGTTACGTCATGGGCAGGTTTATTTATTTATTTACTATTTAACAACAACTTGGCAATAAAAATATAAAAAGTTGTAGTTTTAAAAATAAGAAATCTTTTTAGAACAACATATATTAGTATCATAAACTATATCAGCACTTTATCAATATTTATAAAATTTTTAAAGTGATAGTGACATCAATTTTTTTAAATGCATAATTTAATATTTAATAATTTTTTATTGTTTACGTTTAATTAAATGCATTTATCTCAATGCCGAAAAAAAAATGAACTCGTAAATTTTTTTGGCAACAATTAAATTATAATTAAAATTATAACGGCTAATTTTTAAGCTTTTATGAGGTTAATATTTTCATATTTTAATTTATTAAAATAAAACTGATCAAAAATTCGAAAATCGGGCTTCGAGTTGCACAAGAACCCCTCGGGGGGCACCTTCGTGTCGAAACACGCGATTGTCCGAGCTACCATCTTTGCACTACATTGTCCAAACATGACAGACACATACATAGACATTGCCTTATATATACATATATAAAGATATATTATATTAACACTGCAACAGTTCAGGTCGAAAGTACTTGATTTCGCATTAGAGCTGGGTAATTGGAAATTGAAATTCGTTTCTAGAGGTGTTTCGGAGACATGACATCACAATTTTCATCGTCATCGTTGCTCCTCGACGTCCATAACTTCATCAAAAGATGTTATTTTTATGGAACGTATGAAACCCTGCGACAGAAAAATCTCCTTAATTACTTTTAATTAAGACTTTTATAAAAATTCAATTCAATAACAGGAAAATTTATAGATTTTTTTTTCCACCCAAATTTCCAATAAGTGCTTATTTACAATTATATTTCATAATAATTTAATAATAGTCATATTTTGTATATCTTGCTTTCGAATCACATAGAATGTGTTGATGGTTCTCTTTTTTCATGTCGTTTAAAAATGTTGTACTAATGACACACGCAAAGAAAAAAAAAATCAAATTAACATGCTAAATTTTAAAATACGATACAATACATATAACTATCAAGATACACAACTGTCTGTCTATCTATATATATATATATACACTACTGTCCATTAAAATTGCAACATCAAGAAGGAATGCGAATATCAGAATGATATTTATTGGGAACATACATTATAGTAGGAAGAACAATTGATTAAATTTTCAGGAAGTTTTGAGTAATATATCCTGAGAAAACAGTACATAAAGCAGCGACCTCTGGGAGCAATAACTACACTTATCTGCCTAGGCATTGAATCGAACAGCGATAGGATGAGATATTCGGGTACAGCACTTCATGAAGCTTCAACAGGATGCCACAGTTCATAAACCGAAGTTACTGGTGAGTGGTGGCGGGCCACTCACTTTTCAACGATTAAACGATCATTTTCATTGGTGCGAGATGAGGAGAACACGCTGGCCGGAGCAACAACGGTTCAACCCATTCTGTATGAAGAAAGGCCCGTACAATACAGACAACTTGCGGTCGTGCATTATCTTGCTTACATGTTGTGCTACAGTAGCCTTCAATATAGGGCAGAGGGGCGGGCCTTAACTCATCAGAAATTTAATGGCCGCTATTCAGAGTGCTGGAAATGAGAACAAGAAGTAATCGAGACTTGTATCCAGCGGGACCCCATACCATCACTGCAAGTCATGGACTGTGTGACCATGTCGAATCCCAGCTGGCAATGTGCATCATTCACAATGTTGTTAAATACGGATAAGACAATCTTGATACTGTAAACAGGATTGAGATTTGTCTGAAAGGCGACTTTCTAATAATAATTTGGCTAATGTTTCTAATAATAATTTGGCTTCTGATAAATTAAAATTGGGTGAGAAATTTGGCTTAAGGTTTATGAGTTTCAAATTTTAAAGGTAAATAAGAAAAGAAATAAAGTGCGAAAGTTTCGCACGGGTTTGCTAGTATTTTATAATTTTTTATTTTTCGCGTGAAAGCATATTTCGTTTTATGCTAAAAAATAAATAAATAAATATAATAAATATAATAAATGACGGGTAAATTTTTTTGGCAACAATTATAAATTTAAATGTCCAAATTTGAAATTATTAACAGGTTATTATTTTCATATTTTAATTAATTTTAAAAAAATCGAACCAAAACTTCGTTACAGATAAGGTACCAAATGAAAGGGACTTTTTTTCTGAATCCGTCGCACTAAAGAGCTTATCGATCGGACAATTAGATTTTTTTAAAATTAACTAAAGTATGAAAATTACGTCTCAACTTGCTATATAGATGAGTACGAACCTGAATCGTCATCTCTCTTGCAAACTATATGTATAAAGATATATGATATATAATTTAACCTTAATTATTTAGCAATTAAACAATTAAGATTAAAATATCTATCATATATATATATATGCAAGTGTATCACTAATTTTCAGGCACTATGAAAAAGACAAAACTTTAATTTTTTTCTCGGTGTAAAGATTTTTTTTTTTTTTTTTTTTTTTTTAGGACTGAGGTCTTATTAGTCTCAATCTGGGATTTTTGCGTTGTCGATTTCGATAGTTGGACATTTGTCGAAATCTAAAATTTATCGAAAATATAATTGAATAATTTGAAAGCGATGTTATAATTTGAAAAAAGAAAAAAACTAATAGTCCTCCGTCCTAAACTAAATTCTGCTTTTGCCAGAATTTCATCAAAATCTTTTATTATTATTATTATTACTGAAAGAAAAAGAAAAGAAAATTAATAATAATCAGTATCGTTACAAGCGATATCGAAAAAGTTTTTTTTAAGAATTTTGAATTAGGAAATAAAAAGTGCGCGTGAGATAATATGAAATAAAAATAAGTAAGAAAATGAATTTAATGATTTAATGTTTTTGTTTTTCGGGGGCTGCTCATGCATATAAAAAATGCGTATTAAAACGAGTCGAAGAAGGAAGCGAAATAAGTATTGAGTTATATTACGATAAATATGATTTATAATATGATACGATATATTAGACCTATCGTCCAGGGTTGGTAGGCATTTTCGTTGAAAGAAATAGTTTGTTCGTTCGGTGCAACTTGCACATTAGTCCCGTGAGGTACAACTTTCACATTAGTCCCTTGAGGTACAATTTTCACTTTAGTCCCGTCAGGTACAACTTGCACATTAGTCCCCTTTAAATATAGTGATTTTTATTGTTTTTATCAAAATATATCTAGTTTTTTTTTTTTTTTTTTTTGAGTTGATTAACTTTGTGAGACACGATGCATTTTTATGTGAGACATCCACACGTTTGATTAGCTGACGATTTGTGTCATTACAATGTCATGTGTGACGCCAATTCCATCGCAAATTTGCATATCCAAAAACGAGTGAAACTTTCTCACTCATCCAATATATATTTTTCCTTTTTAAAAATTAAAAATATCTTTTTAAAATACAGTCAGAGTTTTTTTTTTTTTTCCCGAAAATCCCTGAAAACGATACAATGAAAGTTTTGAACCCTCTACGTCAATTAACAAAAAAAATGCAAAGTTCTAAAAAAATTTTGAATCTTTGCATCTCAGAAATCCTAAAATTTTTGAGGCTACGGTACTCTAGTCGGTAGATCACCGAGCTGACAATTGGAAGATTGCGGGTTCGATACTCGAGCCAGCCAAAGACCGCAGTATACATTAATGGTGGCTGGTATATTTAAAATCTCTAGTGGCCGCAGTTTCCTCCATGTGTCCATCCAAAATAATACTTCTGGAGCGGGGAAGCCTGAGCCATCTCCTCCGTGAAGGACCAAAATTGAGATGACATGTCTCCGGACCAAACTTAGGGGTAAGACCCATTCCCATGTTGTCGCTAATTAAACATGGAGTTGCACTATTGCGACAAAAAGTTCACTGAACTTTAACCTAAAATTTTTGCGTCTAAAACTTTTTCAGAAAAAATGTTATTAATTTCCATCTGGAGGTTGTTTGCCATAGCGAGTTTGAAATTTCTTTTTTAACAGCAGCGATGATACACCTTCATATCAATTTCGAACATCCAGTAAAACTTTGATTGATCCAATATATTTGATAGAAAAAAAAAATCAAAATCAGTGCAGTCACTAATGGGTAGGAATGTTATAAAATTAGGGTAATCATTTGTATCCATTCTGTACTTCTTTTTTGTATCCTGTACTCTAATAAATTCGCCCACTTTAATTGATTTGATCCTGTATACTAATGAATTAAATTTAATATCTATGAATTAGTGCTTTACTGATAATTGTAAAAATGACACAATTTCAATTTTTAATACCTTGCAGAAAATCGAAAACTTCTAAAAAGCAAGAATGTTGTAAAATCAGCATAATCATTTGTGTTCACCCGGTATAAAGAATTTTCTTTTCGCACTGAATTTTTATAAATTTAGATTCTGATTGACTTGATTTGGGTAATTTTTTTTTATTATGTTTCCATCTTTCCAGTTGACCAGCTGCAAAAAGTTTGGATGGAACTTTTCCTATATTACGGGATATAGTTATAGTTACGAATCATGGAAAACGAAAAGAACGAACTTAATTTAATAATGATGTTAACAAATAAAGAAAATCGACCAATATTGAGCCAAATTGGCGATTTTTGAAAAACATACCAAGCAATAGGCTACACTGCATTATTAACCAAAATTTATTAAAATGCGTTAAATTTTATATTAATTACAATTCTTTTGACCATCTAAGGTTTTTTTTTTTTTTTTTTTTTTTTAAGTTTTGGCAAAAATAATTTTATGATTTTCTTACTATTTCTCTTTTTACTAAAAGTTTCGATTTAGCGATAATATCTACAGTCATGTTGTAGTAGTAAATAGTCTTGTTTCTTACCTTTTTACTCCTCCCCTCTCCCCACTAAAACAACCTTCTAAAAGGGCGATAAATTGCAAAAATAGAAAAGGTAATGTTTTTAACATTCTCAATTAAACTTCTGAGTTTAGTACGCACTGTTATAGGGATCGGACTCATATCGTTAAATATTTTGCCAAACTCGTCAGTGTCTCTCAAAATTTGCCAAAAGGTTCATATGAAGACACTTTTTTGCACCAAAGTAACATCATGGGTACCGTTTTACTTTGCCAGACTAATGTTCTGCGAAAATAATTTCAATAATTTTTTTTATCATATATATGAGTTATTTGAAATTTACCTAATGCTGAACTACATGGAAGAATGAGGAATTATTCACTGAGAAAGGAAATATACAAAAAACTATGTAATGAAGCTCTACTTAAAATTCCAGTGAAACACCAAAATAGAGATGTAAGAATATAACGCATCGAAAGATAAATAAATAAATGAATAAAAATCATTCTGAAAATTAGTTTGAAAGATTAAGAATCAGTTCATAAATGCGGTTAGACTATATTTGAGGGTGCCTCTTGATTCTCGCCAAGTTGTGATCGCGGTAAATATATTTTTACCACTAAGATTAGTCTATTTATATGTGTAGGTTATATGTATATTATATGTATATAGTGTATATGTATAGGTTATATGTATATAGTGTTATAGGTTATTAACAAAAATGCGCCAAACAATTTCGCCAAGGGGGCACCCTCAAATGTATTTTTATCATAAATGCAATTTGTTTTATTTTATGCATGGTGTTTAAAATTAATTTTCAATTTAAACCGTACTATAAATGATTTGACGTTTATTTTTATACTTCAAATTTTCGCCAAATGCCAACAATTTGAGGATATCTAAATGCGGTCCAATAACAGAAAGTAACCATAAACAAACAAAAGCAAACATATATATAACAAAACTGTGTTAATAAAATACACATTTAATTTAAAAATTTAAGAGTGATTTTGGTAAAATTATGCCAATTGGTTTTCACTTTCATACCGTTAACTTTATAAAATGATAATTTTCAGAACTTAAAACCAATCAAAAATAAGCAAATAATTTATGTTTGCGAGCATAGATTTGATATCTGTTGCCCTTGGTGATTTTTGTATTTGGCGATCAAACAATCTGAATTACCGGACAGATATGCTCTGTTCAGTTAAAAACATTCAAAAATCTGGTGTTGAATGACGAGTTTTTTTTTTTTTTTTTCTTTTTTAATGTTACTTTATGAATAACTTTATGCATTCTCGCTATAAATATGACAGAGGAAACTTTAGTCAAAAGTACCCAGAAGGAGGTTACTTTTCTGTTATCAGGACCGAATTTAGACATCGCCAAATCGTCATCATTTTTTTGAAAATTCGAAACAGAAAAGTAATCACCAAAATACTTACGTTAAAGTTTAATTGAAGAAAAATCGGAACTATAATATCTCTCCACAACTGGATTTGGCGATTATGGCTAAATCATAAATCTAAAAATCAAAAGCTAAATCAGAAATCAAAAATAAACAGCATGTAGGGCTGCCATATTATATTGCAAAGAATCCAGAACGACACAGTTATCGTTCAAAATGGCGCCAAATCCAGTTGTGGGGAGATACTATAGTTATACCGAAAAATCCAAGGAAAAAAAAAATCAACAGCTATTTAATAGAATTTTTAGTAAAAATGAAATAATTTATCGAAGAAATCAGAAAAACAAAATAATAATATACAATAAATTAACATTGCTAGTTTGTTTAGTATGTGTTATAATAAGCAAATTAATGTTTTATAATAGGCTTAGTAAGACATTGGATTGTTTGGTAAAATATTTGGCGAAGAATCCGGTGCTGAAGATGAAAAAGTACCAAGAAAGTTATCGATAGGTCCAATTTAGGCTTAAGTAAACTAAAAATATATAACCCAGCCACCAGTTTTAACAAAATATTGATTTTTTTTCCCGATTATTTTTTATGGGTAAAGGTTATAAAGTAGCGCCAGTGAAAAGAAACGTTCAGAAGTTCAATACATACTCACAAATCTCCGTTCAAATTTACTTTTATTTATTTATTTATTATTTTATTTATTTATTAATTTTATTTATTTATATTAATTATTATTATTATTATTATTTTGGTGGTGGTGGTGGGGGGGGGGGGGGTTATAGCTTTGATATGTAGATGCCCTTCGTGGCTTTTGGATTTGGCTATCAAAAACGTAATGTGAAAATATACACGTCTGATGTATATTTTCTTAATGTACATTATACGAAATATTCTTGATTGCTCTCTTATACTATCTTATTAAAATAACCATGATTTTTGAAAGGAATTAAATATGTTTGCCAGATGATTCGGTGACTTTTTTTTTAAACGTCAAAGACAACAGATACCAAATAAGCGGATTTTTATTTTTATTTCATTTTATTTATTTATTTATCACTTTTTTATTTTTTTGCTCTCTTATACTATCTTATTAAAATAACCATGATTTTGAAAGGAATTAAATATGTTTGCCAGATAATTTTAGTGACTTTTTTTTTAAACGTCAAAGACAACAGATACCAAATAAGCGGATTTTTATTTTTATTTTATTTTATTTATTTATTTATTACTTTTTTATTTTTTACGTCAAAGACGAGAGATACCAAATAAGCTCTTTTTCTTTTCTTTTTTTACTTTTTTAAAAACTTTTTAAAAATAAAAGATTACATTAGTGTAAATGTATTAATTATAAGCATATAACACGACAAGACAAAATATCGTGTATTTATCAATTTAAAAAAATAAAAAGCTAAATTAGTTTGCCTTAATACAAAAACGTTGAACTAAAAAACATTCACATAACAACACTTTTTAACCTTTAAAGCAAAATTCATGCATAAAATTACAAAACAAGTTATGCTATTCATATGCTATAAATATTAATAAAAGATCGTTAAAGTCAAATAATGAACAAAAGGTTAATGGTGCCATTCACATACTAATTTTTGTTTAACCTTTCCGGTTTGTCTTTAAATAATTCTCGAAACATTTCTAGTTTGCTCTTGGATGCGGAACCTAACTTTGAATAACTGTCCAAAACTTCTTGATCGGACGGTAAACTATCTGTTAAGTCTTTGGCCATTTTTTGTAACAGCTCTTTATTTTTGAAAACCAAAAGCAACCTCGGAATAAGTAAGCACTCTAGAGTAGAATTCGCAATTACATGGTTGTCAGTAAAATTCTCGCCTACACCAAAATAAAAACCTTGTTCAGCTTCTTCAAATTGTATTCTCTCGGTCACGACTTTATCTGCTTTCAGCTCTTTTCTCACTCGGCGTGGTATAGATTTTAATGTACCAGAATCTGACACATAATAGGTTAATTCCCTTGCAATTTTACACGAGCCCAACACTATAAAATATGACCAAAAAGGTTTTTTACCTTCTTCTCCTGCATAAACATCTTGATCTTTCACAAATGTGCAAAGCTTTGAATAGATTTCGAGGACTTTGTATTCTTCGTCTGACCACTCAAATCGGATTACGGCTTCAGAGCTATGCAAGAAATGGTAAACTCGTTCACAATAATCTTCCATTTCTTTGTGCACAATATCAAAATCCTCCTTTCCCAGTTTTAACAGTTCTGAATAGCCCACAGTCTGTGCAGATACAGTTGGTGCTCGATTATTTATAATGTCAACGTGTCCGAAAAATTCGCCCTTTTTAAGGTGTTTTTCGGGCCATAATACTTGAGTTTCATGGTTTATAGATTCAGGTTTATAATGTTCAGTTATTACTCCAGATAATATTATGAATAACGCTTGAGGTGGATTGTTATCGGTGCCTTGCTTCAGCAAAATCTCGTTTGCTTTATGGCAAACATATTGCAGCTTCTTTGCAAGTAGCTCTTTAGATCGGTACGTAAATTTCGAAAAAAATTCAATATTTTCCATCTCAGAATACAGCTGAAAAAGATCATTACCATTTCGTTTATCTTCTGGAAGAGTTAGCAGGCGTTTCGATTTTGGTGATAATGTGCCAATAAAGTGGCGGGTAATACCAGTGTACAATTCTTTGTTTAAATTCAACTGTTTAGGTAACGCCATTTTTTCCCCTTTTGTGCATAAAGTCCTATAAGTGATCTAGAATTGTAAGATTAGTTAGAGTTACTTTATTTACAGAAAATTAGCTTTGTTTTTAGATAAAGTTTTAACTAAATGCCACCAATGAAAATATTTATAAAATAAATAAATAAATAAATAAAATAAAAAATAAATTTTTAAGCCTTTACGAATTAGAAGAGCATATAAATGAATAATATAGGGTATCTAGAAATAGATTATAGACCCCAGACGTTTTTCAAATCTTATCAGATTTAATCAATTGGATTTAATTAATTAATTAATTTAATCAATCAAATTTAATCTTTTTTTTTTATTTTTTTTTTTTTTAATCTTTATTAATAAATTGATCCGTACTTATTATTCGCACGTTTTAATGATCATTAAAGATATTTTTAAAATAAAGAGACAATAATAATTCCTTTTGAAAAAATTACCATTTATAACCACGAGCAAAATTTCACTAGGAGTTTTATATGGTTAAGTGAACTGATTATAAGGTATATGAAATACTTCGCATTTTCCAGTAAACAATGAAGATATTAAAAACCTCTTCGTTTTATCAGGCAGTCGTCAGTTTAGTGCTACGATATCGTTATTTTATTATCAATTGCTTCTGAACATATCACCATAACCTTATCAATTTTTATTTACCTTATCAGAATTTAATATCCATTAAGTTCAACTCATGTTTACTTCCTAAGAGATATTTCAAAGAACTTTATTTTGCACGCTGTTCATTAATATTTCCTGATATTTTTTTAAAATGTTTTGCTGTCATTCAAGTAAATAATTGTACGTTATGTGCATGTAGACCAGCTAACTATGCTAGTTTATTCGTAATGGTATTAAGCCCCGCCCTTTTTTCACACCAGAATAGTTGTAGAGTAATATTCAGCAATATGTTCTCATGATTAAAGAAGAAGACTATTGCTTTACAACTATTCTGGTGTGAAAAAAAGGCGGGGCTTACTACCATTACGGATAAACTAGCGTAGTTAGCAGGTCTATGCATGTATGAGAATGCCAATCGTTTAAGGCAAATTATAACCATTTGTCACATTTAAATTGATTGCGATATTTTGTTATTGAAAATTGAATTATTTGCAAATAGTGCAGTTAAAAAGTAAAAATGTTAACATATGTTTCGATACAGAACGGTATATTTTTCGAAACTGTTTCAATTATCCCGCAAACTTCGACTTTTTATGCATCTAAAATTCAAATTCAAATTGAGATTACAATTTAAATAACTTGTCAGAAATACATAAATATATTTGTAAGTATACCGGTAGTGGAGACTTTAAAAACTCGAAAATTAAGATAATGCATCTGTGTATTGGTTCACCTCATGTTCTATTGCAGATATGTTACAACACTCTAATATTGATGTCTTGAATTATGAAGATTCCAAGCCACCAGTTTTCAAATTGGATAAATTTTAAATAAAGAATTTGAATTTTTTCTAATTTTATCGTTATTTCTTATACAGGTAAACCAAATTTTGTTTGCTATGCGTGTGTTTGAGTTGATTTCTCGTATAATCTACTTCCATACAATTGAAATAAGTATGCAGAATTCATTTAGTTTGCTGAATTTTCCACTTTGTAATGACATAAATCTTTTTAAAGGATATTCACCAAAAGTATCATAATATCATCATTTCGTAGTACTGGACAGCCCTGTTCACTAGTGATCTATATAATGGTTTGTTAAATGCATTTTTTAAGAGTCACCAGGATTCGCTACTGGATCAAAGGATCAGACAATTCAATTCCTTCTAACGTGTTTAAAATAATTTTAAGTTGGTCATGCTTTCACCAAAATAAGAAAACGGTTCTCGTCAAACGGTAACTGTTCCAAGTGGAAGAGTTTCAGAAACGAATTAAGATTCAATTAAAGCAAAACATCTTTATTGAAGCATTGTAACTGAAATAAGTCACTTGAAATGGCTACATTTTTCAGGGGTAAATTTCTGTTTCTAACATAAATTTACGCAATTTTTTTTTTCACTCGATTAATACATTAATGTTAATAACACTTTTAGTTTATTAAATATATATTTCCAATCGTTTACTTTTCATTTCTCATTCTTCTGAAAGATTTTAAGCGTCCATTACTTGTTTTCTGTGTGTCCACTACTGGCACATTTTAAACTTTCCGGTAAAGTTTTTTTTTTTTTTTTTTTTTTTTTTTTTTGAGTACAAAAATGTTTTACTTAGCATTTTTTGCGGTACAGTCACACAAAGAAGGAGTTAATTGAAACATTGTTGAAACTAGTTATTGTTAATTGAAACTAGTTGGCACAATCTCTAAAAATAAGAAAAGGACGCAAGAGAAATATATACGTATATATATGTGTGTGTCTGTATGCGTTTTTTTTTTTTTTTTTTTTTTTGAGAGGGACCGGAGGGGGGGGGGGGGTACTACTGGCATAGTTACCTAAACGGAAAATTAAAAATATTATAAACGTAACATTACATATATATATATATATATATGTATTATTCGGCCTTTATATATATTTATTCGGAATCAGTTTCATTTAAATAGGATGATTTGCTTATTTCAAGGTATACTTTAATAAGAAATTTAACGTACTTAAATTAATGTAAACTAAAATTTAAAAAAAAATCTTATATACACAAAATCCATTTGAATTGCTTTGAAAGATTTTAGAAAAATAATAATAATAATAATTATAATAGTAACCAGAATTCATTAAAACGCTACATAAAAATTATTTAAATTTTGGAAAAAAAAAAAAAGCCTTGAAAACAATGTATCAAATTATTTAAACTTTATTTAAAAAAAAAAAAACTATATATATATACTTCTTTTTCTTTTTTTCTTTTTTTTTTAAATACCTGATGCGGAAAGTATAAAATTCTAGAAAGTTTAAAGAGTCTGAACAAATGAAATGTTTCGTGTAAGAGAAAGAGATTGACCCAAAAAGGTACAATATATTGCAAGTGAACAAGTGAACAAAAAATATAGTCGGAATTCTAGTTAAAAGAGAAAAAAAAGGCGGAAGACGGCTTAAGGTTTAAATCGCAAACAGAATTGGTCTCTATAGCAACCGCACCACTGACACTATTCCGCGTCTCTAGCAACCACAACAGGAACATTACTACTGTTGCTACTGCTCTAAAAGTAATTATTATACTGAGAAACATGGAGCTCAACATACCAACATAGATTTAAGGTATTTCAAAATAATAAAATATCTAAGTTATAATATCTATTGACCAAAATCTTCTATTTTGTAATGAACCAGTTAATGAAAGAATCTAAAAGTGCTTCATTCTGTCAGCACGCGATGAGAACAATTGAATAATATAACAAACGCTGTGTTTACCAGATTTTAATACACAATGCAAAACATCGAGAGCAATAAAATTATTCAACCTAGCACAGAAAAAAAAAAAAAAAAAAAAAAAAAATGGAGAAATAATAACAACAGATTTGAAAGAAAATTGAATGCGTTTCTTATCATCTTTATTAAAATAAAAAATATTTATGATAATTATTTGCAAGTGAAAACAGTTACATCTAGAATCTAAATATCTAAATTAGTAATTTCAGCCTCTGTTTGTACAGCCATTGATGAAGTGATATTCGTATTGTCATTTAAATTAGCATGTTCGATAGCAAATAACTTCAAACAGAAAAAATCACTGAGTAAGTCACAGGTACACATTGCTTCTGAACTAATGAGCAAAAGCTGAACCAAATAATTCTAGCTAAGTATTCTATAATTTTATAAAATAAATAAATAAATAAATAAATAAATCTAGAATATCTTTTTATGCACTTAACTGTCTCCGTCGAATTCTAAATACTTGTTAAAATTCCTAGAAGGAAGGAGGTTTTACTAATATAACTAACTAACTAATATCCGTTGCTTACTCCTGACTCCTATATAGTATTTATTATACAGCACAACAATATTGTTGTAAGCCAATAAAAACGTGCTTACAGTCTTCACACACACACACACAAGAAAAAAGAAAAAAAAAAAAAAAAAAAGAAAGAAAGAAAAGAAAAGAGAGAGAGAGAAAAAAAAAGAGGGTATCTAGTGATTAATGGTATGGATATGCTTGTATTTTTTAAAAAAGGAAAAAATACTGTTTGATATCAAATAACTTAAAAGTTTTCAATCAAATCGTCTGCGCTAAGAATCAAAAACATACAGAATTAGATGTTTATAAAATAGTAATAGTAATAATAATATTACTTTTAGAGCATGAAAAATATTCTGCATTTTACAGCGATAAAAAAAAAATTAAAAAGTCAATTGAATAGTGGTGATTTCTTTATTATTATTATTATTATTATAATCATTTTATTAAATTAGTACTTTAAGTTTTTTGAAGTATTTATTTATTTTTTCAAGGGTCGATTCAGGCAAAAATTGGGCCCCCTTTGCTGACCCTTCACAAAATTCCACACCATAAAAGAGGACCCTTCACAAAATTCAAATCCATAAAACAGGACCCTTCACAAAATTCAAATCCATAAAGAATGGCCCTTCACAAAATTCGAATTTATGAAATGAGCTCTTCACAAGATTTGTTTTAAAAAAGCAATCCTTTTATAAAATGTTTCCATGTTTTCAGTATTATTTTTAATTAATTGGTTCAGTCAAACTATGTTAATTTGATATTAAACACTATTTAGAATGACTGTTAAAATGAAAGGTTTTATACACGATTTTTTTTTCACAAAAATAAATAAAAATTTCACAAAAATATTTTGTTTTTCACAAAAAGGGGACCCAAATTTAAAACCTGGATCGACCCCTGTTTTTATTTTATTTTAATTAGTATTTTTAAAATTTTAAGAATATTATCGAATGATTATTCTCTAACGTCTTGCGTATGATCCACAGGTCAAATATGCTCACTTTGTGCCAAAAATTTCATTATATAAAATATATTTTAAAATCTGGAACAAATAAAACTTTGCTATATAGTCGGCAGCAAAATTATTCGAACGCTAGCAATAATTCCTGTGTAAAAAAGTGCACTTACTATTGTTTTTAGACAGACTAAGAATATGATTCGACAAGGATTTATTTAACAAAACAGTATTAAGTGTATTTCTTTTTACATAGGAATTATTGCTAGCGCTCGAATAATTTTGCTGCCGACTGTAAATAAAAATTTCTGATGTAAAGCGGATTTATTGGACTTGTGGGTTTATAAGCAGGGAACTAGGGTAATACAAAAAAAAAAAAAAAAAAAAAAATCAGGAAAGTAAATATTACATTACTGGCCACACATATGAGTTTCATTGTTGTTATTTCTTGACTTTACCATCAGCTTTTCCTTGTTTTTATTTTTCTTTCATTTTTTCTTTTCTTTCTCTCTCTCTTTTTTTTTTTTTTTTTTTTTTTTTTTTAAGAAAAAGCTTGTTTTTATCTCAGTTATGCAAAACAATTTTACAATTTATATCAATTAAGGAATTCAATTATTTAAAATAATAATAATAAATTTCTTAAACTAATCCATCCATTCCCACAGAACGTTGTGCATCATTAAGAGGACGATAACGTTATTTTATTTATTTATTTATTACTTTTTGTCATAAATACGGCGCATAAAT
The DNA here is from genome assembly GCA_963930645.1 of Salticus scenicus. NCBI lineage: Eukaryota > Metazoa > Arthropoda > Arachnida > Araneae > Salticidae > Salticus > Salticus scenicus. Next base: position 284,351,128 of record OZ005648.1, read on the forward strand.
ATGCAGTAAAAATTGTAGTGTTCTTATCTACATTTTGATTAAAAATAATATAAATTTATTTTTAAAGCATGCCGATTAACATATATAAAAGAGAGAGAGAGAGATTGAGATTTCTACTATAGTACATAATTTAAAAATGCTTGTAGTTTTTAAAACTAATCAAAATTAAGCTACATATTTTTTATTTAACAAGGAATGTAAAGAAATAAGAGTAATATATATATATTTATTTATATTGATCGCATCGTGAAATTAATTTTTTCCCGCATTTTTATACAAAAGAAATTATTTTCGAAATTTCTTTAGCAGCACTTAATGCAAGTGAAATGATAATTTGTACAAAGAATATTGAAAAACTAGCTCTAAATCAGGTGCGCGCTTAGCAGCCAAACATTGCGCACTTTCCAGTGTTAGATGTACTTCTCAAGGCCGGGCGGGAAACGAAGTTTCAGAAAATAAAATTGGAAAAAAATAAAAAGCAATTTCAAAGCCGGTTAACAAAATGAGCAGGAAGAAAAGTTATGATTACCCTACTCGTAAGAAAATGAGGGAAGTAGAAACAATATTTTAGTTGCTTTTTTCCTTACCTCTCTTTAATACTTCCGCCAGCTTTTTTATTTTTTACTTTTTGCTTTTGTTTCTTTTTTTGTCTTTCATCGGTTTAAAAAAGAAAAAAAAAGTAAGACTCATCGAGCAGCTGATGCAAAGCAAATTAACGTTATGACAGAAAATTACACAAGTTACTTTTTTTAGACTATATATTTTGCTTTGGGGTGTTTTTAGCAAGAAAATTAGAAATGTTTGTAAGTTTTAATTGCGAGGCGCGGTTCATAATAAACAAGTAGACCTATATTGAAAATTCATTTATATCCTTGGCTGGTATTAGTATTATTTTTTCTATTTTGTAATAATCAATAAATAAATAGTGCATGGTTTTTTGCATTTTACATAAGGATCTAATACCTTCTTATAAACGACAGTAAAATTAAATTAATAACAACAACAACAATAATAATATGAAACTTAAAATTTTTTTATTTCATTTTATGATTTTAGCAACCTTAGTTTTTTATAGTTTGCTGATAATGTAATTTTTCATAATTTTTTTTTCATAGTTTTTGTTTTATTTTATTTATATGTTCCTATTTTGAAAGTAGTGTTTACAACCTTGTAAAGTCTATGAGATATTTTGACAGCTACTAAACTAAAGTCGCAAAGGTTAAGAGGCGATAAATCATGTACAAGCTTTATTATAAACGAAATGGTGTTGAGGTTGAGGCCGATTGGCTACTCGAGGGACCTAGACCTCAATAGAGTTTTTCTTGGGAAACCTAACACACTTTCAGTAGAGTTTCGAAGAAAACTACGAAAAACACCGAAAGGATAAGCGGACGAGCACGATACGAGTTCGAAGCCGGCACCTCTTGTTTACTGTCTGTGAAGGCAGACTTCCAATTTTCTTAAGTTCGATATCTTTTTTTTTTTTTTTTTTTTTTTTTTTTTTGACATAAAGTAAAATAAAGATCCGGCCACCCTTTTTCAAAAGTACATAAATAAATAAATAAATAAATAAAAATAAATAAATAAATAAAAATTTGTTCTAAAAACCTATTTATTTATCTATTTTTATCGTAGTTTGATTAAACGAATAAACCAATTTAATATATATATGTATATGTATATATATATGTATATATATGTGTGTATATATAATGATTAATTATAATTATTAAACTAAAGTATATTTGAATTAATTTTAATGCTTTTCAGCGGGAGGCTTAAAATTAGAGTTAAAAAAAAAAATACAAATTGAAATCTTTTTATAAGAAGGTCGAAAAAGAAAAAATAATACATTATAGCCTTTAAAAAATGTATAAAATAGAATAAATAAATAAATAATAAAACAAAGGTGACGTTTTAAATATAAGAGCCGAAATAGTATAATATGCAAAAATTTCTTTTAATTAAACGAATAATGAGATATTAAACTAATTTTCGAATTCTTAATTATTAGTTAATTTACTTGAAAGTTAATTAAAAAAATTTCAGTGAGAGTTATTACTTATTATTATTATTATTTTAGATATAATATACTACATAAGAAATGTAGTAAATAGTATAAAATAAAATAAAAATGTTTTACTTAAATAAATAAATAAAAAAATAATCTTTTTCATATATATATATAGATAGATAGATAGATATATTATTTAAATCCATGAAGTAAATTATTTACATTATTTAAACTGAAAAATAAATTTTATTTATTTATAAATCATATTAACACACATTCCTACATCCAACAAGGGGGGGTATCGTAAAGTTTTATTAATTACTAAGAAATAACAAAGATATCTGAATAAAATATAAGCTGTATATTAATTTATCCTGGTGTATATAATATAAATTACACCTGTCAGCGTTTCTTTTTCAGGAAACCGTAGATTGAAATAACATAGCTGCCAACTTGTAATTTTTTTTTTCCTACCGGAAATTTAATAGAATTTTTTAACATATTTTTTAGCAGTTTCCTAGGATTAAATTTGATTTTTTTTTTTTTTTTTTTTTTTTTTTTTTTTTTTTTACAAAAAAATAGTGATATTAAAAAACCGTACAAGTTGGAAATAACCCCCATTCGCCATTCTCTCATCCAACGAGAGAGTATTGCAAAATTTTAATTGTTACTAGGAAATAACAAAAGTATCTAATTAAATATATTCTGTATATTCATTTATTCTTGTGTACATAATTTTGTAAATTACATCTTTCAATGCTTTTCTCCTTTCAGGAAGCCGTAGATTGAAATAACCCACATCCGACATATCCTCCACATTCGTCGAGGGAGCATCGTAAAATTATAACTATAACAAAGAAATAACCATGATATCTGAATAAAATTCATTTCGCATATTAATTGATATTTATATACACAATATTGTTAATTAAAGTTATTAATGTTGAAATGCACACTTACACGAGACCGTATATTGCAGTAACCCCCATCCGCTCGTTTCTACGACAACGGTCTTCGAAACTACAATAAATAGTGGGGAAAATGTATACCTATGTATATTCTTTGTCTGTATACTTTCACAACAACAACTGTAAAATGCCGTAGCCGCTGGAATGATATCGAATTCAGTTTATAAAGTAGTCGTTTAACAAAATAATGACGTACATATGAAGGTTGTGGTTTAAGAGATTTTACGTCGCATTAGTGACTCACTATGTTTAAATGCGACGGTGTGAGTCTCACCCCCTAATGGTGCCGGAGACATACCATCACAATTTTGATCCTTTATGGAGGGGATGGCTTTTCCGCTTCGGTCACCCCAGTGGTATAATTTGTAATGTAACATGGAACAGGGTGGCTACAGAGATTCGGAAAAAAAAAATCCCTGATTTTTTTCCATGATTTCCATGACTAATTTTGACAAATTTCCATGATTTCCGTTACCTTTTATATACATTCTATAATTTTGTGTATATCACATTCTTCTGTAACATGCTCGATAAACCACTGCAATTCAAAAACTTATACTGACGGGCAAAAATATCTCAATCTTTTTTTTTTTTCTGTTGTTGTTGTTCACTTTTAAAAAGAAAACAAAATGAAAAAGTCACAATTTTGCAGAAATTAACAAAATTATAAAAATATGACTCATTTTAATTGCACAACATATTAACATCAAGACAAAAAATATTCATTTATTTATTTATTTAATGTTAACATGGTAAGATTCAACTAGAAAGCAGCCAATTCTGTGCAATCATGGTTAAGATAACACCTATTTGGCGATCTTTCAATCATGCCTACTGGAAAAAAAAAAAAAAAAGATGAAAATTTCCATGATTTTTGAGTGTTTTATAAAATTCCCTGATTTTTCTATGATTTCCCTGTTTTCCCTGATTGTCGCCACCCTGTGGAAGATATTGCGGCCACGACGGATTTTACATGCGCCAACCATCATTAGTGTATACAGCGATCTTCGGCCGGCATGGGGTATCGAATCCACAACATTCCAATGAGGAGTTCAGAGTTCTACCGACCAAACTAACACGGCCCCCATGTATTAGAAGGACCTTTTTCAAAGTACATTCACTGATTATCCTTATTTACTTTGTTACATTTACATGTGGAGTTTATATATTTTGTCGAATGTCAATACCAGAGCCATACTTTAAACTAAACTAGTGTAAAATAAAATAAGGAACATTACTATGGAAATCAGAAATTAATTTCTATGTATGTCTTTAAATTGTTTATAAATTTAATACAGTTCATTATTTTGTACAAAATATGTACATTTCTCCGTGGTGAACATTTCGAAAAAAAAAAAAAATTAAATTAAATTTCTTCGATAACAATTTATGGTACAACTATAGTATTTCCCCACAGCTGAATTTGGCGATTTTTCTTTGGCGCCGATTTGAACGATAACGATGTCGTTCTGGACTGTTTGCGATATAATACGGCAGCCTGCATGCTATTTATTTTGGATTTATGATTTTATGATTTATGATTTATCTTATGATTTTTACATTTATGATATATGATTTATGATATTTAGATTTATGATTTACCCATAATCGCCAAAAATAAATCGCCAAATTCAGCTGTGGAGAAATACTATAGTTGTTCCCAATTCATCTGAAATGAGTTCGTGATTTCTTCTCTTGTAAAATAATTAAAAAGAATAATTATTTTATAACATTACAAAGTAATTACGCAGCTACAAACTAAAATAACAAATTATTTTAGGAAACACGTTAACAATCTGCAACATTTATAACTATGGATTCCCCATGCAATTATTCCACATTATCTTATATTTACACAACATCTCGCAGAATTTAATGACAGAATTTATTACATTTATTTCTCATTTATCAAAGAAGAGTCATTCAAACAACAAGAAAGTATATTGAACATAAGTCGCAGTGATGGTGAATTTAAAACTTAGATAATCATTAGACTCTGAGTTATCCTTGAGTAAGATTGGTTAACAGGTATAAATGATCTCGCGTCCTTCAGCATAACTACGGATTCTTGACGAAAGATTTATAACTAAAAGTAAAATATCCGTTAGGTCATTAAGATAACTAAGCAAGCATTCTGTTCGTACAGCTATCATGGGAAAAATTGTAAAATGTTCTGATGAGAAAATATCTGTAATTTCTATAAAAATAGTAGTTTATTGTTGCCAATCTGGAAAAGCAAAAGTTTAATTTTGTCCTTGGAAACAAATTAAATCTTAGATAGAGTTATTTATTTGTTTTCTCAACTCGAAGTTTGCGGTTCACACGTCCATGTGCAGGCATATGTGTGGTGTGAATATATTTATTTATTTATTTTTTATTTTATTTTATTTTTGGTTTAAGAACTCTTTAATTAAAGAAAGTATGCATATTAGATTCAAGTTTTAGTGGTTGGCGAAAGTCAAAAAGTAATTTATAATGTCAAACACGTAAAATTTAATAAAAGTATTTTAAAGTTTATAAGAATTTCTATTACAGCACAAGTATAAAAATAATAGTATTTATCATTATTTATGTCATTTTTATTAACATTATAATTATTATAAACGGTGAATTTTTAAAGTCTGCAAGTGATCGAAGACGAATGCTTATAATGTACTGTTTTCTTTAGAAAGTATAAATACTATACTAAAGTACTAGCATGAGAAGATTTAATATTAATTAAACATTAATAATGGTCATATTACTATTTTTTTTTTTTTTTTTTTTTTCAAACATGAAAAAGTAGAAACAATTTTCAAACTAAATTTATATTTACAACATATTATTAATACATTTATTAAATTCATTAACAATAAATAAATAAGTAAATAAATGGATAAAAATAACTAAACAAATGAAAAATATAAATAAATAAATAACAATAGATTTGCGATAAGTTTAATTGATATATAGCTATACATTCAAAGATTTCATAAGCGAAAACTTAGAGAGAAATACACTCTTAGAATTTCGAATGTTATCCAAAAAAGAGTCGACTCGACTATCCCAATATTTCACTTGAATTTATTAAATAAATAAATAAGAAAACTTTTTAAAAGGAAATTTATCTTCACTAATCAGTAATAAAAATAAATAATTAATTAATTATAAAAAAAAAAAAAAGTACTCGAATATTTTACTTCAGTTTATTTGAAAAATCTATGAAAAATAAATAAATAAATAAATAAAAATAAAGGAAATTTAAAGCCTCGCTAATAAAAAAAAAAAATGAAAAGAGAAAAAGACAACAGCTTTTTTAACGCTGCTATGAAAATATTTTAGGCAGAATATACATTTATATTACGATAAAATTATTAATGGCTGTTATACTCAAGCCATTTTTCACAGCGTGATTTTTAGATTGATATCATATCACGAATCATGAAGATAAAGTGTTCGTTCTGTGATCCCCTAGATAAATGTGAGGCAGAAACAATGGCAAACAGAAGAATTTTGAATAAGAACATTGCTGCAAAGAAAAAGAAAAAAAAAAGAAAATGGAGAAAAAACAATTGCTCGGAAACGAGAAGAGGAAAAAAGAACGAGAAGTTAGCGTATGCGGTTACCAGGTGAAAACGGTGACCTCTTACTGCTTGAGTCACACGCTAATACAGGGGCCGTATGTTTATTTGTTTAATGATAATTGTAGGTTATGTTAAATACTTGTGAAACATTATTAACCCCCCCCCCCCTCCCCGTCTTTTAAACATGTCCGTTGTAGAATATTGTTGGGATAACTGCAATGGTGGGAGGGGGAAAAAATTCTTCTCTTAATATTTGTTTTTTCCATCTCCCTATAATATTTCTTTGTCCACTGATAGGGCCATGGGCTGTCGTTTTAAAAATTATTGATTACTTTGAATGGTCAATAATATCACAATATAAATTAAAATATTATTTTAAAAAATCAGAATAAGTGAAATGTTAATTATGAATCTCTAAACATTTATTATAAAATTAATTTATTATTATTTATTTATTTTACAAGGCAAATTACGAATACAGAAAAAAGAAAAAAGAAAGAAAGAAAGAAAAAAAGAAAAGATAACATTATTTTGCCCATTCACACCAAAGTGCTTTATATTATATTGTAGATGTGTATTGTAATGTAGATAGATCGGAATTTTAGATGGTTAAAAATATCTTGAATGATATTATGTATTGTTCAAAGGTTCTAATTACATACGTACGTAGGTATGCGTTCCTATAACGTAAGGCACAGTAGAGTCCCCCTCCCCCTTCTTTTTCGTTTTTGATTGAGAGTATTTAGATTTAAATAAAAGCAGCCATAGACTAATGTGATAATTTTAACTTAAGTATGCAATGAATAACGAACAAGTTAAAATATCAAAATATAAAATGTATCTACTATAAATACAATGTAGTTATAGACTATTAAAATGCCATTAATTTCACTGTAATAAAGTTTTATTAGGTATAATTGTAATTTCTGTCAAATTGTCCAATATAGGATATTTTACAGGTCAGTCTGAAAATTACTTTTTGGCAGTTATAGCTATTTTGAAATTGTTGATTTCGCTAAAGAATTGTTGAATTTTAAATTTATAAATATATTTTATATTATTTTATAATTAATAATTATGCAAATAATAAATATTATTTATTTAATGAATTATTTAGTTATTTAATTTTTATTTAGATATTTAATTTTTGTTTAATTATTTTAAATTATTTTTATAATAAAGATTAGAACGCAGCTTCTACATTATTATTAATAATGCTATCATTGTTATCTAAAACAAAATTTCTATTTTGTACAGCTATAACTTAGTTCGTATGACTGTTATTTGTTTAAGATCGCTTTGAACGTTATAAAACTCTTGTAAAATGCTCCAGTCTCATTAATTTTTATCTCCCTCAATTTCACATTATTTTTGTTTAAGTACATATTCTGAACATATATTTGAATGTTATTTTGTGGTACCATTCACAAATTAATTTGTAAGAAATATTTTTCCGCTTGATTGGTGAAATTGCATACGAATTTCAGGTGTTTCAAAATTTAAAACTGCGTTTTAAAAATCTAAATAAAGGTGGGAAATAAAATGGATGCACAGATAGATTTGAATGCCTATAAGGTGTCTTCACTATAATTTTTATAAGGTAGTACTATATTATAAGCGGGTGTGGTGCATTAAATATTTTTTCAAATAAATAAAATAAAATAAATTGAGTTTTGAATTTTACTTTTATAATGTAAGTAGTTTTACAGAAATTTTACTATAATTAATATTGTTATCGTTATAGCAGAAGTATTTACAAAACAGATATTTTTAATTTCACCCACCCCTTTTAAAAACAAGTTAAAATTAAATCATAATTACGTCTAATAGGCCTCATTATATTGAAGTTACAATCATTCTAATTCACTGTAACGAAACAAGCAATTAATAACTGACCGTTTCTCTCAGGATTAAAATGCCAATAAAAAATTAAAACATTTTACGTAATGGGACTTAACCGTACCAACACATTTTGCTTATCAGGAAATCAATATCATATAAATTTGGATAATTGCTAGACCATGCATATTTCAATAAAAACGACAAAGGATAGTAATAAAAAAAAAAAAAAAAAAAAAAAAAAACTCCCATAAAGCTAAAAGAAATGCTTTATGATAAGTGAAATCAAAAAGAAGAATTAAATAAACGATACAATGTTAGTGGAAAAAGAAATTTCAGCAGAGGCAGACCTTATTGATTCCCCACCAACAGAGCCTCTCAGCGTTTTAAATGCTATGCATTCATATGAATTTTCTTTATCTCCCGTCTTTATCGGATGAAAAGCTGAAGAATTGAATTTTATCGGAACAGTTGCCATTTTCTTGCCGATAAGATGAAAGTGCAGACTGATAATTCAAATAGAAGTGAACACACGAAACAGAAAAATGCCAATCACACATTTCTTAAACTAATCACGGATTTTCACATATTATAGAAATATGCACAAATTTGGTTAACATCTTCTCCTCATAACATTTTTCTTTTGGAAACTTTACTGTAATAAAATTCATCATCTTTTAACGTTATATATATAATATATAAATTATATTACATCACGACAATGGCTAGAAAACCAGAATATGAATCATGATAAAAACATTACTAATTAAAAATACAACAAATTTCAATTAGATATTGAAAAAAAAAGCATATTTTAACTAAAAGATGATGAAATAAGAAAAAAAAAAAACCCCATTAAAATAATAAATTGTGAGGGGGGGGGGAAGCACTGTTTCTGTAAGGACAAAGTCTTTCCGCAAAAAATCACTAATACTACTAAATAATGTCTTGAAATAAACATAAACGATGTATTATATTAAAAAAAAAATGGATTATTAAATTTAAAAATATTACGTAGGTGGAAATAATAAGATAATTAAAAAACAATTTTATTAAGAAAATAATAATAAAATAGAAAAGAAAGAAAAAAAAATATATATATATATAAAAGCAATAACATATTTTTAATGGCTAAAAAGAGTATTACATAATTTGATAGTTATGCATTTAAGCCAATAAATTATAACAGTATTAAAACACACTTATAGTCAATCAATTATTATGAAAAAGTTTATTATAATCAATAAATTTTAATATGTTATTTTAATATAAGCTTGAATTCATCAAAACCTTTCAAACTTAAATTTCATTATATATTTAATTAATAACACAAATCAATTATTACGGTCTTGTTCAAGATTTATTAAACTTTTATAGTGTGTGTGTTGATGTATGACATGCAAAACAAGTGTGCTTGTCTTACTGATGAATAAAAATCAACGCAAGAAAAACATTAGTTTGATTTCTTGAAAAAAAAAAAAAAAAAAAAAGCGTGTTTTTGAAAGATATGTGTATATTATGTTTATTTTTTTTATACTGTATCTTTTCTTTACATTATTTTTTATACACCTTTTTTTTATGGTTTTCTATTTACCTCTTATATTATTTGTGTAATAATTTTGTTTATCATATAAAGTGATGTTATTTTATTTCCACACTTATTATACATTTTCCAAACAAATAAAAGTTCAAAAGTAACATAAGTAGTGTAGAATATAAGCTATCTATCTACTTATATGTCCACATTATATGAAATAAATACATATGAAGGTGGATAATGTTTTTTTTTTTTTTTTTTTTTTTTTTTCTTTACAGTCAGTAAAAATTATACATAAATGCTTATAGTAATTTGAGAAAAAGTCATATATACATATATATAATACATGTTATATATGATATATATACAGATATAGATCACCTTAAATAAATTAATATTTATCGCCAATTTTCTTATCTCATTTTCTACTACTTTTGTTTTTAATTCTTTCTTTCTTTCTTTTTTTTTTTTTTTTTTTTCATTTAATCACCATTTTCATGCTATTGTTTTTATTTTATTATCACACGGACTCGTTAATTCCTAACTCATTAAAAAAAAAAGCTTTTCTGCTGTATTTTTGTTTAAAAAAATCTTAATTTACTTTTTACATTAGGTCATTATAAAATTCCTTACATTTCCCTTGATGTAGGGACATATACACATAACACTTCCGTAGACTATTTGCTAAATGACTTTTTTTCTTTTTCTTTATGCCTGATTATTTCTTTTCACGACTGTTTTATAAATAGATTTCATTTTAAGTCATTCGAATGTGTAACTTTATATTTGTTTTTTGAGATTACACTTGTATGTATATATGTATTTAAATAAAACTCTTTAGAAGTCGATAATAAAGGTGTCTTTTCTATTTTATGCCCTCTTGAAACAGCTATCTTGTATTCCGAACAATTTGATGTAAAATTTATTAGGATCTAAAAATGATGTGTCGATTGTTATAGAAATATTTTTTGTATTGCCATGAAATTTAAATATCACATTTTTTTTTTTTTTTTTTTTTTTTAATAAGTTGCAGTATTTTGTCCTAAATAAAGACATTGTATTGTACACAATACGTAATTAAATCCAGATTTAGAATATATTATTATTTTGGATTTGCATAATAATCGTAAATAATAGTTAAAATACCTTAGAATGTTTATTTAAAGTTGGAATGCATATATTTTTTAGAACGTCTAGATAAAACTAGACAATTCGACATACACATATCACATTTTTAATACCATCTGTTATTCTTCGAATTTTATTCGTAGCATTTTAAGTTACAGTCCGTCTATTATAGAAGTATTTAGTTGTGCAATAATCAGAAGTAGTTATCAGTAGTAGTATCAGTAGCTGTGTTGTAATTAGCCATGCGGAAGATACTGCCTTCCAAATCCGTATAAGAAATAAATTAATCGTGTTCTCAAAATTAAAAGTTTTCCAAGCTCAACCCAGTTCTCTGTGATGCATTTACAGCGTCACTTTGAGGCAGCATTTACAGGCATTGTTAAAAATATCAAGTGGTGTTCTCATTTCTATAAATGTATGACAACTCGAATAAAAATATTTTTGGACTATGACAATTTCTGGCTGTAAATTTGGAGAAAACTTTGTCTAGATAACTAGTATTCGATTTTCTAATGATTACAAATGGTGATATACAACAAAAAAGACTGCAAATGGCTTAAACGAAAAAAAAAAAAAAAAAAAAAAACTATTGACGCTTTGTATTGTATTAAAATTTTGTAATTTAATTTAATTTTGTTTAAATGGGAAAAATGATAACAACATCCAGTTATAAGGAACTTAATCAGAAATGCTATGACTTTTTTTTTGTCTGCGTGAAAGAAAAAAAGTGTGTTTAAGAAAGTTATTATTATTATTATCACTGTTTTTATAAATTCCAGTACAATCTAAACAAGTGTTCTATGTAATTTTAAATTATCCGTACATATACTATAATCTTAATATATTTGAACATGATAAAATTACAACAATCAAAATTATTTACTCTCGCATCTAGAATATAACAAAGTCATATAAAAATAAGCATTATCAGACCAAAGCACTACACAGATAGCTCATTGGCGGTAATGTAACTAAATATTTATTTTTGGCTAAAGCAAAATTTTACTGTTATGATACTTGAAACGATAGCAGAGATTTTAGTCTAGTGTCAAGTTTTTATTTATTTATTGGTGCTGCAGTATTATTGCTGTTACTCAGAATAGTAATCAAACTTTTTAGCAGCACGTCGTGCCGCTTATCTTGTACTCATTTTGGGTTTTAATTTCATAAACTAATTGGAACTAATAGTTCTTTTTTAACTAATTGGAATACTTTAATTTAAATGGTCAAACACGACAGGACTATTGCTTTCACTCAGACATTTCAGGTCATAATTTTTTCCCCTTGTGTTTCACCTTGAATATGTCTGGTCTTTCGCTAATATACAATGCTATATTATTTAACCGATTGCTACGAAAATTAGTATATTTATTAATTAGGACAAAATCTAGGTAACGCCGTATTTTTTAAGTTCATTAGGATAATTGGTTCAAAAAGCTATTAAATATAAACCTTATTTTAATTTAAAATTATTTAAAAGGAAAACATATTGATGCAAAAAAAAAAAAAAAAAAAAAAAAAAAAAAACAATAATAATAATAATAATAATAATAATAATAAAAGGAAGAAAAAAGAAAGAAGAGAAAGAGAGAAAGAGACAGAAATACAAGTTCATATTCTTCTGATATAAAAGGAAATAAATTTCTTTGCACGGGAATAATAAGTTTATTTCTTTTATTTCTTTTTATGTCAAAAAAAAAAAAAAAAAAGGAAAAGAAAGAAAAAATGAACGTGTAACAATTCTCTTTTATTTAATTAGAGGGACAAGAAATTTATTGCATGTAATTATAAAAACTTTTACATGTTTAAAAATCGATTGTTAACTATTGGATTGACAAAGTATTAAAATAATTAAGTTAAACAAAAGTTATCTATTTCTGAGGAGACGGATGGAACACGGCCACAGAATTCATACCACTATCAATGTAAGGAAATTTTCTACTTCTTAAATCAACGATATTACAGGCAGAGAAATTTTTTAAACAAATACCGGTATGAATTCTGCGCCCGTGTTTCATCCCTGTGAGGAAAAAAAAAAAAAAAAAAAAAAAAAATCAAACCGTTAAAAAAATAATAATAATAATCTGGTGTGTCACTCACACGACATTCTCTTACCCTGAAATTTAATGCTATAAATACAGGTTGTAGAATAAGGGGTAAGATAACGAGTTCTGTTATGTAAATCTATGTTAAAACAATTCAAATTAGGCTTCGGAAGAGATTTATATGATAATTAGTTCTGTGTGAGAGGGGCTACCGCCCACCTCAACCCTCCGTTTCATTACTGCACCTACACTTAAATAGAATTTAAATCTGTTATTAAAATTAAAAGTTAACTGAAAATTATTCAGACAACTTTCGCACGCAACATTCTTTGGAAATTATTAGACTTGATCAAACTTTTCCAGCAACAAACTTATATTAATCTGAATATACAACTTTTGGATCCCCTGAAATTATTCGTTTTTAAGTTACTCTAAGACACGACAAAGATCAAACATTGAAAAACTTGACTTCGGTAATCAGGAAACCTCAAAACGTGTAAATATGCAAAAAACAAGCGATAAATATTTAGCTTAAAAACATAGATTGTTTATAATACGTCTATGAGGAATTCATTTCACTTCCTAAGCAGCTTTCCTGGACATGGTAAAATATTATAGTAAAGCACTTCCCCTAAAAATAAAAAATAATTTTATCGCTTAAATATTTGCAGCCCTGTATATCTTTTGAAGATTATGTACAAACCACATGGTGCCCCTAAACATAATCCTATAATAATAATACACGGCACAACCTGAAATACACCTCCACCAATTTTCAACTATTGTCGCACTTTTATCTAGTTCTTTTGTGAAGCCCTGTAAACGAACAGTGAATGATTAGACGTAATGTATTTGAATTCTCTTGGGTATCCCTGTACACGAACCATTTGCTTGATCTCAACGAAAAGTTTAGTGTATGTGATACACATTTAGAATACCAAGTTTGAACTTTCTGCTGTAATTTGTTTTTGAGATATGCTGATAACAGACACACAGACAGACACATAGACCAACAGCTAAAAATATTTTTTTGGGGTTCATGGGACCTCAAAACTTGTAAATATGACAAAAACGCACTTTCAAAAATTTGACCCAGTAAAAACACTAAAACGTTCTAATTCGTCGTTTTTCTTGCGTGCATCATGAATATCACTTATGATGTCATCTTCATTCACTGAAACTTTCTGTAGAGAGTCGGATTAAAAATCATGGAGTAAACTATTTTTCGCACGTTCTTTCAGTCATATTAAACCAAATAAATTTAATTCATTAGGTCAATTTGTCAGTGGGGGATTTAAATGTAGATTGTAATTTAGAAAACGGGAAAGAATTCATCGAAGGATTAAAATTTATGGATCTTGATTTACGAACTAATCGAAAACACAATACGGCGAAATGCCATACTAGAGAAGACGCAATTTTTCCCCAATAAAGGTATGCGAAAGACGTTTTATGCGAGTCTGCGCAGTTATCACATGCCTTTATATGGAAGAATAGACGAAAAAAAAAAAGTTTGTAATATACAAAATACTCTTGTCGTACGCAGAATTTTCCCTCTCTCTCTCTCTCTCTCTCTCTCTCTCTCTCTTTTTTTTTTTTTTTTACAAATATGAATATTGTGAGCGCCTTAGAAAAAAATAAGATAGCAGTGCATAGTATAAGCTCAGTTATTTCGACGTAAAGTTAAAGATGAAGGCATATTATGAATTTTGAACGTGTATCTCAAATGTAAATAAACACATTAATCAAGTATAAACATATTAAACAACAACAACAACAACAAAAGTACTTTCAATAGTAATATTTAAAAGTTAAAAACGCTTTAATAGACAGATTTATTTTTCGTTTAATATTTATCTTTATATATACATAAATTTAATAAGTTACAATTGTGAAACTAAATTAAGAGGTTATAGCATATCCATTGCCATTCATAATTTAAAAGTTGCTTTAAAAATTTACGTAGCTAAGAAAATCGAATGAAACTTGAGAAAACTTAAGGAATTTCATTTAGTGGGAGGGGGGGGGGAAGAGATGAGGGGCGAGGAAGAGTGAATCTTAAATAAAATCGGAGATAATTACAGCAAGATGATAAAATACATAAATAAATGCGTATAATTTTATTTCTTTATGAATTTGCAGCGGGAAATAATTTATACAAAAATTCAATAGTTTCGGAAAAATAGAAATTCGTATACATAAGCTTACATAAATACTGAGCGATACAGATCATTAAAATATTTGAAAGTCATAACTTTATCAATCTTTAAAAATAATACATAAATTTTATCTAAAAGTACACAAATTAATAAATCTGCAATATAAATAAAAATTCAAAGCATTATTACATTCACTAAAACAGTATAAAATAACACTCAAGCGCGCGAAAAAGTCCTCCTTCCCTCTTTTTAAATCCGAAACAGAGTATATATTTCTCTCATTTGTAATGCTTCAAATCCTCAAACAGAGTTTGTCATAAAGAAACAAACAACAAAAACCATCGCGACAAAATTGCAACTTGGCATTACTTTATTGCCGAACTAACATAGTTATCAGCTGTAGACAAAGTTAAATTTGTTTAACGAACTGAAAATTGTATTACTCTTCAACCTATAAGAACTCGTCGCCATTTTGTGACAGTCCCCTAACGGGACTATAGAGAGAACAAGGCGCCAAGTCGGCACCGTAAAGTGGTTCTTCTTCTCTCTTCCTGGTCACCCCACTCTCTTCTCTCCCTTGCCTCTCAGATCGTCTGCGCTCCCAGCCTCCTTCCTCCTTTCTTCCTCTCTGCGCATTTCAATCCGCTCTCCCTTTTCCCGATCTTACACTGTTTATCACTTTATTATTATTTTTTTCTTATTTAGAAGATAATCCGTATATTTTTTAGGGAGATTTTTTTTCCCTAGTATCATTCTTAATGTTTTTATTATTCTATCGCTGCAGTAGCTATCTTGCAAATTGCAATTAATCTTCAAAATTCCCTCTCTTTAGACCTTATATTCCAGAATGGGGGAAAAAAAAAAATAGTAATATAACAAATTGAATTTGTAGCACAGCAATTTTCTCACTTCACTTCATTTAGTATGCCTATTATTTTTCGTTAGAAGACATTTCAAGTTTTCAACGTAATATTAAGTATGAAAAATATGTCTCACATATTTTACTTTTCTCTTGTTATACGTCATATTATATCATTTATATTTTGGTTTAGTTTCTTACAATGTAACATAAAAAAAAAATATGAAGCGGTCATAAAATAAAAATGAAATAACAGTTTACAAGCAAAAATAATAAACAGCAAAACATTTCTTATTATACCATAAAAGATTCCCTCATCCTAGTTTTCACAACAAAGTAGTCTAACGAGTCAAAATTGAATGTACTGGCTTCGGTAAAACTATTACGTTAAACCTCAAGTTAATATAATAAAAATTGTTTACGGTAATATATATATATATATATATAGTTTGCATACATAAACAAACAGAATGTTTTCTCATTCACACCCTCTCCTCTTGTTTTTTCCGGAGTACAAAATTTATTTTAAGTACATAAAAATTAATTAACATATCTTAAATATTTTTAAGTAAATTGGAGTGTAAAGGTTGATATTTTTTATTTTACCAACTATGTGAAAAATACCAGAGCCGGGAATCGAATCCGGGCACCTCCGCTTAACGCACGGATGCTCTACCACTGAGCTACCCTGGCTGACAACCAGCTAGGCATTTCTCACATAAAATGAATATTCACGGTTGATGAATTCCTGTTTAAAATATATCTAAATATCTTAAATAGTTAATTTTTTTACATACTTATACAGTCGAACCTTGTTAACGTGAACACGCTTAATGTGATTATCTTTAACATGAACCGTTTCCACAATCCCCGTCAAAATGAAAATTAGTTAAGTTATATGAAGATTAGTTACTGATAGCATGAACTGCTGATAACATGAACAATTTTTTATCCTCCTTGAGATTCGCATTAAAGAGGTTTGACTGTGTACTTATATTACTTATTTTATCATTTATTGCTTACTTATTTTATATGTCGAAGAAAATAGTCATTACAAAGATACGAAAAAAGATACACACACAGATGTGTGTGTGTGTATATATATATATATATATATATATATATATATGATAAAACAAATACTAAAGTAAATAGATCGAAAAAATCCATTTAAATATATTTTCAGGAAGAAATGGTAGTTTTCCTGCCAAAAAAGCGATTAACTCGCCAAAGTTTCTACTTGATAAAAAGGAAAAAGATCATGTATGCGTCAGACTAGATGGTGTTGTTTGAAACTAAAATATGCGCGTTTTAGTTTTCAGAAAGAATAGTTGAGTTTTAAATTTTGTCTCAGTAATGAAATGATTTTATTTTCTGTCTCTTTATTAACCCTTTGCTGGCCCTAACACTCTAAAGCGCTCTGAACAGTGAGGTAATATTTGTGGACTCCTTTATTCAACTATCACCAATAATTTTGAGGAGTGATATTTGATATATATAATGAACGAATAACTTTCGAAGTGATTAGGCAACTCGTACCGTTAAAAGTTAGTGGTGGATACTGAATAAAATTTTTTCTAAATTTGGCAACACTGATCAGAGGCTTGAAATGAAATGGGACCGGCAAAGGGTTAAATAGAATCAAGAAAAATTAACAATGCATATATATATATACGTTTTTAACATAATTTTTTAAGTTAACAATATAAATTTAATTCGAATAAAATAATTTATGCAGATATTTAAAAAAATTTCAGACTTCGTAATTCATTTCTCCCTTTTAATATCAATTCCTTTTTTTTTTTTTTTTTTTTTTTGACTTTCCTCCAATGTGATATTTTTTTTCTTTCTTTTTTTCCTCCTAAGTTATTTTTAATTATTTTGTTTCTTTTCTTTTGCTAATCAAGTTTTTTTACTTATCTATTTGAAAATAAATAAATAAATAAAAAGATAATTAAAAAATAAGTTTTGTGATATAATGTTTGAACTTGATTTTATACATTTGCTTCCTTTTTAAGTTATTATTCAGTTAAATTCAATTAAAAAAAAAAATTATTTATTTGTTTTCCAAAATCGGCGTAAAAAAGGCACAAAATGAAAAAAGAAAGATAAGAAGAGAGAAATCTGTACAGATTTTTTAAACACTTTAAATTAAAACTTCACAGGTACAGGTAATGGTAGAATTATGCGTTATAGCAATGGATATATATGACAAGCTACATTCAGTTTGAGAAAAATCAAGTCCAGAAAAGTTGAAAAATTGAATTATAAAAAGAATCACTAATATATTATCACATAATCAAAATCACAGTATCCCGCATTCGGGTTGAATATAAAATACACTTCCCGCCGCTTATTAAAATCACATTCGTTCTGAGGCAAAGTGATTTTAATAAGCGGCTGATTTTTATATCCGGCGAACGTTCCTGCACTCAAGGAAAAGGTATTACTTCCCTGAATTTGGAAAGAAATTTCAAAAGGTAACGAATAATGGAATTAGTAAGCAATATTAATTAATGTTTGATAAATAATTAATTATTCCTCCGATATAAGTAAATTAAACGTATTCCAAATTTCTATGCGCTTTCCTTCAAAGAAATTCATCATTATTTTATTTTATCAAAAGTTCATGCTTTTTTCATAAATTTAAAATCTTTCCGTTTGAACCTCTTAATTTTTAGCTATTTCAAAATAAGAACTAGAAATTGCCTTTTAATAATTAATATACAATATATACATATATACATTTGTAAATCAAATCAAATTTGTAACTTATTACTGCGCTTTGAAAAATACGTTCCTTGAAATTGCTAGGGAGATAAGTTATGGGGCATATTTAAATTGGTATATTTAAATGCTGCAAGTGTAAAATTTTCGACAATGAGCGATAACGGGTACTTTAATTTCTTTTTTTTATTAAAAAAAAAAAATTACAATGTAAATGAAATTTTTTTTTAGTGTGCATAAATGATAATTTTGGCTGCTGAGGATTTTTTTTTTTTTTTGAGTTTATTAACCGGCGATGCTGATTTTATTAAGCGGTGGTTTCAACAATAATTTGTATTGATTTGATTCCGGTCCTGGCAATTTGATCAGATTAAGCGGCTGATTTTATTAACCAGTGATTTTATTAAGCGGCGGCTACTGTATATACGGTAGATGCACAACAATTTCAATGAGAATTGATTTCCTAATTTGTTGAATTTCGTTGTTCATGAAGCAATTTGTCTAATTCCCACTTACTAAAACAGGAAACGCAAAAACCAAGTCGTGCATTAAAGTATACAACATTCAAAAGTTACTTCCACAAAATTATGTAATATTCTCATCTAAAGTATTGAATTTAATTTATTTGTATGCACATTACTTTTCAGAATTTGTTATATTTTCGTGCTCATATAAATTTTAATAACGGAACATCTAATTTGTATTTGAGTATTCATTCTGTGAAACATTTGACTGAAAAAAAAAAAAAAAAAAATCATCTCGTTCACTGACCCGATTCTTTCCGGTTAGTTCATCTTACTCATCCATGTGAATTGTTCCCGTGGATGACGTGATTTGATGTGATAAGGTGCGTATACGGGTAAACGAGCACGGCTTCATAGTAAATGCAGCCAGTTGACACATATATGTCAACATTCACAAATTATTTGCGTTATACTATTCAACATGCATTTTTACAGGTGCAATAAATATCTGCCAATAAACTAAATCATATTCTAATGAAGAATCTCTTTTAAAAACACAGTTTTTCTCAATTAAAAGGAAACTAAATGGGATTGAAGTTATTAAATTTTGCTGTTATTACATTTTTCTCGCTTGTTTACAAAAATCTTCATAGTAAGATTGTTCCAAACCCAAATTACGTACATTTTCACTAACTATTACTATACATATATAAATCTTGTAAATGCACTAAACTTCAAAAAAAAAAAAAAAAAAAAGAGCAATCGAATTAAGATAAATTGAAAATTGAATTATATTTATTGCTTAAAAAAAAAAAAAAAAAAAAAAAAAAAAGGGGGGGGGGGGATAGTCATTATATAGCGGGATTTTCAAATCGATTAAACGAATTCCTTCAAGTGATTATACTATTAATTTTACTTTTCCAAAGGAGCGCTATATTTTGATATTCGGATACAGTGATATACAGGGTGATCCAAAAAGTCACAGAAAAAATAAAAATTTTATTATTCAAAAAGTACTGACCGTAGCATTATGCGGTTTTTACTGAAGCGCACAGAAAGATGTAGGATTTTTTTAGGTAACAAAATATTTTTAGAAAATTAGTTTAAATTTCTTTCATAAGATGGCGCTATAACAGTAAATTTACTTTTTTTTACTGTGGCACAGTACATTCAACAACGTAACTAGGATTATAAATGCTCAGCCGTCATTCATTAGAAAGATCGCCAGATGTTGCACATTGAAAATTCTCATTAAAAAGATTCAGTTTTTGAAATATGACATCATTAGATCAGACAAATATGTTTGAAATTTGAGGGGATACTGCGAATACAGTGCGATATTTTGGTGAAAAATTTAACTAATACTTTTTTTTACGTATATAAAAATATCCCATGCACTGCTGACATTTCAGTGAAAACCGCATAGAGTTACAGTCAGTACTTTTTAAATAATGAATTTTTTATTTTTCTATGACTTCTGGATCACCCGGTATTTACTCTTTCTGAGGAGAATTAATTATGTTTATTACAATATAAAAAATGTATGGTTTGTGTAATGTTGTGTACGTAAAGGCCGACTGATTGCACTAGGGTCCTAAGCTTATGAATGGAATGCCAACTGTGTAAGTCGTTCTATGAGGTCCTAGTCCGTATTTACACGAGTTTCGGAGTAAACCCCGGAAAATTCCGGACGGGCTAGGCCGATGAGCGCGACCTAGGATCGAACCGGCATTTCCCGTTTACCAGCTTTGATCACAGAACCGTTCGGCCACTGGTGGGGCTAAAAATGGCTGTTAATATTAGGGTATCTTGATATTAAAAAAACTGTCTGATATTCATTCATAATTAAGGGGAAAAAAATAAAAAGGTCAAGAATTGAACGGAGGTGTGGTGGAAAATAAAATAACTTACAAAGTATGTAACCAGGAACGAAGTGGAATTTTGTGTATATTTTTGCAGTTAAAAAAAAAAAAAAAAAAAAAAGCAATTAGTTAATAATAATAATAATAATAATATAATGCCAGGTGTGCCTTAGAGAAATGTTGCTGCGATACTATCGATAGAAATGTATCTAAATATCTTCGTATAGTAATATTAATACAAAATATCGTTTACTTTAACGATTAGGAAATATTAAGTTTTATGCTTTTCAAATAAATGATATCGAAATGTGCACAGAAAAAAAATCCACGGCGAAAACTGTGAAACAGGAATGAAACAAAATATTCCGATCTATAACTACAAAAAATTACCATTACGCAAAAATTATAAAATAGACAGATAGTTAAAGACAGAAACAATAAAATATAAATCATTCAAAACAAAAATCCCATAGAAAAAAATTAAAACATATTTAATAAAAAATCTCTTAAAAAAAAAAAAAATAAGAAGCCATTTTTATTTTTTATATAATAATAGTAATTTGCAAAATGCGAAATACGATTTCTCAAATGCATTTTGTTTACATTTACGAATTTTAGAAAACGGGGGAGGGGCGGATATTGCGATTAGACATTTATAATTACTCCATGTAGAAAAAATTATAATAATAAAATCATTCATTAAGCGAATTAATTAATTAAAATAAAGAATTACACTTCTTTTTAAAACTATTCTTATCTGAACATTAGATTCCAGATATCATACGTTCGAGTACGATCATTTCCAGCTTCCTAAAAAGATAGCACCGACGACGTAATTACAACAGCTCAACTCAGCATTTCTTTCCGTCGACTTATTTTTAGCTTTTTAGCTCTGTTTACGATTACGTAACGTAAGTATAAATGACGTAGAAGCACAACACAAGTTGTACAATCTTTGAATTATAGTAAAAAGCAAAAGAAAGTTAAAAAAAAAAAAAAAGAAAGAAAGAAAGAAATTACGAATGAGATTAACTGAACGCTTAAAACTGAAGAAATTATAGAAACTTTATCTGATTCTTTTTACTTTGATTCTACTAATAAAATAATTTCTTATATTTCATTTTCTTCTTCTTTTTTAATTTTTCTCCCAAAAAAAAAAAAAAAAAAAAAAAAAATTAAAGTAAAGTAAATAACTGTTTTTATTTTTATTTTTATGAGTTAGAAGAAAAAATACACACAGAGGGTGAAAATTATAAATAACATAAAAATAATTAAATTGTAAAAATCAATGCTTATTATTATCAAATTATAAATATATGCCTGAATAATTTAGAATATTCCTATAACACTTATTATTAGTTTTTATCCACAACGGTAAACGGTTTAAGAAAAAATATAATTCCTTTTACTTATCAATCGTACAATATTTCAGCTTAAAATACACACACAAATAAATAAATAACATAAAATAACATACAATAAAAACAATTAATTGATGTCACAGTATAAATCTTAAATGGTCAGTATTTTTGTAATATAATATTTACAATTATAAAATATTATTTTTAAACAATGGAAAAACACATCTTTAGCATTTAAAACTGGCCATACATTTTAATAGACGTGTTCTTGTAATTAAAAAAAGTTTTTTAAAGTTAAAAGTACATTTGCAATTACATTATTTTAACAAGTAGGTATTTAAATTAAAAAAAAAAAAAAAAAAAAACAACAACAACAAAAAAAAAAAAAACATGCGTTATTTTTAAAGTAAAAAAATTAAATAAATAATAAATTTTTCCTAAAATAGTTTTTTTTTTTTTTTTTTAAATTCAAAGTACTTGAATTTTTTATTGCCTAAAACAACAACAACAATAATAAAGTTAAATAAATAATGTAAAAATCTCATTTTTATTATCATTATTATTATTACTATTTTTATTTATTTATTTATTTTTTATGTAGTAATTTTGCAATAACAAAAATACTACAAATAAAATGAATGGATGAATGAATGAATAAATAAATAAAACTGTAATTAAACAAATCTTAGAAAATCCCTGTTTCAACTATATTTACAAAAAAAAAAAAAAAAAAAAAAACGTCATACCTACGAACGTCGAAACCTTTTATAGGTCACGTCTTGAAAATGTTGCTATGAAACATTTTCTTTTAATTCTTAAGGGGGAAAAAAATACAATTCCTTTGAACATTTTTCCACAAGGTGTTTGACCTTAAAATGGGATCCTCAACAGACGACCTTTCCAATGCCGCAAAAATGGAAAAGGGGGTAGATGACGAACGTAGCCTTTAAAAAAAATAAAAATAACAAAACGACCTCTCTAAAATGCATGGCAAAAGGGGGGAGAGATGGAATTGTTAAAAGGACTCCAACCCCATCTTTTTTAAACCCGGAAATGGATTGTGGGGCTCGGAAGGTTTGTTTGGGTTTGAATGCCGTTAGACAGCGAACAGATTGTAGAACTGATGGGGATTCTATGCAATTGGTTCAGGTCAATATCAAATAAACAGCTGTCGATACTAAAGAAGTAAGCTACTTTTCTTCTCATGTGGATGATAATATACAAACAATTTTGTTGCTAAGTTTATATAGTTCAAGTGCTACATTTTTCTAATCGTCTAAAATCATTTATTGTTTATTTAAAGTTTATAATTTGAGTTTTTTCATTATTAAATCAATGAAATATAATAAATTTAATTTATTGCTAACTATCTATAAATTTACCAAAAACAATTATACAGCTAAATTATAAACTACTTCATACGATATTTCTCCGATGGTCTAAAAAATTACTGCCTTTTTAAGTTTATAATTAATTTGTGTTTTCATATTAGTATTAAACAAACGAAATAGGCTAAATTTAATTTATTGCTAATTAAAAAATTCCTCCTCGTTAAGTATCCCTCTATAATTTCCCAGATTTCAACATTTTTTTTTAATTCCATTTAATTATTTATTTATTTTTAAAGAAAAATAAATAAATAAAGTGAGAAATAAATAAAGCGTATTGTTTTGTTCATTTTTTTTTCTTTTAAATTTATTCAGCTAGAATATGTATCTGACTTCACGAAGATTTCGACAAAATTTAATGAAATAAGAGAATGGAATTAAATATAATTATGTAAAATGTAGAGAATACAGACATTTTTTTCTAAAGAAATTCTTTTATTCTTTTAACGTATAAGTATCTTCATGTACTTTAACAGCGAAAACAAAATTATAACTATGATGAAATTTACTCCATTTGTAAAATTTTTATTTTTCAGCTTGCACCCTATTCTTCTGAAATTTCTTACTGAGAATGAAAAGTATGAAAGAAAGGTAACATTTAAAGTTATTATATATACATTGATATTTTGCCATATACATATATATCCACATTCTTTCTCACATTTAACGTCAATTGTTTTCATGTACGATAGGGAGTCCGCTAGAAATTTGCTATTATAGCCACCAGCGAACGAAATCGTACATTGGTGCTGAACGGTGAAAAAGGGTCTCCCCTGACGAGTTTTTTCACCGTTCTGAGCTATTCCTAATTGAAAAATAATCTGTCAAAAGAGTATTTCGATTGTTTATTCTCTCATTGCTTGTTTGAATCTTTTGTTTTAGGTTTCATGTCGTTTTAACGCAAAGACAACATTATTTAAATAGCAACTATATAGGAATAATATTAAGGTATGTTATGTATACATATTAATAATTCCGAATATATATACATGGAATATACATATAAAGTGAATGTAGTCATCGTCTTAGAAAGTGGCATAATTCGAAGGACACAAATTTCGAGTCAAAGTTACATACCTAAAAATCTGCACTCGAAACACTGAGAATCACGGAAATCTGAATATTTTCAGCCGTATTAATCATCACTAGTATTTCTTTTTCTTTAAATATATTATTATATCACAAGATAAAATATTCTTCAGTACATTATGACTAATAATTATACCAAAATAAATTATTGGAAGGGGAAGAAAAAAAAAAAAAAAAAGAATTATTATATTTACCAATATTTCATTTTTTTTTTTTTTTTTAAGAATTAAGTTTCAGACTAAAAATCCGCATTAACCAAAAATCGGGAATACGCGTGTACCGGCAATCCTGAAATATTAGTTTCGAACAGTATAAATATGAATGAATCACAAAATGATCTTTCAAATTCTTTCTAAAAAGTATGTTTTATTTAACCTAAAATAACAAATATGATTACGAAACAATATTAATTTTTTTAAGAAAAAAAAAGTATAAATAAATATAATAATCCTAAGTGCATTTAAAGCATATAATTAAATAAATTAAATGCTTAAAGTTATATGAAAAATAACCAAAAAACAAAAACATAAAAAGAAATATTGAATAATTTTTCCTTTGCATTAAGTTTTTCAATATGTTACGGTACGCTGCATCGTGATTTCGACTAATTATTAAAATAAAACCTGCACGCGGTTTTAAAATATTAATATTACATGACAAACAAAGATGAATTAAGCCTTCAAAAACCCCTATATGAAAATAAAATAAATTCCTTTTATATCAAAAAACACAATTAACCAGATGAATTGGCAGTTCTGTTAAGACTGTTTCGAGAATATACTTGTGAAATGAGTTTTGTCAAATTGTTTTGAAAAAGCTAAATCGAATAAAATGCATTCATCGGCTAGAACCTCTTTACTTCTTTACAGAATCTTCTTACAGAATTATATAACCAGATTTGAAGCGCTCCTCTATTAATGTAATAGCGAGAACCACATTTAATATTTCGTCCAATTTTTTATAAAAATCCGACAGACAAATTTGGGATTTCATGTTGTTTGATTACCTTTTTTTTTTTTACATAATTTTAATTAAATGTTCTTATAATGAGTGTTGTTTATTAACAATATAAAACCTTGATATTTTTTCTTTGTTCTAAAACCATCTTAAAACTTATTAAAATGTTTAATTTCAGTTCGCTCAATTTTAATTCACTAGAAATTTGGGTTCATCAAATTTCTTGAGTGGCCAGCATACCTTTCAACTACAATATGGAAGCATTTTACCAATATTTTAAATATAACAGTTTTCTGTATTTTCAAAAACTTTGAGTAATATATACACTCAAACCTCGTGATAGTTAACCTAGGATATAGAGAACTAACGGTTAAAGTGAACGTTTTCAGTGGCCTCAACTGAGCACCTATTTAACTAATGTTAATTTAAATGCTTATAGTGAATTAATGAGATAAGGAAAGCCCGCTAAAGTGAAAGAGGCTGATAATATTCTAAATAGATTTTTATCAAAAGTTATTATTTCATTGGCATGTAAAAATAAAACTAGTAATGCATTCTAATAAATTTCTTCTACTCTAATTTTTGATTGTCTATTTAAGTAATAAATAATTTATTAGTAAATTATGTATTATCGTAGTGGATTTTTCTAACAAACCACCATGAAAAATTTATGAAATTGTCAATGTTATTTTAATAATTTTGTATATAACGAACCTTCGGTCATAATGAACTTTATATTAGGTACGCATGTATTTCACTATAACGGAGTTCGACTGTATATATATTATTACAAAGAGAATCATTAGACATGAAAACAAATAAATAAATAAAAGATATAAGCTTCTCGCAGAGTTAAAATCAAAGCATATAATCTCAGTTAGTCGCAGCCAATAAAATTTCAACATCCGTTCGCCAGCTCGTATAATTAAGTTTGAAAAAGAGATGTAACGGGAACCAGCGCAATTTCCTATACGCATACGTGACTGGAAGGATGCTCGTAACTCATCTCACCCAAAAAGACTCCGTTTTCACCAATAGAACGCAAATATATTTACAGTACGACAAGCAGCATTTTTATATCTGTCTTCTTCCCCGACTGGTCTATTTTTCGATGTCAGAGAATGGAAAATGAGCATGAAAAACACTTTAAAACCAGTCTTTTTTTTCTGTTCGCCATTTCCTTTCCAATCGTAAATTTATTTTACTTAGTCGTTTCTTCTTTAAAGCATATTGGGTGAAACTACGCTTTGAAAAAATGCTTATACAAGTTAATTTAAAAGAAATGTACTTCTCTAAAAAAATAGAAAGTTGATGTTTCAATTGTATTGAAGAAGGTCTCAAAGTGGTCATAAACCGTTACATTTCAAATTTGTGTCTATAATTCATGTATTCGTATATCTTTTTTTTTTTTTTTTTTTTTTTTTTAAAGACTTTATTAATCATTCAATAATGCACGAAAAAAAAAAAAAAAAATTTTTTTTTCGTTAAGAGGATATTAATTTTATTATTACTTTAAATTCATAAAATGCTGAATAAGATATTTGTGTGTGTGTGTGTGATGTCTGTACATACCATTTCATAACATAGCCAATACTAATACTTGTATGTCAAAACAAAAGCCATTCGGATTTTATTAGGCCCCATAGATAACCGATATTTTTTCCTCTCAGGTGACACACGAAGATTCGAATCCAGGCCGTATACATTGGCCTAGTCGTTCAAAATTTTCCATATTTTCCTCCGAAACTCGCGCAAATACTCTATGATATCTTAGGAAGACTGCCACCCACTCAGAGTTCTACGACTTACATTTTCTTGTGGTCAATCGGCCTTAACACTTATATCACCACGCAGTCAACAAATTTTATTATAATACGTGTATATGCGCACAAAAAAATGTAGCCTTCTTATACATTCTTATAGTCTACGTTAAATACAAGATTTAAAAATACATATGTATACAATATTTTTCGTTTGTATAATGAAATATTTTTCTTTTTCTGCAGTGCCTTAATTTAATATTTTTCAAGTGGTACTAGCAATAAGGTTATTGCTTCTGCTGTTATTTTTGAGTCATTGTTTTGTAATGCATAGAAGAGAGGCTCCACTTTATGAACCTTGATTCATTTGTGAACTAAAAAATATCGCTTATTTGAATTTTACATTATGTTGGTTCTTCTAACTTAAGCATACTATAAAAATCAGTTTCTTTGCGTCTATAAGTCAACGAAACGAAATTATTATTTTACTGTGTGTTTTTATGAGTATTTTTAGTTAAAGTCACCCCTCCCCACCCTGGAGCAACGCCTACGTCAACATCCATTAAGAAAAAGCTATATTGTAAAACTGAGACGTTTCATTAAACGCAATAACAATGCATCTCAAAAGAAGTCAACGATTACTCTTTCCCGCTAACTCAGGTCATGCGCAAAAAATTAAGCGCACTTTGCAACAAACTAACAAAGAAAAAGTTGAATCTTGCACGAAAAAAACTAAATGAAAGAAAAAAAAAAAATAATAATAAAAGAAATATCACAAAAAATAAAGAGGGAAAAAGTCGTTTCGCAGTCATCCGTTGATTGGTTGACCGTTCCACACGTCCCGAACTAAAGTGGGAATAGAATCTCTAACCATTTATCTGTGCGGAGGAAATATGAGATTATCGCCTGCCGCAAAATTTAACCTAAGTGATATCGGGTATGAAATAAAGAACCTCGTTAAAATGTTATTTTATTTCTTTATTTAAGAAATAAGAGAAAATTGATCACACTATGAATCACCATTTTTATATCTTTAAGAACTAAAAAGAAACTATTATAACATAGCGGATTTTTTTCTTTTCTTTTTGTGACTTTATAAATAAAATGTGAAATGTGATGAGATTTGCTTAAAAGTTTAACGATGGCTACTAAATGTTATTAAATACAATTTTAGATGCAGGTAATACTTTACTGCCAACATGATGTTTTTAATAAATGACATTCCTTTATATCTGATTAATATAAATAAGAAAAATATTTTATTTTTATTTATTAGAAAGTTTATTCGTATATTTCAATTTAAATATTTATATTTTTCAAATTAATGTAATTCATGTGATGTAATATATATATATAAATACATTTTTTTTTTTTTTTTTTTTTTTTTATAATAAGAAAAATATTCTAACTTATGCTGAAAAAACATATTATCAATAAAATAAATAAATAAATTTATTTACTAAAATAATCCATGTACTTCAAAGTTTAGACTTTTATAACTATAGATAAAGAGTTTTAAAGCTAAAGTTAAGTTTTAAACAGTTTTAATAATTATCCTTTATTATCCTAATATTTTTTGTGAATTCAGTTTAGGAAAAGATATAGCTTTAACTATAAAGTTATACATTTTCTTTGTAATGAATATAATTGAAAATATTTAAATATATATATATACATATTTCAACTAATTTCATTCCGTAATTTAGTTTCAAGTGGCATATATGCAAACAACTTTGTGCATGATTACAATAAAAAAGCGGTTAAGCAATAATTATATTAACATATAATGGTTAAGCAATAAAAAAAAAGTAGCATTTCTTAAAATTTGCGATATAAAAGTAAAATTTTTAAATAACTTTATATTTGATCATTTAAGAAATTAAAATTTCGTAAGCGAACTAAAAATGTCACTATTTTGAAAACGATGTTGACGATAAATATCACATTCAAATATACATCAACAGAAAATAGCTTAATAGGAAATAAGATATTACTATACAAGATAATATACATCAAATAACATTATAAGATAATATTATATAAGATAATATTTTATGTAGTACAATGATTATTTAACGTAATATTGTCTCATAGACTATTAGATAATAAAGAAAAAACATTAATATAGAAAATAACTTAAATATAAGATAAACAGTTATAAAGCAAATCGTCTCATATATTATATTTATTTATTTATATGTAATATAAACTATTCGTCTGATAATATCTCAGTAAAGATGTATTTCGCATGTAATAATAAGTGCTTGATAAATAAAAATATACAAAGAAAATAATTTTTCAATGAAATATTATTATTATTTTAAAAGGTTTAAAACAATGTTAAAACAATAGCGTTTATTAATTTCTGGGTTTTAATAGTAATTTTTACTGATTTTAAGAAGATGGAAATATTTTAAGGTAGTCGAAAGCGTAAATTTTTAGTTAAAACAATAATAATAAAATTTACTTAATGATACAAAATTTAGTGTATCATCTCCCCTCTTAATTTTGTTGTAATAAACATATGAAAAAAAAAAAAAAAAAAATGTATGTTCATTACAAAAAATATATGATAAAATACACAACGATAGAAAGAAATTCAAAATTACGATAAAATAATTAAATATTTTCTTATAAAACTTGAATGAGACACAAAGTGTAAATATATATACAAATAATTAAATAACTCCTTATATATATATATATATACAACTTTTTAAACGTACGTTTCTAATATAAACATATTTTTAAAAATTATTCATACATATTTATTTCTATCTGCCTATTCAAGATATCACAGTTTATAACATACAGAATACTAAAAAATTGTATAAATAACTTTAATTCAAGTTGTTAATTTCAATATTAGAAATTCTGCAATAATATATCTGACCTTTGACCTGCTTTGTTGAAATAAAGGATACTAGGGGACTCTATAAAATCAAAAACAACGTGTACCCTTTATGTGTAACGAAACATTATTCTCATAAATAAATTTAAAAAAAAAAGTCGTAATATAAAATTATTGGAATAAAATATTAATAATAATAATAATAATAATAAAATATCAATTGCTTGATATAAAGATAAAATATGCAAATATACTATACGTTATATTTATTTTAAAGTTTGCAAAAATAATTTATTTAAAAAAAATTTTTTCGTTGTTGTTACTGTTACATAAAATATACTGTAGGGAAATCACAAAACTCCTTTAACCACTTACAAATAAATTAAAATCATAAAATTCCAAGACATTAAACAAATAAGCATTTATTTATTTATAAGTTTAACTAAATAATAATAGGGGGGGGGATATAACTAAATTAAATAAGAATTCGACTGAATACGAGTAGACTTATAAAAACTCATTAAACAGCCTAAACTTCTATGTATTATTTTCCCTAAAAAAAAAAAAAAAAAAAAAAAATTGCACTATTTTAGTATGAATAATCTTGGTACGTTTTAGAGAATTATTTTTAACAAATCAGACCATTTCTAAACCAAAACAGGGAAAAAAAAAATCTTAAAATTGGGCAAACAGCCTTAATGAAACGGATTTTAAAGATTAAAAACTTTTAAAAATATATTTTAAACTATTTTTTTAAATTTGACGCTTTCTAATACATTTAAAAATACCTTGAACAAGTTAAAATGATTTAAAAATATATTAAAAACAAAAAAGATCGTGAAAGGATAATGTTTAAAGAGAAAATGTTTCTCTAACATAAAATAAACGTCACTAGTCAAACATGTTACACAGGTTAAAAGCATTTTAAAACGCGTCGAAAAACAAACGCGTCGACCCCTTCATAAATATTTGCAAATATTTTCAACAAATTAAAAATATGTATAACAAGAATAAAAATAGACGCGAAGGAAAAATCTTCCAAGAGAAAATATTTCTCTATATTCGAATAATCGGCCCTAATCAAACAGATTACGCTGGTTAAAATCATTTATAAATGCGTCGGAAAAAAAAAAAAAAAAATCTACACGTTCACATATATTTGCAAATATTTTCAACAAATTAAAAGAAAGGAAAATATATTAAAAGCAAAACAGACGCGAAGGGAAAATTTTCCCCCAAAATTGAATAGACGGCACTCATCAAACATATTATACAGGTTAAATATATTTTAAAATACGCCAAAAATAAATTCGAGACGTTCACATATATTTGCAAATATTAAAAACAAATTAAAAAATATTAAAAACAAAAATAGACGTGAAGAGACAATTTTTTTTTTTTTTTTTTAACTGCTTTTCTAAAATTAATTGAACGACGCTAGTTAAACTGATTACACAAGTTTAAAAATCTTAAAATGCGTAGGGGAAAAAAAAAATCAACACGTTCTCATATATTTGCAAATATCTTCAAAAAATTATAGTGATTTAAAAATAAATTAAAAATAAAAGTACACGCAAAGTGACATATATAAAAATATAAGCACTCAAAAAGAAAACGGCGTAGTAAAATGCGAAAATAAATAAGGCACATAAAAAAAAATAAGGTCAAAAATCTCCCTAACAATAGTGTCTTTGAACACAATAGTAAATAATCGAAAACGGCAGTAAAAACAAAGCCACATAAACTGCCGGCTTAGATGATTCATAAGATTTCTCTCTTCATGCAATTGCGAAACCAACTTAAGTCATCGGAAACAGCAAAGCGAGCTTTATTATCTACCTGGCTAGTGTCAATGACTTTGCTTCAAGTGGAAACAAAAAGAGGACGATTCACAAATAAATGTTTCAATTATTTTTCTCTTTTCAAAGCTTTCAACTATTAGCCCGGAAATTATTTTACGATGTATTTAACTTTTAATACATTTTAGAGAAAATTACGTTCGGCAATATCACTAATAACTGTATTATTTGTATAAACAATGCGTTTTGGAATAATAATAATATTAATAATAAATAAAATACACTTATTATACAATGAAGTAACTTTGTTGAGATTTATAACGTATTTTGAAGTAATGAAAATTCGTTTATTATAGAAATTAATTTTTAAAGTGCGATAAGTAAATTTATAAAGAGATTTAAAGAGATATAAAGATCATTATAAAAAGATTTTTATAACGATTTCTGGATTTATATACATATATATATATATATATATATAAATTATAGTCGCAAAAAAGCTAATTATTTTAGGAATGCGAGAAAGTTTACGAGTTTCGAATCGAAGGAAAAGTTTTGCATGTAAATAAATATCTAAAAAAAATTTAATGTATAGATTTTTTGTTGTTGTTGTTGTTGTTTGTTTCTGATAAATTAAATTTTAACTGGAAAATATAAATAATTCAACAATTATTAACAATTAAAATATAAACAATTCTGTTTCAATAAAATAATAAATCTATCCCGCAATATTTTCATTAAATACTTTCAAAATAATAGATAAAAAATTAATGTTTTAAAATTGAATATGATAAGAGTAATTCAATTATAAATGTTAAAATTATGAGTTATGCTAAAATGTTACATTCATTAAAGATTGTATTAATTATAGTACATAATAAAATTGAAATTGTTATTTAATATCATGTACACGGAAAAAAAAAAAAAAAAAAAAAAAAAACTAATTTTGGCGATTATTCCTTCAATAATTGTGTTTATGTATTAAGATAATAAAACAAACATCCCCCCCCCCCGAAATCTAAATTACAATATAAAGTTTGCAAAATGTAATTAGAATTTATCATATTAAAAAGATGTTAAATGAAAATTAAATTAAATTTATAACACGATTTCATGTTATCATAACGACGATAACAATTTATAGTAAGAATGAAATAAAACAATACGTCTTTAAATAAATGACCCTTTAACTTAAAAATAATTTTATTTAAGAAAAGGTGATTTTAAACTAGGTTACTATAGTTACAAAATATTTATTTATTTTTCAGGCTTGGAATATTTCACATTGCGATATTTACTGTTTTATTTTTAATAAACAGCCATGTCCCATTTTTCATAATAGTTTATTAGATTACCATAAGAATATTTATTGTTATTACGGAAGTTTATCATTTTGATCCATTGATGCCCTAAGTTATAAAGACACCTATATATTTAATATCCAATATATTCAGAGTAGATTATTAGTGTTACTTAATGAAAAATGCATCCGAAATTGTAATGTAATAAAGATTTTCTAACAGAAAAACTTAGACAAATTTTAGAGAACTTGGGAAAACAATTACATCTAATTAATGTTAAACGAAAAAACTCAACATTTTTTATAGCGTAAACTTTTCATTTGAGAGGCAATGCTTGTCGCAGATATCGTGTTGGAAAATACATAACGTACTTAAAATAACATTCAAATAATAAGATGTATTGCCACAAAAGAATTAAAGGAGATAAATAAACATATTAAGAGAGTAATTATATTTTCCCAAATTAATTGAATTAGAATAATAGCAAAAATTCCCTTTACATTAACCATTTTTCAGATATTCACATTTTCATGTAACACACTTCCTTTTATAATATGTAATATAAAATAAAATATTAATACAAAATTATATCGAGAAAGTGAAAAATCTTATGAGTTGCTCCGGTTTATGTGCGTGTGAGACCACCTGAGATTTCACAATGAACCCAAAGTTCATTCCGTAATCATGTTTCCCGTTTATACAAGAAGGAAAGTGGGATTAAGGGGCCCATAAAGGATAACGGGACCCTTAATAGTGCAATTGTCACATTAGTTTCATTCATTTGATTGTATCGGGCAAAATAGTTTCGGAAACATTGGTAACATAGCTAGTTAAAGTCATATAAGTTAAATGAGATTGATAAAAGATAACAAAATAGACAGAAACTGTGTAATAGTTTGAGTTTTGGCAAGATTCGGCCGTGCGGGATTCTATATGTATATGTTAGGTCCTTTCTACATAGTATTGCAGAAGTCAACAACTTAGTGGGATACAAACTAATATAAACAGAAAGTTAGTTCCTACCTTTAATAGAACCCGTGGATGTCTGGGGCTGAGCCACCTCCACTTTGGCGAAGCTGGTAGTGCACCAAGACATTTGAAGCACCATCCGAATTAGCTTGTCAATCCCTTGCCAAGATGCTCTCGCTCACACCAGAATCGAACACGGCACAGAGGGGCCCGTCCGCAGAATAAAAACAAACAAACAGAAAAAAAAAAAAAAGAACAAACACTAGTTTTCCTTCAAAAGTAAGAAAAGAATCCTCTTATCAGCTATCCCGGCCCCATGCCATTTCAGTTGTAGACAATTCTTTTTTATTAATCCAAATGTAGTAGCACAGTGCCGACACAACTCGATTGTTTACTGATGAAAATAATTGTAGAAGAAGCACATTTGCAAGAAGAAGAAGAAAACAGAGCTGGGCTGTCTGTAGAATTCGACATTCAGGAGCAAAGGGACAGAGCGTGTTATCCCTTCCCACCTGTTCGTTCCGTTATGTCGAAGTGGAAATCTGCTTGAGTCTCTGAAGTTCATCGACAAACGCTGAGCTAGAGCATTACTTCCGCTACCGGGTTCGCCAAATACGTCGCCAAGTGCCTCTCTCTTTCTCGCCTGCTCTACCACTACAGAGGCTTGTTTGTTTACACTCAGGTTCCATGCTCTTTTGCCAGTGCGCTTCCAGGGAGGGAATGAGAAGGGGGAAAAGGGGGAATGATGTTAGTGGTGGTGATGTTATTTTTTTCGGCGGTAAAGTGGTTTTTCCAACACGTTGATTTTCATTCGCTTTAGCTCCTGAAAATTTAATGCTAAAGGAATGTCGCGCGTAAAATGTTTTTAGTTTCTTTGCGTTTATGTGTTGAGTGAGACAGTAAATGAATGAAAATAAAAAAGTTAATGTCCCAAGTGAGTTTTCATTGTACATGCTTTGTTGGACAAAGTTGTTACGGATATATTTTTAAATTTTTTAAAGAACTTAAAAATGGGATATATATGACAAAACCATATTAAAAATTATATACATCTATTTTATTTATTTTTTACTTTTGATTTTGGCAAATTTTCTTTCTTTCTTTTTTTTCTTTTTTCTTTTTCGTTTTTTAAATTACGATGAATTAGATTTTTATTTTTATTTTATCTTTAAGATTTACCCTTTTTCAGCAACCGCTGTCGTAAGTTAAAAAATAATTTATAACATTATTTTAGAGGTGCTGCGTCAAGTGATGAAATATGAGTTTTGTGGGAATAATAAAAAAATGAAATTAGAAATTCTAACTTCTAAACTTTCATTAAATTATTTATTTTAATTTATAATTGTTGCCAAAAAAATTAAACTTTAAATTTTACATCTACTTTTTAAGATAGCACGCGATCTTGTTTTTTTATAAAAATTAAACCATTAAATTCATTTTTTTACTTATTTTTATTTCATATTACTCGCGCACTTTCCTAATTCAAAATTATTTAAAAAAAAAAAAAAAAAAAAAAAAAAAAAAACTTTTTCGATATCGCTTGTAACGATACTGATTATTATTAATTTTCTTTTCTTCTTCTTTCAATAATAATAATAATAATAATAAAAAGATTTTGATGAAATTCTGGCAAAAGCAGAATTTAGTTTAGGACGGAGGACTATTATTATTATTTTTTTTTTCTTTCTTTTTTCAAATTATAACATCGTTTTCAAATTATTCAATTATATTTTCGATAAATTTTAGATTTCGACAAATGTCCAACTATCGAAATCGACAACGCAAAAATCCCAGATTGAGACTAATAGGCCCTCAGTCCTAAAAAAAAGATTAAGACATTAACTACTATTATTATTGTTGTTGTTGTTAATATAATTATTGAGTCTTCTCACATACATTAACCGTTGTCATATAAATATTGAAATTGGAATTTAAAATACAATTATAATAAACAACTGGAATTATCAAAAATAGAATGTCATTTCTCTGTATCTTTCTATATAAAGCAATTAAAAAAACATGAATATTTTGAAACAAATAAAAATGTTTAAAGAATTATTTAATTATTATCAATAACAATAAATCATTGCCACTTTGCATTTAAAATTTTCTTTGGTTAATTATAAAAGACTAATAAAATATTCCAACTGTGAAAATTTTAAAATGAAGAATTTGATACATAAAATATAAATAAACTGAAAGGTAAAATATCTCATGATATCTTTTCTTTAAATATGTGGATGGGAGGACATTGTTGCTAAATAATCTGAACAGTAAATTTGAATTGTTAATTATTCATGTCATACCACATTTAATATTAGATAAATTCTGTGTTGGAAGATTTACAGATATACAATTAGAGTAAATGGAAAGATAATAAAGGGAAAAATGAAAAGTTCAAAATAGTTAGAATGCTGAATCAAATTACAAATCATGTATAAGTAACATGCTTTTTCTCTTTATGATGCTGAGATATTCCAACTGTGAAAATTTTAAAATGAAGAATTTGATACATAAAATATAAATAAACTGAAAGGTAAAATATCTCATGATATCTTTTCTTTAAATATGTGGATGGGAGGACATTGTTGCTAAATAATCTGAACAGTAAATTTGAATTGTTAATTATTCATGTCATACCACATTTAATATTAGATAAATTCTGTGTTGGAAGATTTACAGATATACGATTAGAGTAAATGGAAAGATAATAAAGGGAAAAATGAAAAGTTCAAAATAGTTAGAATGCTGAATCAAATTACAAATCATGTATAAGTAACATGCTTTTTCTCTTTATGATGCTGAGATATTCCAACTGTGAAAATTTTAAAATGAAGAATTTGATACATAAAATATAAATAAACTGAAAGGTAAAATATCTCATGATATCTTTTCTTTAAATATGTGGATGGGAGGACATTGTTGCTAAATAATCTGAACAGTAAATTTGAATTGTTAATTATTCATGTCATACCACATTTAATATTAGATAAATTCTGTGTTGGAAGATTTACAGATATACGATTAGAGTAAATGGAAAGATAATAAAGGGAAAAATGAAAAGTTCAAAATAGTTAGAATGCTGAATCAAATTACAAATCATGTATAAGTAACATGCTTTTTCTCTTTATGATGCTGAGATATTCCAACTGTGAAAATTTTAAAATGAAGAATTTGATACATAAAATATAAATAAACTGAAAGGTAAAATATCTCATGATATCTTTTCTTTAAATATGTGGATGGGAGGACATTGTTGCTAAATAATCTGAACAGTAAATTTGAATTGTTAATTATTCATGTCATACCACATTTAATATTAGATAAATTCTGTGTTGGAAGATTTACAGATAATACGATTAGAGTAAATGGAAAGATAATAAAGGGAAAAATGAAAAGTTCAAAATAGTTAGAATGCTGAATCAAATTACAAATCATGTATAAGTAACATACTTTTTCTCTTTATGGTGCTGAGATTTAATAATTTATTTTACAATTTAATAGATTCATATTTTCTGGATTTTTTAAATATTTCCATTGATTTTATCAGTGGACGATGTAAAACTCTAAGTAATTTTTTCAAAATTTTGTGAATTATTAAACTTAAATTCTCTATATATATATACGTGGTCAAGTACATACGAACTTACTATTGGTATAAAGAGTGAAATTAAAGTTATACAGACGCGATTCTGGTAGAAATTTTTAAAAGTTTATTTTGTGAAATTGTGTAGCTCATCACCACACCGTAAAAAGATAACAATACTTTTTACAGCAGAATGTGCTGGAAAAAGGGGTGTCAGCAGATTCTGCTGTCAAAAAGAAATAATTTACAACAGAAATACCTGTAAAAGATTCTCTCTTTACAGATGTTTTCGCTGTAAATTACCCTATTTAACAGCAGAATGTTCTTGAAAAAATGGGTGCCAGCACATTCTGCTGTAAAAAGTACCGTTATTTTTTTACAGTGCAAGAGTTTTTTTTAACGTATATATATATATATATATATTATTAAGTACGTTATTTTTTACAGTGCAAGAGTATAAATATGAGACCATTTCATGGCACGCGGAGCTAATTTGCATTAGAAGTAACTGATTTCCGAAATGCACTACCTACCCATAAGTATTTGCATACTTTCGAATTTAGACATTTTGTCAAATATCTAGAAAAATTCTCTTGCAATCATCTTGAAACTTTGGTAGCTTAAGGAACAGGTTATATCTCATACATTTCAACAAAAGTTGTGTCCTGAAAAGGAAAAGGTGACCAATAAAAAATTAAAGAAAAATCAAAATATTTTGGGTCACCCTGTAAAAAGAAATGCTTGAAATGCATTTTGGCTACAGATGTGATTAAGAGGAATTTTCTCGTTATCTTCTCGTTTATAAATTTTCTCGTTTATATATTTTCTCGTTTATAAATTTTTAAGAGGCTACCACATATATTCAAATAGCTATAACGGTTTATTTTAAAAAATCGAAAAAAAAAAAAAAAAAAAAAAAAAAAAAAAATCCACTTTTTAAATTATAACACCCAGTATTAGGACCCAAGTATTAGACCCAGAGCAAAGGCATTTTAGAGAATTTGGCATACTTTATTAGACACAGCATACTACAATCAGAATGCAAAAATATCTTACGAAATTTGAGCATTTTTACTAGATAGTTTTTATCTACGCATGCGCTAGCCTTTAAAAAAATTTCATTTGCATAATTTAATAGCTAAATGTGCTGAGCAACTTAAATGAAAATCCCAAACAAATATCGTGTAAATTTAAAGAGTTATGAGAAATAGAATTAACAGTTTTTCAGTTCTCAAAAAAAAAAAAAAAAAAAAAAAATCCACTTTTTAAATTATAACACCCAGTATTAGGCCCCAAGCATTAGACCCAGAGCAAAGGCATTTTAGAGAATTTGGCATACTTTATTAGACACAGCATACTAGAATCAGAATGCAAAAAATTTTTTAAAAATATCTTACGAAATTTGAGCATTTTTACTAGATAGTTTTTATCTACGCATGCGCTAGCCTTTAAAAAATTTCATTTGCATAATTTAATAGCTAAATGTGCTGAGCAACATAAATGAAAATCCCAAACAAATATCGTGTAAATTTAAAGAGTTATGAGAAATAGAATTAACAGTTTTTCAGTTCTAAAAAAAAAAAAAAAAGATGATGATAGATGAAAAGATGATTTTTATATCAATATTAATTTACAATAAGCGCGATCACTGCATTGCCATCGGGCATTGATTGAATCAAAATTAAAATGTGTGCAAAACCCCTTATACACTC
Organism: Salticus scenicus; assembly: GCA_963930645.1. Lineage (NCBI taxonomy): Eukaryota > Metazoa > Arthropoda > Arachnida > Araneae > Salticidae > Salticus > Salticus scenicus. The sequence goes on from OZ005648.1 coordinate 284,391,066, forward strand.
ATGATTGTGAAAATTGCAACACCAAGAAGGAATGAGAATATCATAATGATATTTATTGGGCACATACATTATAGTAAGAAGAACATTTGATTAAAATTTCAGAAAATTTGGAGTAACATGTACTGAGAAAACAGTACATAAAGCAGCGCCCTCTGTGAGCAATAACTCCCTTTATCTGCCTAGGCATTGAATCGAACAGCGATTGGATGAGATGTACGGGTAAAGCACTTCATAAAGTTTCAACACGATGTCATAATTCATCGATCGTACTTACTGGTAAACCGTGGGGGCCAGTCGCTTTCCAACGATTAAACAGTCATTTTCATTGGTGCAAGATCAGGAGAACGCACTGGCCAGAGCAACAGTCGAACATATCCTGCATCAAGGATGATCCGGACAATATTTACAACTTGCGGTCGTACATTGTCCTGCTTAAGTATTGCGTTTCGTAGGCCTTGAATTTAGGGCACAGCAAAGGGCCTTAACTCGTGAGAAATGTAATGGCTGGTATTCAGATTGGCGGGAATCAAAACAAGAGGTGATCGAGACGTGTATCCAATGGTACCACATACCATCACTCCAGGTGGTGACCCAGTATGCAGCTACCAAAATTTTGATTACCGTCAAAACTGCATCACTGATACGAGCGCCTTTAATGTGTGATTAATGACGAACCTGGACGCAGGGTTGGCGTGAAGTCGCCTTTCAGACAAATCACAATCCTGTTTACAGCATCAAGATTGCCTTATCCGTACTTAACGGCATTATCAATAATGCACAATGCCAGCTGGGATTCGACATCGTCACACTGTCCACCACATGCAGTGATGGTATGGAGTCCCATTGGATACACGTCTCGATTACTTCTTGTTCGCATTCCCGGCACTCTAAAATGCGGTTATTAAATTTCTGGTGAGTTAACGCCCGTACCTCATCTCTATATTCAAGGCCCCCGCAGCGCCACATTTAAGCAGGATAATGCACGATCGCAAGTTGTCAGTATAGTCCGGACCTTCCTTAATACAGAATGTGTTCGACTGTTGCTCTGGCCAGCGCGTTCTCCAGATCTCGCACCGATGAAAATGACTGTTTAATCAATGAAAAGCGACTGACCCCCCACCACTCACCAGCAACTACGATCGATTAACTGTGGCATCGTGTTGAAGCTTTATGAAGTGCTTTACCCGTACATGTCATCCAATCGCTGTTCGATTCAATGCCTAGGCAAATAAAGGGAGATATTGCTCACAGAGGGCGCTGCTTTATGTACTGTTTTCTCAGTACATATTACTCCAAATTTCCTGAAATTTTAATCAATTGTTCTTCTTACTATAATGTATGAGCCCAATAAATATCATTGTGATATTCGCATTCCTTCATGGTGTTGCATTTTTTACAAACATGAGTTTAGTTTGGCTTTTATTTTGAGAGAACTGAAATTCTCTTCATTCGGTCTCTCAGAACTCTTTAAATTTAATACACGGTATTTGTTTCATGTTTTCATATATGTTACTCAATACATTTGCCTATTAAATTATGCAAATGAAATTTTTTAAAAACTAGTACATGCGTATATATATTTTAAAAAAAAAGTAAAAATGCTCATATTTCGTAAGGTATTTTGCATTTTAGCATTCTGATTGCAGTATGCTGTGTCTGATAAAGTATGCCAAACTTTCTGAAAATGTCTTTGTTCTGGGTGTAATACTCTACATGTTATAATTAAAAAGTGGATTTTTTTTTAAATATTTTAAAAACAAATCGTTATATCTACTTGAATATATGTTGTAGCCTCTTAAAAATTTATACAGGTAATGCGAAAATTTCTCTTAATAACATGTTACAGCCAAAACGCATTTAAAGCATTACTTTTTACAGGGTGATCCAAAACATTTTGATTTTTCTTTAATTTTTTATTGGTCCCCTTTTCCTTTTCAGAACACAACTTTTGTTGAAATATATGAGGTATAACGTGTTCTTTGCGTTACCAAAGTTTGAAGATTATTCCATAAAGAAGTTTTCTAGATATTTAAGAAAATGTCTAAATTCGAAAGTGTCCAAATACGTATTGGTAGGTAGTGTGTTTTAAATTTCTGGCTGAAATTGATCTCATATATTTTAGATTTTTCTGTGAATATTTTCTTCGCTGTTTTTTGATTATTGCAAAGCAATTTTTTTGTCGAGTAAAGATTATAAGAATTTGATTATAAAGAATTTTTATTTCCTAAAGTTTTCAGAAAATGATATTGCGTCGTCTTTCAAAACAATTTTAAACGATTTTCAATTTAAATGTTCCTTTCCAGCAAAAAAAAAAAAAAAAAAAAACTTTTAACGGAATAATATGATCCTGCAAATCCTGCCGTGTAATTGGAAACCGAATTTATCGTTGTTTACATTTATTAAAATGAAAAGATCTAATTCAACTATACCTTTTATTATTCTCTATAAAATTATTATTTAATAAATCACATATATCAATATATTTGTATAAATTATATTTAGGTCTTACTATTTAGAAAGAAATTCTGAAAAATATGAATATTTTCCAATTATTCGTATGAGTTAATTAATTATCAAAACCTTAAAAAAAAAAAAAAAAAAAATGTTAAAATCGATTGTTCAATATTCTTTTAAATTTTTCGTATTTAAGACGAAATTTTCAAACAGTATATGATCGAATAAAAAATATTTTTATTATTATTATTATTATTTATCATGTCAAAATATTTATTCGTTTTAAGAACAAGGACGCAGAAAATAAATAAATGAAATTAAAAAATTTTTCATCTCTAGAATAAAATACATTTGTATTGCATAGAATTTTTCTTAGTACTTTTATTTCTAAGAAATGTGAATATAGAAATTCTATATTTTGCCTAGGCAGTAACTCAGAAGTATTGCGATTGAATAAAAAAGAATATTTCAATCTTTAAAAAAAAAAAAAACATATATAACATAGTACACGATTAAGTGGATAAGAGTTGATAAAAACAAGACGACTGTTTCTGAGTTGGGACATATTAATACAAGATAGTTAATCTTTATTATATTTCATTCAAGTAAAACATTACAACTTTAAACAGATCAGTGAATAATAAAGATAATAATCTATATAATATTTCTCTTACGTGGACCAGTTACAATTATTTTTTGTCAAAACGATACGATAGTGATGTAATTAATAAAATACGCGAGGATAAAAAATAATATTAAAAAATGAACGATATTTAAGCACGCGGACTCAGTTCAAGGAATTAATAAGAACTGATGACATTATTTTATGGAAAAATGTATTTTTAAAAATTGCTTCTTCAGAATATTTGCAACCGTCATTTTAAACCTGGCAGTACTTTTAAAGATATATACAGAATATGAATTATTATCATAAATTGACTAAAAAACGCAGTCACAAAAAACATAATCAAAATAGGAATTAGTTTTTTTTAAACAAAAAAAAATTATACGAAAATTAATAAAAAGTCTTCGCCAACACCGCGACAAAAATTTAAAAGGTATCGTGAGAGCCCTATACTAAAATTGTACAGCCTGCAGAAGTATGAAAACTGGTCGTGAACTATGAATTTTATCTTGAAACCTTTCTTCGAATGATTTTGATGCCACTATTGTACAATATTAATTTGGTTCTAATAATAATTTGGTTTCTGGTAAATTAAAGTTTTAATTAGGTGGTGAAATTGATATAATATTTATGAGTTTCAAATTTTAAAGGTGAATAGGAAAAGAAATAAAGTGCGAAAATTCGCAAGATTTTACTAGTAATAATAATAAATGCATCGGAGTACTGGCATCGATGAGCAATAAGTTGAAAACTTTAAATAAATAAATAAATAAAAACCTCGCGACAATTGTTCCGGGTCGAAATAATGATTATAATTCCAACCCGATAGTTTTGCATTTCTATTTTTCCCCTCCTTTTAAAATATCTAAAATTCTTTCAGATTTTAGATTTAAAGTAATTTTCAAACTCGTCAACAAAATTAAATTCTCTTCTATTAAAAATTGCATTCCTACTTAAAATCGATCTGGTGTTTGTTTCACTCCATGTTTTTCATGTATTTACGTTATATTGGTCAAACTAGAAGCCGTTTGAATTACAGCGTAAGTAAGCACAGTCAGAATATTCGTTATGAAGAGATCTCCAAATCTTCTCTTGCTTGTCATTGCTCTCCTATGACCATTATTGATACCTTGCTTAATCATACTATGAAAATAACAAAAGGGAGATAAAAAAAAAAAAAAAAAAAAAAAACCCTATCAATAAGAAGTAAAATGTACATTTAAAATATTAAGAATGATTAAAAATAATGTGATTCCCCCCCCCTTTTTTTTTAAACTTAAAGCTGTCTTTGAATTTAAAAAATGCTATACTTAAAATAAAAAAAAATGTTCATATCAAAAATAGAATTTTAAATTATTCAACGAAAGTATTAACAGTAATATGACAAAATGTATATATATATATTAATCTTATTGGTCATTGGTGTTTCAGTGATCTTGTATCTGTTGCTTGGCTTCTACTATGCTTAATAGATCATCTTTATTATATATATATATATATATATATATATATAACGTCACATATGAATAATTATGCATTTTAAAAATATCATGAAATAAAGTGATTAAAAAAAAAAGTATATTGTGTTAGATACTATTTTAAATCAAGTTAATAATCAAACAAGAATAATTTAGATTTAGGTGACATATTTTATTAATATTAGTACGCGAAAAGTACATTGAAACAAAAAAGTAGCATTTTACTATGGTAGAAAATATTTTGTTTCATTGTTAAACATTTGGAGGCAATAATAAGTATTCTATAGTTTTAATAAAAAATACCTTTTTGTTGTTGTTGTTGCTGTTGTTGTTCTATAGCTGTTAGTTTCTCGCTTTATAAATATACGAACTCTAAAGTGCTGAAATTTAGTTTCTACACAATGGATTTTACAAAATTTAGAAAACATTCTTTTGACAAGGAAATTTTACTTTTTATCTTATTTTAGGTGGGGGGGGGGTACACTTGCTAAGATTTGATTGTTGAATATGCAGTAATGTTCAGTTAAAACGCATTTCAAGAGACTTGACGAAAATCACGTATGAAACGTGGTTTGCATATTTTAACAGGAAATGATAACGTGTATACGTGTAAATATTTCAATGACCTTCAGAGCTTTGGGTTCTAAATTTACAATACAAATTAAATTGTATTAAATTCGAGCACATTATCTGATTTATTAAACTGACTAGAATGATAATTGAAAATAAACATATCATAATAATAAAATTAAAACTAAAAATTATTTCATTAATAATTGAGATTTTTAATATTAAAAACAAATATTAAACAGCACAGAAGTTAGAATTACAGTAAGTATTTCTGATAATGAACAGGCATTAAACTGTTTTTAATGGGGATCCAATATTTGTTTTTGAAAATGCTGTAAATATTAAAATGCTGTACGTTTAAAGCTCCAAACATATTAAGTGTTATGTACATTTGTATGTTAACCAGTTACATATATATCTTAATATTTTTGCATAGCTGTATGAATTATAGGGAAATTAATGTAATAAGTAAGATTGCATATCGAATAATGGGTAAATGTATTTGCCAAGTTTAAATTCATAAAAGTAAGCAAGTTACATTATATTAAGCTTTTTTCTTTCTCTCTCTCTTTTTTTGGTAGATTCGTTTAAAAAGAAGATAAAAACTTTCTTGAAAAAAAAAAAAAAAATATATATATATATATATATATATTATTATTATTATTATTATTATTATTATTATTATTATTATTATAAATATTTTGAATCAGTCGGTGGAAGAACTTCGGGGAAATCAATATAATATTAGATTTAAAATCAACAGAAAAGTTGTTTCCAATATTTAAACTAATTTTTTTAACATAGAAAAGTATTCTATTTTATTTTAAAAATAGGAAGCGTCTTTGTCGCTTTTAAAATAAGTAATAGTAAAATATGGATAATGTTTTTCAAACAATATACTCTACTCAAACATATTTATAACTTTTGTCATTACTATTTTAGTATATACTCTACAATAGACTATATATAAATACCTATACCTATATAAATAATTAAATTTAAATATAAACTAGATTTTAATATCTGTATTTTTAATACTTGAATTATTATCACTATTGCACTGATTAGTTATAAAAGTATTTGTTATTATTATTTTATAATTTATAATAATTCTATTTACGAATTGCAATACTTCAGCCTCTAATTTCAATTGCTACTTCAATTTCTAAGCAATTTAAACTTTTTATGTTAACGATCCTCAGGTTCACATTTTTTGTTTGAAAATGATTTTAGATTTGTTTTTCTAAGTTAATAAGTAATTTTCTCTAGTTTTACTTTACCTTCCATTTAATTCCTTATTAAATTTATCTTGCATTCATGTTTAATTGGTTTTATTCTGTATGTTTATTATTATTAATTATTTAAACTTCCATATTTTAATGTGGCATTTCATTTTCTTCTTGTGAAATGTTTTTGATATATATATATATATATATATATACCTGTGGAATGCTTGAAAAGATTTTCATAATATATATATATATATATATATATTATCATGACGTTGATGGTTTAAGTATAATGAATTTAATGGAATATGCAAAAGTTTCTTTCATCGATAGGCTTAGTGTTATAGGTTGTAGAAGTTCACTTCTGCGTAAGTAATTTTAAATGATTTAACTATTAATTAATATTGTAATTAAATTATAAAAAATCTGTGAAAACATTTAAAATGAACTACAATCTCTTTTAATTTTGTAATGTTAGTATTTTCATATATATATGATAATACCAACAACACACACATAAAAGTTATTGTAATTCAATTTAAATGTTAACACATATTTTTTCTGATTCATTTACAGTATCAATTAATAGATAATTTCATTTTAAATTACTCACGCTAATGTTCTTTATGTACCAAACGGTTCTTTGATTTGTCTTATTGCATGATGTTTTCTTATTTAAATTTTTTTAATGAAATTTCTTAAAGATTTCCTTTATTTTTCATGGAAAAAAAAAAAAAAAAAAGAAAAAAAAGAAAACTAGAACTTTCTTTTAAAAAGCGAAAGGAATATTAAGCAAGAAGTATGTGATCCAAAACAAATTTATTTCTACTTTTATACTAATAATTTGTGACTCCTGAGAAATCGATATTGAAACATTAAAATCACAAAAATTCAATAAGTTATTATTATTTTAGATTTTTTTTTATGCAATCGTATAATAATCATTATTTATGCAGTTTTCATTTCTGTAATTTATTCAATAATTAATAAACACATTTTAAGAGAAATATATTCATATCATATTTCAAACGTTTAAACAAATTAAAAAAAAAATTCTTTCTTAATTTAATAAAATTAAACATAATCCATACGTCTCATTAATATATTGAAACCAAAGTAACATTTAAAATGAGATAAAAAATACTAAATTTTAAAAATTAAAAAAAAAAACATTTTAATTAAAAAAACATTAAAATACAAGACAGACGTTTCGGCTAAACACTAGCCCTCCTCAGTGTCAAACATACAAAGCACAACATTTACAAAAAAAAAACATAATATATCAGAACAAGATTATGTATTCCGGAGGAATAGCTTTAGCCTCGTTCAAGGCAGAATGTTGTAATTTAGTAAAAGTGCCCTCTAGAAAAATACATAAACTTGTTCTGATGTATTATGAATTTTTTGCAAATGTTGTGCTTTGTATGTTTGACATTGAGGAAGGCTAGTGTTTAGACGAAACGTCTGTCTTGTATTTTAATGTATTTTAATTAAAAAGTATTCTTCAAAATTTTAAAATTTTAGTATTCTTTATCTTATTTTAAATGTTACTTTGGTTTTAATTCTTACTTAAATTGTTTAAATGTGAAAAAAAAAAAAAAGTTAAAAATGTCATCATTTTTGAAAAAATAATTTTTTAAAAGTATATTTATAATCTTAATTGACTATAAATAAAAATAAATACAGTCTAAACTATTTGTATTTCTTTGTTTCAATGAATTTTTCTTATCCGATTTAAGATTTCTGAAGGGACTATTCCAATATCTAAAATCTGAATTTATGCAATCTGCTTATTATTCTTAATCAGAGCAAATGTATGTTTACCACTAACTTATGTATTAAGTTTTCTTTGTCTTATTTTTACAGGAACTTTTCTAATAAAGGTTCCAAAATTACCCCCTCTTTTTTTAATTAAAAAAAGCCAGAGCTGAGACTTAAAAAGAAACCGAAAGATTAAGCAAAAGGTAATCAACCTTTATCTTGATCCAAAACAAAATTATATATTATATATTAACAAATTATTATATATTAACAAAATTTTGTCTTGATGCCAAGACAAAATTATTTTTACTTCCATCACGTAATAATAATTTGTATCATTTGACAAATCGACCTTAGAAACGTTAAAAATGAAAAAAATTCCATAATTTTTCAACTAATTATTTTTCCACCAGATTTTGAACGCACCTACATAATGATTTTATTGTTTATTTTTTAACATGAATTCAGAATTTTTTAATTCATGTAATTATTAGTAATATATTTTTAAATATTATATTCACATGATATTTTTTACGTTAAAACAATAAAGTAAAATTAATCCCGAAAAAGGAGCATAGTTTTAAAAACAGACTCTAGAAATATAAATTTATCTGGGATTATCATCGTTACACTATTAATACATGGTTTATGTTACAAAGAAATGAGGAAAACAATTCTGTAGTAATAGTTACAGAGAAATATGTGTTGTCATAGAGATACGCTACATATATCGATCGCCCTATTTAGTAAGAGAAAAAAAAATGTTTCCATCTTTAAAATGTTTGCTGACGATTTCCCTTTTTGGTTATTAACGTCTTCATTACACGATAAATGTTTTGTAAATAAACAAAACTGTATTGAGCATTTGGATTGAATTAATGTAGAAAAATTACTTAACTTTATTTTCGATTTTAAGCTCCTATTATCTAGATATGTCACTCAAAAGTTTATGGACTATACTGTCACGTGCATGGCCTCTATTTATGCCATGTCTGTTCTAATAATAGTTGCGCTTAAAATAACATACATTTGATAGAAATGTGCACTAGCTTATTACAATAGTGAACTAAAAACGTATAAAAAATATTACAATACTTTGTTGCCAAAAACATTTTAACAGTTGCCAGACTGTTTCGAAAATATTTTATGAAACTGATTTATGATAATAAATAAATAAATTAATTAATTAGACTGATATAAAAGAAATTCTGGAACTGACAATTTCGTAGCATTTTAAATATATTGGATTTTATATATTATAAAAGGGATCATGGTGAATTTTCATGTCATTTTAATAACTATTAAAGTTTAATAAGATCTCTCACTTTTGATGATGATTTAATAAAGTTACATTAAGTGTATTTTCAAGACTGTAATTTTTTAAAAGAGGAATAAGTGACCAATAAATTTTAATTATAGATGGATAGAAAATAGAAATTGATTTATTCTAGGAAAGAGAGCTTGAAGACCTAAAAATGCCAAACTGCAATCTTCATTGATTAATAATAGAAAATAGAAATGAAGAATAGAAACTCAGTAAACAAACACTAAAAATGCACAAAGCATTTAACAATTGTGTTTAGGTGTAAAGAATTAAGCATAATTCTTAATATGAAGAGTAAAATGTGTGCATTTAAATGCAGTGTGAAAGTAAACAACATATTTACACTGCCGACTGCATTTCCCTTGACAGATCGGACAGTGTTAGTTATTCAAAAATACGTTTTTCAGTACTTTTTATTGCAGATAATAAAAATATTGAATATGTAATCTTTATGTGTTTGGAAGAATTTTCTGTGTTATTTTCTATAAACTTTTAAGATAATATATATATATATATATATATATATATATATATATATATATGTATATAAACAATAAATACTAGGGTTTTGAACCTAAGTTATACTGTTTAGTTATTTACTGAATTTTATATTCAGTTTATATTCAGACTGGTTTTATTTTTACATAATTTGCCACTTTAATAATAATAATAATAATAACAATAACTATCCAAATATTAATTAATATTTTAGCCTTGAACTAATTTATATTCAGTTAAATATTAAGAAAATAACGACCACACTCTGTATCAATATGTATACCAATATAAACCTGTATGAATTATACAATGAATACCTTTTCATGAATATGTACATTTGTCTCAATCAAGGATGCCTTTATAATACCATTGAACATAATCTTAAACAAAAAATTTAACAAAACAAGCAAATGCGAGTTTAAAGCATGTTCAATGTATTTCTTCAAATCTTTTTTTATTACATCATTAATCATATTCAATTATTTTTATGTTTTTTTTTATTAATTCCGCAGAGAAATTTTTGATCCTTTTCTTGGCTTCCAGCTTTTCCTGGACTTACCCTCGGGAGCAATTTTTTTCCCTTACTCCCTAAAGACAAGCGAATGATGTATATCATCTCCTTAAGAAAGTGATACGACGAATATTATTAAGTCATGAAAAAACGCATTAGCACAGGAAAAAAGCGATGGACTTAAATGGATTTCCTAAAGCTCGCCGTTCTGATAATACCTTTAGATTTATTCACGGTAATCTTTCTTAATAAATGAATTTTTAGTGGCATTATAGGAATGCATTACATTTTTCACAACAAATTGGGTTAAAACATCTAAATTTAGGATTAATTATGACATCTGCCACAAAAAGCATGGTAAAGGGTATCTTAATAATATAACTTAATGCGAAGATTTTTTTTTAAGAGTATTTACTTATATTTGTGATACATGATGTATCTGTAAAGCTGTGGCAATGAATTGATAACTAAAAAAAAAAAAAAAAAAAAAAAAGATATTTATTAACATATTAACATATTTGCATTTATATTAAATTTCTAAGACTCCCATTTGCTTTAAAACAATCACCATTAACTCTTACACAATATTCCCATCTTTTCAGTGAATGGACTCTGTCGGTTTTTTTAGGTTCGATACTAAAATAGTAATCGTTTTGCACCTCAGATGACTTCTCCATTTACATTCCTACTGAATACAAAGATAAACATGAGAACGTTGCCGTTTTCTCTGTCGTAGTCACGTGTAAAGCGTTTCATGACGCCATGCTGATAAAGTTCATTAAAAAAACAAAAACTGAATTCTTGGTTACTGCCGAAGGATAATTTGGCAATAATAGGCACCTAAATTTCTTGGTTTTCAACTCTTTTTTTAGCAAGGCGAATAAGAAAAATATCAAGATGTTAAATCGAAAACGAATAACGAACACAAAAGGCATGGCATGAATATCCCCCCCCCCTTTTTTTTTTGTCAAAAATTGGCTGTTATTATTGCAGTTTGAGAACTGTCGTTGTATGGAGTAAAGCGGATTCATTTGAGAATCAAACATTGGATTGTTTCTTTTTGTTTTTATGCCTTTCTAAAATAAAACTGGCCGTTGGTTCTTTCCTCTTCATGATTTTAGGAATACGTTTAGCCATTATGATATTTGCCAATCTGAAAAAATACAAAAATAAAATAAATATTTATTAAAATATAATTACAAATTTAATAATGGCTAACGGGAATATAGTGATGATTATATTTTTTTAATAACCTCTTTTAAATTTGTGCCACAGAGATTGCCATTATTTTTAGACAGATATTTTAAGGTGGTCGTTTGTTTATTAATTGTTCTCCTATCATTGAATAAGTAATTTACATAATTATGCTGGGGAACAAAAATTTCGTTGTTTTAGATATGTGACTTATATTTGACTAATTTTTGGCCTCTGGATTTAAAAAAAAAAAAAAAAAAAAAAAAAAAAAAAAAAAAAAAAACTGTAGATTTTGTTTATGCATATAGCGTGATTTAAATGATAAAAAGTAATTTTTAAGATAAAAAAGCCTATTTTATGAGAAAATACAATATAAAATAATGCCCAACTTTAAAATGCTCCATCCTAATTCTAATTTATTTTAAAGCTCCAATTTTTTAATACGAAGGACTATTAGTCTCAATCTACGGATAAAATGTTGTCGCCAGTTTTACGATGGTTGGACATTTATCAAAATCGAAAATTTATCGAAAATATAATTGAATAATTTGAAAGCGATGTTATAATTTGAAGGGGAAAAAAAAAAAAAAAAAGATCAATAGTCCTCCATATTAAACTAAATTAATGCTTTTACCAAAATTTCATCAAAATCTTTTTTTTTTTTTTTTGAAAGAAAAGAAAAGAAAATTAATAAAAACTCCCCCTTTTAAAACAAGAAAGAATACAAAAAAAAAAAAAAAAAAAAAAAAAAAGTTTAGAGCTATAATGACGTAAATTTAACCCTGAAGTTTCATTTTTCACAAAGTTTTATATCCATTTTAATATTTACACGTGAATTCTTTTCATTTCAAAAATTTTTTCAATTTGTATATTTTTAAAAAATATATAAAACGTGGTAAATTTACACTAAAATGCTATCCAACTTTTGTTTAATCTATTTAATCAAGCTGTTCATTCTATAAAAAAATCATTAAGCAATTTTGGTTACCTAGATGAAAAAATTCTTCAATTTTCTGCTAGAAGTAAAATTATTCACTTTTACTTTTTATTAAAAACTATATAATTGCAAGTAAAAAATGTGTCATAAAAAAGGTAAAAAATGACGTTCTAAATCGCAATAGTGATTTATGCATCTTTCTGCTCATTGAAAGTAAACTTAAAATAATTTATAAAAAATTGTTAAAAGTTTGAAGTGATTTTATCCCATTTGAATGTCAATATGCAACTTTCAATTAAAAACTGTTATTTTTAAGAATTTTTTAATTATTATTCAAGCATAATTAATGTTAAATTGAAGTATGAATTAAAATTAAAAATTTAATATCAGTTGTGTGTGAGTTGAATAACTAAGACTACGTTTATTGTTCAAGCATAATAAATAAATAAATAATTTTTCTTTAGATATGAACTTTTTAAAAAATGATTCCAGGTAAAAATATTTGTCATTTTCTGTTTTCATGCAACTAAATATTTTTCTTTATTGGTTTAATTCACAGAGCTGCCAACCTAATTAGGCAAATTGTTAGTAAAGTAATTTTCTTCAAATATATTTGCGATGAATTAAGAAGAAAAAAAAAAACTCTAAGAAATGACTAGTGTGGAAAAAAGAGAGGCACTAACAATTTGACGGATTAAGTTGGCAGCTCTGAATTCATATATGAAAGGGAGCTAGATATCAGAGAAACTTCTTGTACAATTTTGACTACTACATATTAATTTATTTTAATGAATATCACTTTATCGATATATATGTATATATTGCTTAAAAATAATACAAAAATTTTAATTTAAGAAAAATAATTTACAATTAATAAGGTAACGGGAAAACATGACAAAACACAGACATTATTTCAATGACTCTTCTTTATCACTAAATTGAGGCAGATTTGAAGTACAGGAATTTTCATTTACATAAACAGGACTTTCATCTGGTACATAATTTTAAAAAGTTCTGAAATTTAAATAAATAAATAAATATAATAAAAGATATTTAATAGCGTGATAGGCATGACAAATGTAAAAATTTATAATTATCTTTTGTTTACTCATTTTTAAATTGAAATATTTCTTTTTAATCAATATTATAAAAATATTTTGTATCTATAATGTGTTATATTATTTGATATATTTGATATGTTTTCTATCAAAAAAAAAAAAAAAAAAAAAATTAAAAACAATTGAGTTTCTTGAAACGTAAAAAATGGCATTTTTTATCCACTTTTGCTTGACTTTTAACCTATTATAAAATTGTAATATTTAAAAGAAAAATGTTGATTTATGTTGATTATAAAGAATTTTTGTGCTATATTGCTGCGTTATATTGCTAATAAAAATAATATTTGTGTGTTCTATTGTTATTAAAAATTAAACATAAGAATTAAAAATAATAATAATAATAATAAATAAAAATATAAAAATATTTTGTCTCGTACTATGTTATGTTTAATAGGGGATTAGATGAATAACGAACAAGACTTTTAAATTAAATCATAAAGAAAAGTAAAGAACGCGAAAAAGAAGAAAAGAAAAACACATCTGTATAGTTTGAAACTTAGTAAACGATTCAAATATCTTCTAAATCGATAGATCGAATCATCGAATAATATTAAATATAAAATTGTAAAAAAAATATCATTTTGATATTAAAATTTACGACAATGGACTGAACAAAAAGTGAGAGACAAAATAATGTAATCAAAATTAAATTAAATAAAAAAATCACCGATTATATTGTTACCGTACTTCAGAAATATATACGAAAATTTCGCCAAGTAATATTTTTCTTAAGCCAATTCAAGCTTAACTGTAGTTTTTTTGGTAACCCCTCGGAAGGAGTCGCAGGAGAATCCATTGCCCACCAGCGGAAGGGGGATATTAATAAGGTCTCTTCTGTATTGGCGCGATGCTAGAAGTTTAAAGAATGAAATCACGTGAAATTTTACATTGTTTAGTCTTTTAAAAGAAATGCAAGAGAATTCTTTTAAAAATTGCTTTCACCCGTAGGCGTGTGATTGGACCATTGTTTTTATGCAAGATAACTTTTATACTTTGTTCGGGAATGGATGTAAAAGATTGTTGTTTTTTCAAAGAAAATTTCTGAAAATTATAGTTTCTAACGTTTATCAAATTGCTCTCGTTGGATGAATTTATGTGAAAATTGAAGGAAGATATTTTCTAGTACAATACTTTCCATGATTTAAAAAAGGAATAACTAGATAAATAAATAAATAAATAAATAAATTTAACTTATTTTACAAAATACTACGAAATGTTAGAAATTAGTTATTGTTTTATTATTATTAATTAATTTTTATTTTTTTTCTTACGAGTTTTCAGTATAAACAATTTTTAACACTAAAAATTTTGAAATTTTATAATCTTAAGAATACGAGAAATAGTGGTTCTAAATTGATTGCTAATGTGATATTGCAGAACATAAAATATCTCAACTTATAACGATCACAGTGTATTCCGGCACGATTCAGTGTAACCAGACATTGCGACTTTTTTATTCAACTATCACCAATAATTTTGAGAAGTGATATTGGATATACATAAAAAATTAATAGAACCGAAGAATCGTCTATTATTTATTTCAAATATCACTTCTCAAAATTATTGGTGACTATTGAATAAAAAAGTCGCAAAATCTGGCAACACTGGTACAATTGCACAACTTAAAGCGATGACAAAAATCTTCATTTTCTCGAAATTTCTAATAAAATATTTTGGCAATAAATTTCGTTGATAAAATTAAAATCGTGATAAAAATCGAAATTTTTTTCATTAAAATCTATTTATATATAATGCTTCGTACAACTTCCTGACAACTAGAGGGATACATTCCGCGTAATCAGAAGCCCCGTTATACGGGACATATATTATACAAGTTCAAGCAAGCCCCCGCCCTCTATCGTCTTCCGAAACAATACTTCACTTTAAAAAATGACTTTGCGAGGGTATTTGTGTACGAATCTTTATATGACGCCGGTATATATAAACGTCAGTGGCATTTACTGTTTTTAATGTTGATGACAAAATTTCAGTTGTTTAGTAAAGAATTTGTTAAATAATGTGACACTCTAGAGAAACGCATAAAGGCGGCGCTTACTGGTAAAAACAGGAACGTTTATGAACAGGAATTTCTTTTGATTAAATATTAATTTTTTTTTTCCCGGATTTTTCCAGTTAATTTATTGTTTCATTTTTTCTATAAATGTCTTTGCATATTTTATATTGTAGGTTTGTATGCCTCAAATTAAATGTAGCATTTCTAGAAGCATTTTAAGGTGGGGCTTACTGTTCAAAATAGAAACATGGCCAATAGAAAAAAGTTACTTCATTTTTCTTAAATATCAAAAAAAATTCTTACTTTATTACCGACACATTTTTACTTTTATTTATTTATTTATTTATTTATTTTAAATGTTGTTATCCGCATTTTCATACTTGATTTTTGAGTATTCATACAGCTCAAGTTATTTAAATTTTAACGCATTAAGTCACCAAACAAACTATTTCATTTTTATCAAAAATAAACTATTAAAGTTATGTTCATAAACTGTATTTAAGAAGAAAAAAATATATGTATGAATTATACGTAATCGTTTGTATGGCTTACAGTAATCAAAGATATGTATATGTGAAAATGTTAAATTTATCTTACGCGTTATTCGGGGATGTTTATCGATCTGTATGAGTACTAGTCACAAATTTTTCGTCACGTTATACGTATTTACGTTTTATGGGAGCGCGTTATACGAGATTCCACTGCATCATTAATTTAAATTGTCTGCAAATCAGACTTTACAACAATAAGATCTCGCTCAAGGAAGCTGTACTGGACAGTTTATATAACAGATTTACGTGAAATATATTAATTGAATGTTGAAATATCGATTACTTATATTGATTAATTCAAATTGTCTGTAAATCAGGTTTTACAACAATTAGAATCTCCTCTCAGGAAAGCTGTACTGGACAGTTTGTGATAATATTACATGAAATATATAATTTGAATGCTAAAATATCGATTATATTCTATCTTATATAGTACTATAAATTTAAATTGCCTATAAATCAGGTTTTACAAAATAAGAGTATCCGCTCAGGAAAGCTGCACTGGTTAATTTCTAACAGAATTATGTGAAATATATAACTTGAATGCTGAAATATCGATTATATTATATCTTATATGACACAATAAATTTAAATAACCTGTAAATAAGGTTTTACAACAATTTCAGTCATTACTCAGGATTACAGTTACATTATTTAGGGATAATAATAACATTAATACAGAAATACAATTAATTACAATTACTCAGGAAATCTGTACTGAACAGTTTGTAATAGAATTATGCAAAAAATATAACTTGAATGTTGAAACATGGATTATATGCTATTTTATATTATAACATTAATTTACATTGCCTGTAATAAGAGTTTCCTCTCAGGAAAGCTGTACTAGATGGTTTGTGATAGTAGTACGTGAAATATGTAACTTAAATGCTGCAATATTGATTACATTATACCTTATATTACGCTATGAATTTAAATGACATGTAAATCAGGTTTTACAACAATAAGAGTCTTCTGTCGGACAAGCTGTACTGGAGAGTTTGTAATAGATTTACGTGAAATATATAACTTGAATGTTGAAATATCGAATGTAATATACCTTATACTAGACTATTAATTTAAATTTCCTGTAAATCAGGTTTTATAACAATAAGAGTCTCCTCTCAGAAAATCTGCACTGGAGAGTTTGTGATAGTATTACGTGAAATATTTAATTTAAATGTTAAAATATCGAATATATTACCCCTTATACTAGACTATTAATTTAAATTGCCTGTAAGTCAGGTTTTACAACAATAAGAGTCTCCTCTCAGGAAAGCTGCACTGGACAGTTTGTGATAGTATTACGTGAAATATTTAATTTAAATGTTAAAATATCGATTATATTACACCTTATATTAGACTATTAATTAAATTTCCTGTAAATCAGGTTTTACAACAATAAGAGTCTCCTCTCAGGAAAGCTGCACTGGACAGTTTGTGATAGTATTACGTGAAATATTTAATTTAAATGTTAAAATATCGATTATATTACACCTTATATTAGACTATTAATTTAAATTTCCTGTAAATCAGGTTTTACAACAATAAGAGTCTCCTCTCAGGAAAGCTGCACTGGACAGTTTGTGATAGTATTACGTGAAATATTTAATTTAAATGTTAGAATATCGATTATAATACCGCTTATACTAGACTATTAATTTAAATTGCCTGTAAATCAGGTTTTACAACAATAAGAGTCTCCTCTCAGGAAAGCTGCACTGGACATTTTGTAATAGTGTTATGTGAAATATTTAATTTGAATGTTAAAATATCGATTATATTCTACCTTATATTACACTATTGATTTAAATTGCCTGTAAATCAGGTTTTACAACAATAAGAGTCTCATCTCAGGAAAGCTGTAGTAGATATTTTCCAACAGTATTACGTGAAATATTTAATTTGAATGTTAAAATATCGATTATATTCTACCTTATATTACACTATTGATTTAAATTGCCTGTAAATCAGGTTTTACAACAATAAGAGTCTCATCTCAGGAAAGCTGTAGTAGATATTTTCCAACAGTATTACGTGAAATATTTAATTTGAATGTTAAAATATCGATTATATTCTACCTTATATTACACTATTGATTTAAATTGCCTGTAAATCAGGTTTTACAACAATAAGAGTCTCATCTCAGGGAAGCTGTAGTAGATATTTTCCAACAGTATTACGTGAAATATTTAATTTGAATGTTAAAATATCGATTATATTCTACCTTATATTACACTATTGATTTAAATTGCCTGTAAATCAGGTTTTACAACAATAAGAGTCTCATCTCAGGGAAGCTGTAGTAGATATTTTCCAACAGTATTACGTGAAATATATGACGTTGAAATATCGATTTTGAAAATTTATGTACTTTTAAATATATGTTATTATGTATTTCTTATAAGCACGGAAGAAAATTGTTCATTAATTTATTTTTTGAATATAGCTTTTAATGTTCAATGTAGAGTAAAGAAAGCGTTTTACAATTGATATTTAACAAAATATATTCTGTTATGTATAAAATTACATAAATTTTAACATTTTTATTGATAGATATATATCCATATTCAAATAATTTAATGTAGAATTTATTTTTAAATATTGATTTTTATCATAAAACATTAAGTATATTTAGAACACTATTAAAAAGAAATATTATTTTTATCATCATTGTTGTCATCGTCATCATTATTGTATTGTTTAACGATACAGATATCTTGAGATGAGTTTTATATAAGTTTTAGAATTGCTAAAATAATATATATTAATTATATACACACACACACACACACATATATATATATATATATATATATATACATTTGTATATGTGTGTGTGCATTAAAATGGAATATAATTATGTGATATTTCATTTCCTTTTTATGAAATATTTTAAAAAGTTTATATATATATATATATATATATATATATATATATATATATATATATATATATATATATATATATATATATATATGGATGTATGCGTGTGTATTATATATATACATACATATATATAGAGAAAAGATCTATTACTATATAGTCCACGGCATGTTGACGCATTTTAGTATTAAGTGCTAAGATATTTTTTATTGTTTACATTAAACTTTTAATTGGAGGATTATTACTTTGTATCTTTTAATTTTTTTTTTTCGGTTCATTACTTTTTACGCTTTACTGTTAACAGAAACACATATTTTGCATTACATTGTTTTTCGAAAGATGCACATGTTTATCGTTATTCTTGATATGGATTTTAGTGATGGAAAATCAACTTATTGGCAGGTTTTTCTGATATTTCCTTTAAAAATAACAACATAATAATATATAAAGGCGCAGATTCTTTATTACAAAAATTACCTAACTAATAATATAACACCTTAAAATCTATGCAATAGAACTTAAGTTATTATTTTCTTTTTTCCCAAAATATGGATTTATTTTCACCATGTCATGTTTTCATTTAACCATTTAATAACGCGTCGTTTCGCCAGCGAATTAAATAAACACAGCCCCTAAAATTAATAAACCAAATAAATTTCTGAAATTTGATATTTTAATTGATGATGATTAGTATAATAATAATAATCAGGGGTAGATATTAAAAAACTTAAGTCACTGGTCCGCAGGATCAGTAATTTTCAGATTTGACTGGTCTATACATATTTTCACTGGTTCGTTCACGCATTCTATTATATTTTTAAAAATGTTTAAAAATATGTAAAACAGAATATATTTGCATGGCAATTATGTTAAATGTTTTTTTTGTGAATTAACTAAAAAACAAAAAAGAACTCTTACATAAGTCAAAAAATTTATGCTTTAATAAGCAAACTAAATGTGACATATTTACCATAAAGTATTAAAAGTTTAAAAAATGTTATTAGAGTGAAATTAAATGAAAACTTACAGAGAATAGACAATTATTGACAATTATAACGATGTACAATGACCTACTATTTACTATAATCTACTATTCTATGAGAACTTACAGGCAATTTAAGAAAAAAGTAAAAAAGTAAAAAAACTGAAAAGCTGTACTGGTCCAGTAGACGACTAGAATTTATATTTTGCTGGTCCATTGAATATTTTTCATCTCTGGACCAACGGACCAATGTTAGTTTAGAGCCTTGATAATAATAACGATAATAATAATAATTATTATTATTATTATTAAATATTACATTATAATATTATTATAATTATTATAATTATTACAGAAAAATATTTTAAGTCATAGGAATTATGATTTATTAAGAATTTAATTACAATGTTAATTCTTTTTAAATGTTTGTTATTCTGTTTATATATATATATATATATATGTATATATATATATAATAAGTTTTAAACATTATTTCTCAGTAAACCAATTCAATAATTAATTCTCAAAGCTAACAACTTAAAAAATATTTCCTTCTTCTTTATTAGCAGAAGGTAATTTATTGTGATTTGGAACTGTTTGAATATTTAGAACAATTCAAACCTCTAAAATCATTTATTTACTTTCGATGCTAATTTCGCTCCATAAGACGCTAGCAAAGAAATTAAGGGGGGAAAAAAGACATTTTTCATTTATTTAACACTTCGTAGGTGAAACAATACCTAAGTTTTCATTACAATAGAAAATGGTAAAATGCATTCACTGAATAACATTAAAGATAATTTTCCCAAAACGAGGAAAAATGTTGCTTACTAAAATGGGTCACATGTACACAGAAAATATTTACTAAAATCAACTACGTGGGTGGTCTTATATGATCTACCCTATTGTTTGTTTAAGTGTATTTTAGCAGATTATCGCAACTGTGTATCTGTTTTTGCACTTGAGGTGAATCACAGTAATGATATAAAATATTATGTATCATCTTAAATGTTCTAAGAGAACAAAGTCATGAAATTTAATAAAAAAGCACCACAAAACTGGCGTTGTAAAAAATATTACTTACAAACTTTGAATAAGCACCATAAAATGCAATAAACTCGCAACAATTGTTTCGGGTCGAAAAAACACACGACCCTTCATCAGGTGAATAAAGTAAGCACGAGTGCTGCAGTCAAAGCAGCAACGCAAAAAAATTAAGTCACTGGTCCGCAGGATCAATAATTTTCAGATTTGACTGGTCTATACATATTTTCACTGGTTCGTTCACACATTCTATTATATTTTTTAAAATGTTTAAAAATACGTAAAACAGAATATATTTACATGACAATTATGGTAAATGGTTTTTTGTAAATTAACTAAAAAAAAAAAAAAAAAACTCTTACATAAGTCAAAAAAAAGAAAAAAAAAAAAAGCTTTAATAAGCAAACTATATGTGACATATTTACCATAAAGTATTAAAAGTTTAAAAAATGTTATTAGAGTGAAATTAAATGAAAACTTACAGAGAATAGACAATTATTGACAATTATAACGATGTACAATCACCTACTATTTACTATAATCTACTATTCTATGAGAACATTACAGGCAATTTAAGAAAAAAGTAAAAAAGTAAAAAAAACTGAAAAGCTCTACTGGTCCAGTAGACGACTAGAATTTATATTTTGCTGGTCCATTGAATATTTTTCATCTCTGGACCAACGGACCACTGTTAGTTTAGAGCCTTGATAATAATAACGATAATAATAATAATTATTATTATTATTAATAAATATTACATTATAATATTATTATAATTATTATAATTATTACAGAAAAATATTTTAAGTCATAGGAATTATGATTTATTAAGAATTTAATTACAATGTTAATTCTTTTTAAATGTTTGTTATTCTGTTTATATATATATATATATATATATATATAATAAGTTTTAAACATTATTTCTCAGTAAACCAATTCAATAATTAATTCTCAAAGCTAACAACTTAAAAAATATTTCCTTCTTCTTCATTAGCAGAAGGTAATTTGTTGTGATTTGGAACTGTTTGAATATTTAGAACAATTCAAAACTCTAAAAGCATTTATTTACCTTCGATGCTAATTTCACTCCATAAGACGCTAGCAAAAAAATTAAGGGAAAAAAAAAAAGACATTTTTCATTTATTTAACACTTCGTAGGTGAAACAATACCTATAGTTTTGATTACAATAGAAAATGGTAAAATGCATTCACTGAATAACATTAAAGATAATTTTCCCAAAACGAGGAAAAATGTTGCTTACTAAAATGGGTCACATGTACACAAAAAATATTTACTAAAATCAACTACGTGGGTGATCTTATATGATCTACCCTATTGTTTGTTTAAGTGTATTTTAGCAGATTATCGCAACTGTGTATCTGTTTTTGCACTTGAGGTGAATCACAGTAATGATATAAAATATTATGTATCACCTTAAATGTTCTAAGAGAACAAAGTCATGAAATGCCTTCAACATTGTAAAACTTTAACTGCTGTTATAAAAATAAATTTAGAATTTCTTTTCACAAATATGATTTATCTGAAATAATAATAAAAAAAAGTGAACAATTGAAAATAATAATAATAATAAATATATAAATAAATAAACAATGAACAGGAATTTAACGCGAAAGACCATGCTTATTTTTAGAATTTCCTGTTCGCAAATGTTGTTCAAAAGAAGTTTTTTTTTTTTTTTTTTTTTTTTATTTTATTTAACACGTTCACGCCGGCGCATTTTTTTTACATACCCTTCTCAAAAGTATCCGAGCACTAGTCAATGATTCCGATATCAAAAAGGTACACTTAAAACTCTTTTGTTCAATAAATCTTTATCGAATCATGTTCTTAGACTGACTAAGAACATGACTCGACAAGGATTTATTTAACAAAGCAGTATTAAGTGTGCATTTTTTGGACAGGGATTATTGCTAGTGCTCGGTCACTCTTGCAGCCGACTGTATAGCTGTGACCCACCGGTGGGTCACGCCGACGTAAA
The DNA here is from genome assembly GCA_963930645.1 of Salticus scenicus. Lineage (NCBI taxonomy): Eukaryota > Metazoa > Arthropoda > Arachnida > Araneae > Salticidae > Salticus > Salticus scenicus. The sequence goes on from OZ005648.1 coordinate 284,414,245, forward strand.
CGTGTTAAAGGAAAATAAATAAATAAATAAATAAATAAAGACTTTAAGATTATGTAGGACGATTAAGCCAATGAACAAGTATCAAAAATTTTTTTATTAATGATTAAGTATGTAAAATTTGATACGTAGAATAACAATTTCCATTTATTTATTTTTTTTTTACATACTTTTATTTAACTTGGTATTTTGTTTATCGATAGGTGAAATGTGTTTATTTACGTGTGTGAGTCAAATTTTATAATTGAATTTTCACCGATTTTCTGTCATCCGACTAAACTAAAATTTTTCAATCTACGACGATAATAAATGTTAACGTAATAACGGACTCAGGGGGAAGTCCTGGTGACTCTAGGTCCCCGACGCCAGTTTAGAACTTTTTTCAAATTTTAACCCACTTCTTAGCGTCCAATCGAGCTGAAATTTTGTATACATGTATAAGTCCAATACAATACATACTAAAGTAATAACGGACTTAGCAGTAAGGTTGTGGGCTCAAAATTTGTTTTTCGTTCCCAGTTCAAAATTTGTTTTTGAATTTTAACTCACTTCCCATCATCCGATTGAGCTAAAGTTTTGCATACATGTATATCATGCACATCCGCTGAATTCATGTTTTTAGTACATTCTAAAATAAAAGTATATTAAAAAAAAAAAAAAAAAAAAAAAAGTAAATAAATAAATAAATTTATGAATTAATTCATCCTAAGTATGTTTCACAAATACTATTTAAAGCACAAAGTTAAAATATACTAAACATTTAAATATAGTATATGTAAAATTAACAACCTGAATCTTAAGATTGATTTGAGAAATATATTTTGCAATGATTATTTAATTTTTTAAAAACATCTATGAATGACATTTTTGAGATATAAAGTTTATATTTCTAAAATCATTACATGAACAATAAAAGAAATAAAAACATATTTTCAATAGTAAACTAAATATTTTGTATTTATCAATATTTAATAGTACATAAATTGATTATGTACTAAAATTAGCATGATATACGTACTAAAATTAGCATGAATAAATTTTTTTTTTATAAAAAAAAAAAAATTTAAATAAATAAATAAATAAATAAATTTAGTTTTTTTTATTAAAAAAAAAAAATAAATAAATAAAAAGAATAGAAAAGAAAACTCGTTTAGAAATTACTAAAAGAAATATTCATTGAATGTAAAACTTAAATTATTAAAGTACAGATAATCTCAGAATATATTTTTATACGATTAAAATTTTAAAATAAATGCGCAATGATAAGTTTCATAGACGCATCCATTTACGCCAATACCCCGAAACACTTCTAATGCAGCAAATATTCAAATACTTTCATGAAAGATATCGTGCAAATGATGTACAGGCAAGTAAAAATTAAAAACGCTTTTAATCATGTTGGAAGTATTATAAAAAAAAATTCTTGCCTTAAAGGACTTATATAGACTATAGTATCGCCCAGTGGTCGAAACTCGACCATATTTTTTGCAAAGCAAAGTTATTTCCTTGTCTTAACGGAATTAAATTGCAACACAGCTGCGGCAATTGTTTGAAATCGTTTGAATTGTTGCGGCAACTTTATGAAACCCCCGCTCGGTGGCGCCTGCGGCGCCTTTTTCCCATTTCAGGTCTTACAACAGCTTATTGACATATAGTGAAAATAGCTTTATTGAAAAATTTAATCGCAGTAAATTCCCGCTCGGTGGCGTCTGCAGCGCCTTATCCCCATTTTAGAACATACAACACCTTCCTGGCTCATTAGAATTTAAAATATTAAAAATTTAAAGTATTACAGCACCATCTGGCGGTAGAAATTTCTGTAATCTACTGATCAATTCTAAATCAATAAACCTTTCAAATGATGTATTACTTATGAAAATATTTTAATTAGTAGCTGAGATACAAAAGAAAACCCAATCAAGAGACCATAAAACGTGTAAATCGAATAAAATCTCGAATTCCACTTTCGATAATATAAAAATACTTTAAAAAATCTTTCGAATGATGTATTAAAAATAATTTAATCATAATTAGAATTTGAAATATTGAAATTTTAAAATATTACAGCGTCATCTGGCGGTAGAAATTTCTGTAATGTACTGTTCAATTCCAAATCAACGAAGCTTTCAAATGATGTATTACTTATGAAATTACTTTAATTAGTAGCTGAGATACAAAAGAAAACCGATTCAGGACACCTTAAAACGTATAAATCAGGTAAAATCTCGAATTCCACTTTCGATTATATAAATATACTTTAAAATATCTTTCGAATGATGCATTAAAATAATATAATCATAATTAGAATTCGCGGTATGCAATGGTTTTATGCATAAAATCAAAAGATTTATAACTCATTCAGCTTTTGAAAAAATCTTTCAACCTTTTAAGATATGAATCGTCTAACCGAGATCTATATACAGAAAAAAAAAAGATTTATCTCTAAAAGATTTTGAGTTATAAAATGTTTGTGAAAAAATCGATATATCGTAAAATCTAAAAATATGGATCGCTAATCCGTATTTTGTTAAAATGTTTACATGGTTCGAAAGAGGATTAAATGTGCTTTCGAAATATACCAATTGTTAAGAAATGGAACAGTTACTCGGTCGTACAGGGCGATTCAAAAAAGACGATCAAGAAAAAGAGGAATTTTGGACCCTTTTTAAAACTTTTTTTAAAAATATAAAAAATTCGTATTTTTCAAAAAAATTTGTACCGTAAGAATTGGTAATAAATGCTCTTTCTCGTGGTACAGATGTATTTTCAATATCTGCAACCACTAAGCTGGGATGGCTTTACAAAAACGCGCGAAATTTTCTCTCTGTGTTTCTTCTTTTGAGGAACGCGTTGAATTCTTGGAGGGCGGAAAATACGATCAGCTCGCTTTTTAATTAGACATATTGGACGACGTTTTAATTAATATCTCCGGATCTAATTAAAATTTTTAATTCTGTTTTCAGGAGCCCCTCGGGAAGGCTTCTGAGCACCCTCATGTCAAATTTTGTACTTCTGCGTTTGGTATGGGCTGAACGTATAGATGCACAGACAGACAGACAGACATCTTCTTTTATAATATTATATAATTATTATTATAGCTAGAAGAAAGTAATAATAATAATAATTATTATTATTAAAAGATTAAGTTAAATAAATATTATTAGTATAAAATTAATTCAAACGGAACAATTCATTAATTTCTTTAATGGCTTAATATGTTTAATTTACTTTTTTACTTTTTCCATCAAATGTTGTTCGACACTATGAAGTAAACAAACACTTGAATGTACCAACGGAGAAACAGTTCTTCTATATTCAATAGAAGAAACTACTGGATTCGTAAAAATATTAGACTTCTGGTTTTCGACGGATTTATACGTTTTGAGAGGTCTAGAACAAGATTTGACCATTTTCAAAAAATGTCTGTCTGTCCGTCTGTGTGTGTGTGTGTGTGTGTGAAACAAACATTTTGTGGCGACTGTATCTCCGGAACTACTGTTCAGAATTGTATATAAGTTTATATGTGGATGCACCTTCACCTAAATTAGTGCCTATCAACTTTTGATGTCAACCGCTCAACAGGTGGCGCTGCTACACAGCGATTTCCGTAATTTAAGGGGAGGCTATATCTCAAGTTCTATTGCGTATAATCAATCAAAACTTGATACGTGTGAAGATCATTATGAAATATTACGCTGATTCAGCTTACATGCTTATCGGCCAACAGGTGGCGCTGCTATACGGCAATTTCCACAGTTTTAGGGAAGGCTATATCAAAGACACTACTGCACAGAATTGCATATAAATTTGTATCTAGATGCACATGGACATAAATTAATGCCTATCAACTTTTAGTGTGAACCGCTCAACAGGTGGCGCTGCTACACAGCGATTTCCACAATCTAAAGGAAGTCTATATCTCAGGTTCTATTTTGCGTATCATCAAACTTGATATGGGAGAAGGCCATTATGAGACATCATGCTGACTCAGTTTGGATGCTTACAGGCCAACAGATGTCCTTGCTATACTGCAAAGTTCCTCGATAACAGAAAGGCTATATCTCAACTTCTATGGCATGTAATTGTACGTGATGCGTGATATAACCATTGTAAAAACGCATTTTTAAAGATATTATTTATAGACGATGAAACTGTTTTCTTTGGATATTTAGAGTTAGTTTTCTCTGAGATGGAAATCATTTGCATTCATCGTGTTAGATAATTTTAATAAATAATAGTTTTGATGAATCCTTTGCACTTAGTGAGTTTATATAGGAAAATATAGAAAAAAGTCTTATGGTGGACACAACATAATAGTTTAACTTCCCCTTGATTTTACATTATTATTGTTTAACAGTATATTCGACATATTTTAGTATTACTTTGTAGATTTATCGATAAGTTATTTATTTATTTATTTTTTAAATGCTTTTATGTTATAAATGTTATAAATGTTAATTAAATTATTTAAATATTCGGGCATAAAGATGTTTTAAGAAAGATTTAACTTATTCAAAAATTAAAACTCAAATATATTTACAATGTATATGGGTAACTCTGAAATCCACCTGTATGTTATGTCTAGTAAATACAAAAAATTTACCAACACGATTTTCATACACTTCCCATTCGATTTTTAATAAAACATTGAAAAAATAAATAAATAAATCAAAACTATGAGTCTAAGCTTATAATCTTATCTATTGCATGCTTCCATGATGAAGTCAGAATTAAATATCCACATTCCAATAGTTTCTAAAACAAAATAAACTTTATTTCATCGGTTGATTACACGTATTTCTAAAATATTCCTTAGCTCGAGAACAAACGCCTGCACTGTAAATGAGGTCATGCATACACATTTTAAAATATCTACTAACGGATTCTGTAGGTGGTCTTGTGTAATATAACGTTATTCGGAAGAAGGAATAAATTTTCTTTCACTTCCGCATTTTAATTTATTCCCCTTTTCACTTTCAGTATAGTAATAAAGAAAAGACTTACTATCATTTGAACATTTAAAAAAAGAAAAAATAATAATGTAAAAGTAATTCCCCCGCCTCCCCCCCCCCTTTATTTATTTATTTATTTATTTTATTTTATTTTATTGTTGTTGTTGTTAATTAACAAAAAAATATTTCATATTTAGTGAGATTTCCTTCTTTAATATGCGTAAAAACAAAATTTTAATGAAAAATTTTCGGTAATTTAATGATAAAGTAATGTAAATGTGCATTAGAAATATATTGAGTTTTGTGTTCAGGTAATAAAAGAAACTCTCTTTCAATGTACTAACGAAATTATAATTACTTACTGATACTATGCCAGTTTTCATGATGATTTTGGCGTTTATGATAATTTTCTTTACGAATAAAATTGATTTTGAAAGTTTCATTTTCTTTTTATATTTGTTGATAATATTTAAGAAAAATTTAGATTTTGCTTTGATAATGCAGAAATTTGCAGAAGTGTAAATGACAGTCAGTACGAAAAAGAAGGAAAAATTATAAAGAGAGAAAGATTAATAGAAAGAAAAATTCAATAACTTATGTAGAATTTTCCAAATTTTAAATTAAAACCGGATTTTTCTGCATTCAGTTTTTTTTTTTTTTTTTTTTTTTTTTTTTTTTTTTTACCACAATATACTCTTTTGAGACTAGTATGTTCTGGCATAACAACACTTTCTTCTAATCATTATACATGACAACACTACTTATTGTTTAACAGGCTCAAATTTTAATCGTAGCTTCTCACTATAAAGACTTTACATATGAAGTTTTGTGCAATTTTAATTAATAGATGCTGAGATGTAGTCCCGTGGAAAATTGCAGAAAGATAGTAATAGCAGTGCCATCTGTCGGTTGATATTCCCCCAAATTGAATCAGCATAGTGTTTCATAATGTACCTCTTATAGGCCAAATTTTGTGCAATCTTTATACACAATAATATCTGAGCTGAGGTATAACCTTCCAATTCACGGGGGGAATTTTGAGCATAGCAGTGTCACCTATTGGTCGATATGCACCCAAATTAAATTACCATAATTTTTTATAATGTCCCTTTCAAATATCAAGTTTAGTTCGATTATACACAATGGAAAATATTCCTGTGACGTCACAGTAGGTAAAATCGCCGAACACGTGGCCGATGTAATCGTCGGCTAGTAGCAGTGGTTTTGTAAACAAATTAGATTCAAGATGCCGTCTTATTGTTGTTATGCATAACATTTTTCAGTCTAAATATTTTTCCAGTGAAACAATAATCAGATATCTGTTCAAACAAGAACAAAGAGAAATGTAAACAACTAAATCGAATGGTAAAGTTTAGACTATTCCATATCGTAAAATTGCAGAACATTTTATACATATATATATATAATCAATGAAAGTTAATAAAAATTAAACACATCAAAAATTGCGTAAAAAGTAAATCAATCATCACTCATGAATCATGAAACTAATGTCAATGTTTAAAACGAAAATAGCGAAGCCTATTGCGAACAAAATTAAAGATTACAAACAAATCACATTACAAATTAATAAATAGACTAAAGATTCCATTGATTCCATTGGATATAGACATCAAAGCTTAAATAATTAGAATTTCAATCACTTAATAAAGGAATTTATTAAAGGGAACATCCATTTAAATTTGTTAACACCGACACAGTTCACGTGGCAACTTTTAATATTACATATGTTCAGGACCTGATTATCGCACAGGCCGACTGGGCCTCGGCCTAGGGCACCTTTATCTAGGAGCATCAAAACAGTTTTTTAAATTTAAAGTGCTATTTTTTGCGAAGATTTCCTTAAAAAAAATAACTGAAAGTTCGCTAACGATAATAAACTTTAGTTGAAAATAGGGATTTTTTAAATACCTTTTGACCAATTATCCGAAAAAATTAAAAAATACAGCATTAGCTAGATTATGAAATGTATCAGTTTTCGTGGAGATCGGTTGAATGGATATATTATTTTTACATCGGATCTAAAAATCCAGAGAAATTTTCACTGACAGACTTACAGTTATATAATATAAATTAAAGAACTTTGTAGCATACTAATGGAAAATATCTTTGCATTTTCAATAGTATTTGGTCATGTGTTAATATTTACATACCCGCGGACTTTGTATGGTAATGAATGAGATAGATTAGGATTAAAAAAGACAACAGCATTATAAAGTATTAAATAATGTAAAAAATTACATTTTTATGGAAGTGATTTCCAACAGACATAGAAGAAAAATATCCCCTCCTCCAATAATAATAATAATAATGATAATAATAATTTGAGTTCTCTTTGCAAAAGAAGTGAAAACTAATTTCTTATGATGGTGATGCCTTAACTTTGTTTCCAGCAATCAAACTTAGTGCACAAATTAAATAAAATAATAATAATAATAATAATAATAATAATAAAAAAAACATTTAAAGTTAAATTGGTCGAGGAGGAGTAAGGGGGGGGGGGGGGGGAGCACAAAAATCATCCTGGGCCTTGGGACCCAGCAGGTCATAATCAGGCTCTGCATATGTTGATTAATATTAAAGTATGTTACAAAAACTGGATTAAAATAAAACAAAGGTATCACTATATCACTCTTACTTAAATTTCATATAATCTGTAACTCTTATAAATAATATCGCAAGATTATTTGCAGGCCACAATGCTTTGCTACGGAGAGTTGAGGATTGTTTTCCAAAACAGCTGATTTCCTATATTCTCGAACCAAAAGGAGAATATTGTCCATAGAACCTGAGATACAGCCATCCTTTAACTGGAAGAAATCACAGTACAGCAGCGCCATTTGTTGAGCAATTTGCATAAAAAGTTGACAGACACTAATTTATGTCAAGGTGCAACTATATATAAATTTATATAAAATTCTACTTCTTAAGAGAGAGTTACCACACATTTTTCTGTCACACATACGCAGAAAGATCGATAGATAGGCAGACATTTTCTAAAAATGGTCAAATCGTGTTCTGAACCTCTCAAAATGTGTAAATCCATTCGAAATCTAACTCAAAATTTTCAATACTTTCTTTTATTGAATATAGAAGAAAGTAAAAATGTAATTATTAATTCGTAAACTATGAATGCCACCAGAATAATAAATATACCAATAAATAATTTGATAAAAATACCAATGAATAATTTTTATGTTATCCTAATTAGTTGCGTAATTTTATTGGTGTAACTAAAGTATAGGAAAGTAGAATCTTTAAGAATTAACCAAGTATTTTGCGTATCTTTTCATCTTCCCCCGCTAGTCATCTCTGTACTGAAAAGCTGGAGGGAAACAACAACAAAAACTTTATTATCTCAACACCCAACAAAAAAAAAAAAAAAAAAAAAAAAAAGAAAAAGAAAAATCCTTTTATAGGATTTTGTTTTTTGTTTTTTGTTTGCTGACATTACAAAATTATTTTAAAATAAGAAAAAAGACAATTAATGATTTTGAAGGAATGTATTTTAAAAATTATCTATGTTGAAAAGATTAAGGTAAAAGCATGTCGTAGAATGATGACGACACAACTTCCTTCAACATTCGTTAGATGTTTATATAAGCTCCTTAGCAATGAGTGCATTTATTAGAATTAACTGATTAAAAGAACAAAAAATAAATCTTCGAGAACAGGAACTTCGTTGAATAAATCGTCCAAATAATAATTTTCTTGGAGTAGAAATATAGTTAATAAATAAAAAATAAAAAAGTCATTGGAAAGAAGATGGCACACAAGAAAAGTGGAAAGCTCTAAAAGAATGATTTTATTTATTTATTTATTTATTTATTTAATTTTGTTGTTGTTGTTTTATGCAGTTAAGAATATTGTAGCTTTAGTTTAAGACTTACCGTTAAAATCAGCATATACTGGGTGAAAGTAAAGAAGTAAGTTGAATTGTGAAAGCCTAAGTGATAAATGATAAATGATAACTGTTATAATTTATAATTTAACATTTAAAATTAAAAAGAAGGATAGGGGAAAAAAATAGAGCTTATATTATTCATATTAAATAACTTTTGACAGCATAATAATAACACTTAACAACAACATAATAACACTTTGGCAGCATAATAATAACATCATAATAATAACACTTTTTGACAGCAATCATAATTGTTTCTACCGTTTTAAGTAGTTAAGAATGTAAAATATTAAATATTTAAGCATATAATAAATAACAAATTATTAATCTTATTTGCTCACAGGCTTCGCCAGCTTCGTTAGTCCCTATATTTTAATGAATTACAAAAAAAAAAAAAAAAAAAAAAGAGTGATTGAAACCTTTAAATAAATATATTTTTGTTGAACACTATTTTTGTCAAATTAAAACCATGTCTAAATTTAAATAGCGTCATACACAACCATTAGGGGTTATATGAGTTTCAAAGGCTAAAGGGAAAAAAAAAGTAGTATGTTGTGGCCACCACAAGACTCTCTTCTATATAATTTTACACAAATTCAGGCAATGTAAATTACTTATCAAAATTATTTTCCATGATGAATGCAGACGATTTTTATTTCACAGAATATAAGCCTAAATGTCGAAAGAAAGTTAATTTTGTGCTAACATACGAAAAAAATGTGATTTTTTCTTTTTTTATTAAAAATGAAAATCGATAACTTTTGTTTTAAATTATCTCAGATCTATGGTTCAACCATTCGTTTGAAGGTATTAACGAGTTCTTTCGAAAAATACCCATATTGAAAATTTACTCCTATCCCCCCAGGGGTGGGGGGGGGGGGGTCGATGCTCTTACATGTACAATTTTTTTTTCTAATTTATTACTACTATTATCAATAATTCATATCAATTTTACAATCACACATTAAAAATAACTCTCATTATGTACATTTATAGAAAATTTTGTCCTATACTGCCATGTTAAAAATTTAGATAAAATGAGATCACAACGGCACTTGTTGAATGATTGATCACAGGCGATCGATTGGTTCGTCAGATACAGCCTCTACAAAATTTATGATACACACACACACAGACTCAAAAACACACAAGCAGACATTTTCTAAAAAACAGTCAAATCGTGTTCTGAACATCACAAAACGTGGAAATTCATCGAAAACTGGAGTTCGACAATTTCTCGTGTATATAGAAGAATAAATAATTAATTAAATAAATAAATAAAAGTCTATTTTCTCTCTCTCTCTCTCTCTTTTTTTAAAAAATATAATACATAATTTTTTTTTTTTTAATTTTAAATATTAAGTGTATAAAAGATAAACATTTCAACAATATTTTAGAAGATTTTTATTACAAATTTTGGAAATTCAACTGGTGGATCCTGGTTAACGGAGACCCATCAAAAAAGCGATGGATATGCTCAAAAACAAATGCACCGATCTTACTGAATTTTGCACACTTCTTAAAAATAGATCTCACTTCTGTTTAAACAAAGGATTTTTTTTTTTTTTTTTTTTAACTTGAAATAGAATTTTGGGCAGAGCTGTATCTAAAAAACAGTACAATTTCGGTAGATTTTACCCGACGTATAGTCTTGTAAGACAAGTTATAATCGAGAAAAAGAAAATCCTTCGTTCAAACACTAATAATTTCGATTTTGAAGAAATCTGTAAATTTTCAGTAAAATCGGGGCATTAGTTTTTGAGAAATTGTGTCCACTGCTTTAGTGAAGGGTCTTCGAAAACCAAGAACCACCAGAATGAATTTTGAAAAAAAAAATTAATGAATATTTTATAAAAAGTTCTTTAAATATTGTTCTTTTATACGCTCATAGTTTTGAATAGAAAATTTTATTTATTGTACTCAAATCATAGAGAAAGTATGCTTTTTTCAACTTCCGACCCATGTAACACCTTAATGAAATATAAAGGACATTTTGTTCATTTGAGTTTCATTATGTTGATTAGATATATGATTAATTAAATAAATAAATAAAAAATAAAAAAAATAAAAAACTGAATACACATTTACATTAAGGAACAGCTTAAGTATAAGACTCCCTGGCAAAATTTTTATTTGGTACAGATGTAGTTCGGACGTTTCTCGCCAATTTCTTTACTTACGCAATAGCAATAACTATTTTAATTCATCGCCAAAATGGGTAAATATATTAAAAGTCGCCAAGCTCCTATGCTAAAGCTGTATCCACATACTTTGCGGACGATAAAATTAAGTAAGAAAACATATGAGACTATTTGATTAATTGAAATTGTTGTTGTAGGGGGTATACATTGAGACCTATAGTGTAACCACGTTTCCTACGCCTAGCAGTGAGGACGAGTCGAAAATCTTGGAGGGTTTCCAAGTTGACCAACAGGTTTGAATTTAGTAAACATCCAGTCATTCGGCATTCCCTTATCACTTATTTTCCCTCAACGAAAAGCTTGTCTCCCCTATTTTACTAGTGGACTCGTTGAATCCGCACTTGCGCAGAGGCTTCCATGGTCGCAAGAAATGTAGTTAAAGACTATAGCTGCTGGGGTGATTAATTTAAATTAATATTTCAAAAATAAATAAATAAACAAAGCAATTATGACGTCAGTGTTATCAGAAAATTTTGATTACACCCGTTTAATTTATAATTTTAATTTAATTTATTTATTTATTTTTTTTTTTAATTTACATAAGAAAAAAATAAAAGATACTTTATTAATAGCGGGAATATCACTAAAGGCATGCTGCAAATTTGCATGCATTGCTTTATATAGGGGGGAAAAAATCAGAACTGTACGTGTTATAGTTTTTTTCGTATGTCGCACATAAACAGAGAACCACTTTTTTTTACTTTCTCTTACCCATAAGATAGAGAAAGTATTGTTTTTGGGTCAAATTTTCGAACGCGAGATTTTGTTATATTTACACGTTTTGAGGTCTGTGTGTGTGTCTGTGTGTCTGTCTGTTATCAGAATATCTCAAAAACAAATTATGGCAGAAAGTTCAAACTTGGTATTCTAAATGTGTATCATATAAGGATGCTACAGTAAGCTTTTCGTTAAGATCAAGCAAATGGTTCGTGTACAGGGGCAATCAAGAGAATTCTAATACATTACGTCTATGGGGTAAATTGCAGGAAAGTAGAGTTTAACGTCTATAGACTGCACTAAACAAAATGAAACGAATATATATTTTTTTAATAGAGATAGTTTACTGGGGAAAAAAATTGTGTATGTAGGAGCCTCGCCTCCCCCCTGGGGGGGAAGTCCCCCCTCGAGGGGAGTAAATTTTCATGATGGGTATCTTTCAAAAGAGCTCGCCAATACCTTTAAAACGAATGGTTGAACCATCGATCTGCGATAATTTAAAACAAAGTTATCGATTTTTTTTACTTTTTACAAAATAATAATAATAATAATAATAATAATAATAATTAAAATAAAATAAAAATAAAAATAAAAAACTTAGAAAAAAAATCGTACTTCTTTTTTATTTCATTTTTTTTATTTTTTTAATATTGAGAATAAAATGGACTTTTTTTGGATATTTGGTGTTATACTACTTCTCTAATATGGAAATCGTCTGCCTTATCATAACAGATAATTTTTTTAAATAATAATTTTAATAAATTATTTTTTAAAAAGAGAATTACTTTTTAATAACCGAATTAAATTCTATATAAATGTAGGTGCATTAATGAACCGGGGGTTGAGGGGGGGTGGTAGACCCCCTCACAAAGAACTAATTATCATATAAAACTCTTCAGAAGCCTAATATAAATTGTTTAACATAGGTTTACATAACAGTACTCGTTATCTTACCTATCAATCTACAACCTGTATTTATAGTATTAAATTTCAGGGCAAGAGAAAGTCGTGTGAGTGACACACCAGATTATTTATTAGTACAACAGGACTATTTCTTTCAAACAGCGATTTTGCTTTATCGCCATTTATTGTATTACACCTTGGATGAACGCTCAAACACTTTTGTTTTTATTTAAAACATATAAAGCTGAAATTTTGCATTGTATCTCCCCAGATTATTAGATTCCATCAAAAATTGGTTCCACTTATTAATAAGGACAAAATCTAGTTAACGCTGTATTTTTTGGATCGATCTTATAATTGATTAAAAAAATATTAATTAAAAACCGAATTTTGACGTTAAAATTATTTTTTTTAAATGTTCCCAAAAATAAAGAAATAAATAAGTGACTGTATTTCCTTATATATATATTGAAATCCTTTTCAAATATTGCAAAAGATGAAACTGAGAATCACAAGAAGAACTAGAAAGAACATGAATAAAGATTTCTGAAAAACTAAGCATCCTTTATTATGAATACATACAAAATCAATAATTTTAGGTGTTATTTCTGTCATACTGTATGCAATTTGCTAAACATTTACAGCATGCTAAGCCCAATAACACCCAAAAGACGTGTAAATAAATTCGAACTCAATAAGAAAAAGGAAAAACAAAAGACAAACATACTTATAAACACATACAATCAATGTTATTTACATATAAATGCAAACTTTTTTTTTTTTTTTATAATTTAACTAAAATTGAGAAAAATCGTGCTAAAGAAATAGAATAGCTTCTTTGCGAAATTTGAAATTCGGCTCTGAATTACCTCGGATGTTTCTCATCGCCAAAATCTTTACTTACGCAATTGCGATAGCCATTTTAATTCATCGCCGAAATGACAACAAAAATTTAAAAACCGCCAAGGTGCTCCTAAGCTAAAGGTATACCAATGAAATAAAAAAAAAATAAATATAATAACCAATGCTAGCCGATGATTCACAGTTACTCTGCATGTTTTACATAGAACGACAGAATAAAATAAGTCCTGTCGTACTAAATTAAATTCTGTTTTATGCAGAATTTTATATCTATTACTTAGAAAACAAAAGTAGGCTTAGGTATATATATATATATATATATATACAAGGTGTTCCATGAGGCGAAATTATGAAAAATGGCGAAAAGCGTGTTCAATGAATTCGAGAGCGACCTCTTTTGGTGTAAAAAAGTTTGGGACCGGGGGGGGGGGGGGATAGGGAGGGCAACATTAAAATTTCAAATGGAAAGGTATGTCTTGTGGTACATGCTTGGTAATGTCTCTTTAAAACAATGAATTTGATATAAATAATTTTGCCCTACGATGATTATAAAAGGAGATGCTTGAGTTTTTAGACTTTTGAAATGTGGATTTTATACTTATGTATCCCTTTTAATAATCATTAAAGTACAAAACTATTTATATCAAATCAATTGTCTTGAACAGACGTTTCCAGGGATGCATCGCAAGACATACTTTCCTGTTTGAAATTTTAAAGTTGCCTCCCTAGCGGCACTACTATCAGGTTGTAACATATGAAATGTCCGATTCTCACCAGTAAAATTTTTGAGATTTGGTTCCTTATAAACTTTTTTGATACAGTCGTTAAATATGTATCATTTTAAAGCTAAAACCTTGTCTTTTTCATCTGATGTGTTTCAAATAAAAATATTGTGATTTGGTGGTACGTTTATAGCTTTAATCATAGGATGAATTCTAGAGATTTTAGAGTGCTATTTTTGTATGAGTGGAAACGTAAGCATAATGCTGCTGCAGCTGCCCGAAACATTAAAGCTGCATTTGGAAACGGTTCTGTAAATGAACGTACCATTCGACGTTGGTATGCAAAGTTCGAAACTGGGGATGAGAGTCTCACAAACGAAGACCGGGGCAGACCAGAGATTGTTGTGGACAATGAAGTTTTACGAGCAATAGTTGAAAAAAATCCAGGCAATACTGTTAGAGATTATGCAGAAGAACTAGGTGTATCTCCTACAACCATTTCACGTCATCTAAAATTGATTGGCAAAGTTAAAAAATTGGATAAATGGGTACCGCATGAATTGAATGAGAATCAGAAGCGCAAACGTTTTGAAATCTCGTCTGTCCTTCTTCTTCGCAACCAAAATGATCCTTTTCTCAATCGAATTGTAACTTGTGATGAAAAGTGGATTCTGTACGACAATCGTAAACGTTCAGCGCAGTGGCTGGATGCTGACAAGGTTCCACAACACTTCCCAAAGCCGAAACTCCATCAAAAGAAGGTTATGGTGACTGTTTGGTGGTCCTCAGCTGGTTTAATTCACCATAGCTTTCTAAAACCAGGCGAAACCATCACAGCGGAGAAATACTGTAGAGAAATCGATGAAATGCACCAGGAACTTACACGTAAACAGCCGGCATTGGTCAATAGGAAGGGCCCTATTCTTCTCCATGATAACGCTAGACCGCATGTTTCAATGATCACTCGTCAGAAGCTGCACATGTTAAACTATGAAGCTTTAGACCATCCACTATATTCACCTGACCTCTCACCTACAGATTTTCACTTTTTCAAACATCTCGATAACTTATTGCAGAAGAAATGCTTCAGAAATCCAAAGGATGCTGAAGTGGCATTCAATGAATTTGTTGCCTCCAGGACGACTACATTTTATGATACCTGTATCAAAAAACTTGTTTCTCGTTGGAAAAAGTGTATTGAAGCTAATGGTTCATATTTTGATTAATAAAGTTTGTTCTGTAAAAATATATTCTTTCTTTAAGTAGACCATGAAAATCGGACATTTCATATTTTACAATCTAATACTATCCCCATGCCCGGGCCCAAACATTTTTGGACAAAGTATATCTTGTGATACATTCCCTGGAAATGTACAATGAATTTGATATAAGCAGTTTTGTCCTGAAGTGATTATTAAAGGGGATTCATAAGTATAAAATTCTCATTTCAAAAGTCTAAAAACTCATGTATCTCATTTAATAATCATCGTAGGGCAAAACTATTTATATCAAATTCGTTGTTTTGAAGAGACATTTCCAGGGATGCATCACAAGACATACATTTCTATTTAAAATTTTAAAGTTGCCCTCCCTAGCGGTCGAATAGTGACTTTTACTGTACGAGTAACAGTTTCAACTTTTTCCGGAATATTCGAAGAATTAACATTTCTATTTCACTGTTTTCGAGAATATTCGTTTTAATAATAGTTTTGTTGCACAGATTCGAGTTCAAAAAAATGTTTGATATTGTCAAGGAGATCCCATACTAAAAGTATGCAGAAAATAGTCGCCAATATATTTATTTAAATGTTTCAATTATTCAATTAAAAAGAAAACCTTTAAATATTGTGCCCAGCGAAGCGGGCGAAGCCTGCTAGTTATTTTAAAACTGCATTCGGGTAACCATAAAGATTTTTTTTTTTTTTTAATTACTAAAAAATATATTAAGAAAGTTGATTTGTTTTCCAGATATTTTCAAGACTCAAATTTGTAAATGCAATGCACTTGATACACAACACAAGTTTTCATTTTAAATATTGTTTTTTCATTTATTCTGAAACAATACTTTGCTTATGATGTCATTTTTGACCTGTTGATACCAACCGAGTTCTATGAGTCACATAAAATAAATAATAATAATAAATTAAAAATAAACAAATAAAATTAAATTTTTCCCCCGCAAGATTCGATTGAAAAACACACTTTGTTTTTATTTTGATTTATCTTGGTTAACTATTAAAGAATACTTTCTGCATTGTTCTATCTAGTTCATCATTCAAACTTTATAGTACATTGACCGCGGAAATAAAGGGGGTCAGATGCAAAATAAGAAGAAGCCTCTGGTCAATTTAAAACATTTATATTGCAACATTTTATTACGATTTAATTGTTTCTGTTGTAGCTAGATAACGTATTTTGAAAGGGCTTGGAAAACAATACATAAGTTGTTTTTAAATTAACTGGAAATCTAGAAGCATTTGAAAGTTTATATAGCAATTTTGAAACATGAAATTTAATTTTAAAACTTCGATGAGATCAATATCATATTAATATGAACCATAAAATGTTGATAAAAACTACTCAACTCAAAATTAAAAATAAAATTTAACTTGTGATGATAATTTAAAATCGATGGAATTATATTCATTACTTTTATCTGGTTTACAATTAAGAATTTTATATGCAACAGTAATGCATGGAGCTGGGGAAAGAGAGAGAGAGAGAGAGAGAGAGAGAGAACATTAAGCACATGCAAATTTCTGCTTAAAAAATTGAGAGTACATAAAAAAAATAAATCTTAGTTAACAGAGAATTGTGAATACAGTCGAACCTCGTTAACGTGAACGCTGTTAACATGAATTACCTTTAACATGAACTGTTTCCGCAATCCCCGTCAAAATGAAGATTTATTTAGTTATATGAAGATCAGTTACTGATAGCATGAACTACAGATAACGTGAACAAATTTTTTATCCCCCTTGAGATTCACGTTAACGAGGTTCGACTGTATATATATATAATCTCTATGATTGAATGTATTATCACTGCACAAATCTTTAACGATTTTTAACCACTACGGATAATTTTCATCCCAGAATTTAGGTTATGTGCGTATAAGCATTTTTTAATCACTTTAAATTGAACTTTAAATGCTTTAATCAGATATTGATAAACCACTATTTTAATGAATAAAAAAATTGTGTTAATATTTCTATATCGAATGAAAATCTTGAATTTGTTTCGGTAACTAATAACTTATGCATTTCTACTGTATGATTGGATTAAAAAAAAAAAAAAAAATGTAATTTTTTGGAGATATAAATATTTCTAACTAAAAAACACGAATATTCTGGTTATTGTTTAAAATTATATTGCTTCTTTTGTGTGGATATAATTAGCTTTTTGATAAAATGTTTACATAAACACTTTTATGGATTAAAGTTCAGTCAATGACCTCTTTAATTGTCAAAACAAAACAATCTGCTTGTGAGTTATGCAACAAAACATTCCTTTTCTTACAAAAAATACGGAAAAGTTTTTAATATTACAAATGATGTGAAATCATGGATTAGAAGAAGAAATTTAGAAAACTTAAGTATTGAAAATTAAAGAAGGAATTTCTTTTTTCAAGTTATAAACATATATTGTTTAAAGCCTTAGATTGCGGTAGATTTGCTGGTTTTTAACGTATTTTTAATCATCTATAATAATAATGATAATAATAAAAATAAAAAGCTGTTTGAGCATCTATGTGTTTGTACCGCTATAAGCTCAGCGATCATACACTGGAGAGCTACAAAAAATGACACTCGGATACATTATGACGATGGGAAAAGGATTCAGCATGAGGGGAAATATATATATGTACTTTTTCAGCTATTGGTTAAAGCGTTCATTTTGGACGAAGTTTGCTTTTTCGACAGTAAATCATTTATTGGGAAATTCACTATCATTAAAATATCGTCGATTTACCCAATTAAACTTTATTTGAAATTTATTTAAAAAAAAAAAATGTAATGCAGAGATGAAACAGTGTTTATTATTCGCAGTAATAAAAAGCTCTCACAACGTGCATGAATCAGAAAAGGACATTTTTTTTTTTTTAATTATTATTATTTTAAATCTCAAATGAGAAAATTAGAACTTGATTTATAAAGAATATTTCGAAGTATTATAATTGATGACATAATCAATTACTGTTTACAGGTTTATCTTACTTTCTTTTTTCTTTTCATTTTAAATAAAATAATTACTTATGGTTTAGAAAATTGTAAAAGTCTTTATAAAAGACTTGCTGATAAACTGAATATGTAAATTGAGTCATTTAAAAATTTACATTTCTTAGTTTATGTTTTAGAACGCAAAAACAGTAAGAATAATGAATACTTTTCAAGAAATTTCTTTATAGAAATTCTCGACAAACTTTGCACTATGTTTTTATATTTTTTACTTTGTTTATGATTTGTTTATTTTTAATTGATATATGGCGGTATTATAGACAGATTTTTATTAACGCGTCAGTAAAATTATCGCTGAATATAAGCAACTATTAAAAAATAAGTTATTATAATACAATTTCATTAAAACAGATTTATTTGTTAATTTTTAATTTTGAAAATATAGAGTTTTGTGACGTATTATTTGGCTGGTCACTCTATAAAGTTCCTATGTTCAATTGATAAGACATTATAATTTGTAAAAAAAAATTATTTATTTTTATTATTACCGTCTTCGATATTTTGCAGAAGATAGTATTGGATTCTCCCAAGTTTTCGATTTCTTGTTTTTGACGGATTTGCATGTTTTGCTATGTCCTGAACGGGATTTGACAATTTTCAGAAAATATCCGTCTGTCTGTGCGTATGTGGCCAGATTGTATTCCCGTTTTTGATCGAAAAGTAAGACACAATTTTATAAATAGTTATATTTAGTTGTACATTTGACAAAAACTGGTTCCTATCAACTTTTCGTTCATATCGCTTAACAGATGGCGCTGTTATCCCATTTTATGATAATTTTTAATATGTCAGTATAGGAAAAAATTTTGTACAAATGTACACAAACGATTATTTTTAACCAATCATTGCGGAAAAAAAAAACTATAATAGTAACAATAAACTAAGATATGTATATATTGTTGCGTACTTCGGGGTTCGTGAGTTGTCTGAGAATGAAAGGCCAAACGTACAAAAATTCAGTAATTTATTCACAGAAAGTTCCAGAAAAATACAGGTCAATAAACCAATTATCAGCTTCAATTCAAGCAGTAACCACAGCTTAAACAACAGCTGTCAATAGCAAATCCACAGTACAAACGGTATAGCAATAACACTTGAAGCAAGTCTCTCTCAAAGAGGCTTAAGAGCAATGCAAGCACTAGCGAAGCTAGCTGAGATCTGAACTGAACTGACTGCCTTGGCGAGGAAGCGCTCCTTATATGCTGTTCCATTGAGCCCAGATTTTTCGAGAAAACTCTAGAAAGTGGTCAACCAATCAACTTACAGCTTCCATATTTGGTATATCCCATATAAGGATTTTCTCGCCAAGGTCGCCAAAAAAATCGCCAAGGTGGGAAAAAGTCGCCAAATTTGGCGCCAAATGCATTACCTGCATTACTGGGGCTTTTTAATGCGTTTTTAAGGGAAAATAAGACTATTTCAACGCTAAAACGACTAGAAATGCACAAAATTAGCACTTTATCAACTTACTAAGCCTCTTTGAAAGAATTTATACAAAAATAAACACAATTATTTACAATTTCGTAACACTGCCCCCCTCCCAAGGACTGCACGTCCCGGGCAGTGCAACCCTTGGTCAAGAGGCGAAACTAAACAAATTTACACAATCTAAAACACAAAAACTAAGTTGCATATAACGATAAAATAGAAATACAAATCAAGTGAGAAATATTTACAAAATTCACAAATATGTTCAAATATTTATATACAACTATTTACAAAATTCACAAATATGTACAAATATCTATATACAAATATTTAAATTACGCATGCGCAAATTTTATCAGTATTTACATTTTTAATTTTAATATTACCGGTAATTGTGGTACTTGGCTAGCCTGTTATAGTGCACCACCTTCGGTTTTGATGAAGGTGTTTTAGTGATCCGCACCACTCCATCATTCAGCCTTTTTAAGACTGTGTATGGTCCGTCCCAGTTGCACTGTAACTTGGGAGAGAGTCCTTTGCGTCGAACAGGATTCCACAACCAGACCTTCTCTCCTTCCTGGAACTCATGTTGTGTAGCCTTTAGATCGTACCTTGTCTTCATTTTCTCCGTTGCCACGTTAATCCGCTCCCGAGCAAATTTGTGTACGTCCTCAAATCGTGCCTGGAGATCTTGGATGTACTCCTCGGGCGATGAAGGCGCACCGGGTGGACAACCAAACAGGAGATCACATGGGAGACGAAGTTCACGTCCAAAAAGCATCTGGGCTGGAGTATAGCCGGTGGTTTCATGGACAGCACTTCGATAAGCCAGCAGGAACAATGGCAACTTCAAGTCCCAATCTTGCTGGTTCCTTGATACTAGAAGGGAGAGGTTATTCAGGATGGTACGGTTGAACCTCTCGACCATGCCGTCCGACTGGGGATGTAAGGGTGTTGTCCGGGTTTTGTCTACGCCGAGTAGTTGACACAGTCCTTTGAAAACATCAGAGGTAAAGTTCCTACCTTGGTCGGTATGAAGTTGTAGGGGCGTGCCGTACCTTGACACTCATTGCTGCACTAGGACTTCTGCGACTGTGCATGCCTCTTGATTGGGAATGGGATATGCCTCAGGCCACTTGGTGAAATAGTCCATCACGACGAGAATGTATTTATTCCCACTGGAGGTCCGTGGCAAAGGACCCAAGATGTCGATTGCAATCCGTTCAAATGGTGCTCCCACGTTATACCGTTGAAGTCTTCCTCGACTTCGTTTCTGCGGGCCTTTACGTGCCGCACAAGCATCACAGGATTTACACCATTTTTCCACATCCTCCTTTGCCTTGCACCAGTAGAAGCGTTCCCGAACTTTCTGCAGAGTCTTCATTACCCCCAAATGGCCTCCGGTAGAGCTACTATGCAGTTGTTCTAAAACAGCTGGAATTTTTGATCTTGGTAATAAAATCTGCCATCTGAAGCTTTTCCCATCATCAGATTCCCACTTTCTGTATAATACGCCGTTTCTGATATGAAGAGAGTCCCAAAGTGCCCAATAACTTTTCGTAATGGGGCTAAAACTGGAAATGTCCTGCCAGGTAGGTCTGTTGCTGGTCGTCTCCTTCAGTTGTAATATAGGCTTTACGTCAGGATCTTCCATCTGGGCTTTTCTAAATTCTTCGTCACTCCATGGGTCGGGATCTTGTTCTGATGGCGTTGCGACAGTAACTTGGCGAACAACTGGCTTTATTCTTTGGTGTTTATCCTCGGCTTTAGAGATGTATTTATGATCTTCAGATGGAGGCTTCCGCAAGAATGCATCTGAATTTTCCCGAGCTCCTTCTGGGTGGCATACTGCAGAGACATTCTTGGTTGCGTCTCTAGGTGTTCTTACTGGGCAGCTTTGTTTGATATGCCCGTGTTTTCCACAGCCCCAGCATTTAGTTGTTGGAGTCTTCCCTTCTTTCTTACTCTCAAGAATGCGTAGTCTTCTATTAATTTCTGCAATCATTTCCTGAATCTCTTTAAGATCATCTTGAGAGCCGTTCATTTTGTGTGCTGTGCTGTTCTGGCGATGTTTACAGGAGGCTTGTTGGGCAGTCTCGAGCTTTAGGGCATACACCAAGGCTGACTCCACATCCTTCACGCCGGAGAGTCTGAGGGCTTTTTGAATATCTGGATCTTCGACAGCATCAATGAAATATTCTAGAGCCAGATCATTGCGTGTTTCAGGATGACAGTCTGAGAAAGCCAAATGTGAAAGCCTCTGGATGTTTGATGCCAGTTCTTGTAAGCTTTCCCCTGGTCTCTGGCGACGGGACCTTAGCTGGAGTCGACTATATTCTTTGGACCATTTCGCTCCAAAACGTAGCTCTAGTGCTCTGGTTACAGCATCGAAGTCATATCGCTGTTCCTTCGAAAGGGTCTCCAGAATATCTGCGGCGTCGCCCCGCAACGACCCTACCAGATGAGCCGTCTTTGCAACAGAGTCCCAGCCGTTTGCTTCAGCCACGATGGAGAACTGCGTCTTATATACATGCCAGGAGGAACTGCCGTCGTAGGTAGATAGCTTAATAGATTCCTGATTCTGGCTTCTTTTATCTCTCTTTTCCGTTTCCTGGGGCAAGGAGATCAACTTCTCTTCTACTTTTCTCTCAAGATGTTCCTCTACTTTCTTCATGACTTTCTTCTCGAAGTTATCTTCTATCTTCATAAATCTCTCTTCAAAATTCCTTTCTACTTTCATAACATTTTCTTCTATCTTCATAGCTTTCTCTTCAAAACTCTCTTCAATTTTCAAAACTTTCTCTTCAAAATTTTCTTCTATCTTTATAACTTTCTCTTCTATTCCATCCATTCTATTTTCCATCACCGTTAATTTACCCTCGATCGATTCTTTCACCGTTGAGAGCTCTCTCTTCATCTCATCTTGATTAGATTTAATTTCTTCCTGAACTTCACCCAAACTGCTTTTCATATGCTTCATTTCTTCAGTCAAACCGTCTTTCAATTCTCTTTGCGATGTTTCCATTTTCTCTTGCGCTACTTTCATTTCTTCAGTCAAACCGTCTTTCAATTCTCTTTGCGATGTTTCCATTTTCTCTTGTGCTACTTTCATTTCTTCAGTCAAACCGTCTTTCAACTCTCTTTGCGATGTTTCCATTTTCTCTTTCAATCCGGTTTCCATCTTTTCCTGACCGGCTTTCATTTCATTCATCTGGGTAGCTAAGGTTTTTAGAAGTTTTTTCATCTCTTGCTCCATAGCCCTCGTTATCACCATTCACAGACAATCCCGCTTCTGACACCAGAAATGTTGCGTACTTCGGGGTTCGTGAGTTGTCTGAGAATGAAAGGCCAAACGTACAAAAATTCAGTAATTTATTCACAGAAAGTTCCAGAAAAATACAGGTCAATAAACCAATTATCAGCTTCAATTCAAGCAGTAACCACAGCTTAAACAACAGCTGTCAATAGCAAATCCACAGTACAAACGGTATAGCAATAACACTTGAAGCAAGTCTCTCTCAAAGAGGCTTAAGAGCAATGCAAGCACTAGCGAAGCTGGCTGAGATCTGAACTGAACTGACTGCCTTGGCGAGAAAGCGCTCCTTATATGCTGTTCCATTGAGCCCAGATTTTTCGAGAAAACTCTAGAAAGTGGTCAACCAATCAACTTACAGCTTCCATATTTGGTATATCCCATATAAGGATTTTCTCGCCAAGGTCGCCAAAAAAATCGCCAAGGTGGGAAAAAGTCGCCAAATTTGGCGCCAAATGCATTACCTGCATTACTGGGGCTTTTTAATGCGTTTTTAAGGGAAAATAAGGCTATTTCAACGCTAAAACGACTAGAAATGCACAAAATTAGCACTTTATCAACTTACTAAGCCTCTTTGAAAGAATTTATACAAAAATAAACACAATTATTTACAATTTCGTAACAATATATAAGAGCATTGATGTTCCGGGGGTATAAATTTTAGATATATGTATTTTCCTCTAAGGCTTCATCAATACCTTTAATATGAATGGCTGCACTATGCGTCTTGTGATAATGTGAAAGGAAGTTATCAAATTCAAAGCAAACAATCAGGAAAAAAAAAAACATAATTTAGGGTAAGTTGGGGGTAAAATGCCACGTTGGCCAAATTGCCATGTCGCGTGGTTCTTTTATACGCAAACACCGGCGGTTACTTTTTTACTTTCTCTTACCCATAAGGTAGAGAAAGTATTGTTTTTGGGTCAAAATTTCGAATGCGAGATTTTGTTATATTTACACGTTTTGAGGTCCCCTGAATACGAAAATCATGTTTTTAGCAAATGGTCTGTGTGTGTGTCTGTGTGTGTGTCTGTCTGTTATCAGCATATCTCAAAAACAAATCATGGCAGAAAGTTCAAACTTGGTATTCTAAGTGTGTATCATATAGGGATGTTACAGTAAGCTTTTCGTTAAGATCAAGCAAATGGTTCGTGTACAGGGACAATCAAGAGAATTCTAATACATTACGTCTGTGGGAGAAATTGCAGGTAAGTAGAGTTTAACGTCTATAGACTGCACTAAACCAAATGAAACGAATATATATTTTTTGTAATAGAGATAGATAGTTAACTGGGAAAAAAAAATTGTGTATGTAGAACCCTTTTCTCCCCCCCCCCTGTGGGGGGGGGGAAGTCGCCCCTCGAGGGGAGTAAATTTTCATGATGGGTATCTTTCAAAAGAGCTCGCCAATACCTTTAAAACGAATGGTTGAATCATCGATCTGCGATAATTGAAAACAAAGTTACCGATTTTTTAAACTTTTAACGAAAAAAAAACAAAAAAAAAAAAAATTTTTTTTTTTTTTTTTTTTTTTTTTTAATTGTGAGAATAAAATGGACTTTTTTTGGATATTTAGTGTTATACTACTTCTCTAATATGGAAATCGTCTGCATTATCATAAAAGATAATTTTTTTAAATAATAATTTTAATAAATAATTTTTTAAAAACAGAATTATTTTTTAATAACCGAATTAAATTCTATATAAATGAAGGTGCATTAATGAAACGGGGGGTTGAGGGGGGCGGTAGTTCCCCTCACACAGAACTAATTATCATATAAAACTCTTTAGAAGCCTAATATGAATTGTATAACACAGGTTTACATAACAGTACTCGTTATCTTACCTTTTAATCTGCAACCTGTATTTATAGTATTAAATTTCAGGGTAAGAGAAAGTCGTGTGACTGACACACCAGATTATTTTTCAAATTTTTAGGAATTTGTTCGGAGATGGACCCATAATCCATTTCTTTTCATCTGATAAATATTGGGGGAAAAAAAAAGTTGTTTTGCCCCTTTTTTAATTAGTTATCAACCATAGTTTGAACAGCAAAAAAAAAAAAAAGGCCTATTTTTAAAGTACAGTGTTTGGCCTTTCAGCCAAACCTTTATAGGAAATAAATGATTCCCCTTTTTGAAAATTAATGAGCAGACTTAGGTGTTGTTCAAAGTTTTGGGGCATTTGGGGTAAGATGACGAAAAAAGATTGGGGATAACATGCTGATAGTTTTATATTAAAGAAATATGAGTGCTTGGTTGTCTTTTTTGTCGTTTTTATTTACATATAGGCATCAATTTTTTTTTTAAATATTAAATAAGATAATAAATATATTTGTTTTAGTTTTGTCAATGCAAATCATGTGTTTAAAAATATCTGGTGTGAAACAACCACACGACTCCATTAGCCACTATTACACGTATTATACGCATTTTTTTGGAGATAATATGTTCAGAAGACATAAAATTAACCTAACGAAGTAGAAACTTAAAATTTTTCCGATATGAGAAACTTAATAAACGTGTAAAGACACATAAAACAAAGTTTACATAGTGAGTTAAAAAATAAGGAAAAAAAAAAAATGGTAGAGTTATTTTTTGAAACGTCAATTTTCGAGATCTAAAACTGACCTACCTAATAGGGATGAGTGTTAGTTTTCCTGTAATAACCACGTAATACATGAGAAAGAATATCTAAAAGGGATTTATGCAACAATTTTCAAGAAAATCGTTAGAGCCGTTTTTGAGATACCAACTTTTACCAAAACTTTGTACACTCAATTATTGACAGGAAAGCAATAATTGCATACAAAAGTGATATTTGAAAGGGAATTAATATGGCGAGTTCGAAAAAAAAAAAAAAAAAAAAAAAAAAAAATCCGTACCGTTTTTAAAAATGCCGTTTTTAAAGGAACGCACTTGCGACACCTGAAATTGAGCTATTTATACAGGACTCCTATCAATTTTCCTGAACTAATTAACTATATCATTCGGAAGGACATCTAATAGAGCGTTTATATACAAATTTGAAGAAAATCGTTGGAGCCGTTCTTGAGATATGGGTTTCACTTCCGTTATTCGAATATTCACCAAAATTTATAAAATTCATCTTTACACCAGACCTGTCTCAATTCTGAAGTTTCGTCGTTCTATCTTTATTAGTTTCGGAGGTATGATAGCCAGAAGATTCCCCACATACATACACACGTACACAAATACATATATACATACACATACACTGACCAATTGACAGAAACTACTTTTTCTGGACTCAGGAGACCTTAATACGTGTAAATCTCGATACTGAAAACTCGATACTGAATTTTTGGACCGAATACAATACTTCCATTATCTAGGGTAGTCGGGTAATGGAAGTTATAAATGTATAATGTTTCATAAAAAAGTGCATTTTACATTTAAATTCCATAAACCATCTAACCATATTACGACTGAGGTAAGATGCCGAAACGAAAGCGTTAAGGAAAAATTTCATTTCAAAGCTTTTATAATATTTTTGAAGTTAGATACATTTTTAGTATGTATTCAAAAGTATACATTTTCACAAAAGATCAATAAATAACAAAAATAACCATCAAAGGATTTTACAGAAATATTAACGTAAAACTACGGCATCTTCCCTCAATCTAACCTATGAATTTTTTTTTCCATATTTGTAGGAAAAGAAAAGGATATTGTGAGGCAAAACTAATAAAATCTATAATAGACAATTTTCAATTTTCATTCTCATTTGTTTAATATAAATTTAATTTACAGAGAAAATCAAAATCATACAAAAAATGCTTAATTATTCTTTGCATTATAATCAAATCTTTGGGCCCCTGATAGATTTGAGGGCCTAATTCTTGCCTCTCCTCTGATAACTAATTTACTATTTTTTTGCTCTAATAATATAGAAGTATATTGAAATCATATGAAACCTGCTTAACCAACTAATTTATTTACCCAAACGATAATCTTTTGCATCCTTATCTCATTTTTCTCTGAATATACTAAGCTCAGGTGAAGCCTTTCCAATTCCAGAATGAATGCTTCCACTACATCAGCAGTATGCAACCACAATATCTCTTAAACAGTCGAGCCATTTTTCTTACTTTTTTGTTCATTATTTAATTCATTTCTTTTTTCTCCTTAAGACAAAATACAAGGAAACTTGTTAATTTTGTCGACACAAGCTTGTGAGAGTCTTAAAAAAGATTTAATAAAAGACAGAAGTAGACTGTGGTAAAAGCAAAAGGGAGAAAAGAGTTGAGAAAATCATCTCCTGTATTCACACGTTTTAAATCTGCTTTTTCTTAAGAGCTCGTATCATTGCAAAAAGTAAAATAAATAAATAAATAAATAAATAAATAAATAAATAATAAAGTAATAAAATAGAAATTAAACATTAAAACTTAAAGGTTTTTGACATTTTACGAATAATTTTTGGAATTTTATATCTTGCAAAGCATTTATATTATATCTCCTCATTAAATGATAATAAAATAATGTATACCTTAAAATAGATAATTTTATTAAATTAAATACACTAAGTGGCAAAAAAAAAAAAAAAAAAAAAAAAAAAGCCGCACTTGGATATTTTCTTTTTCACCTTCTACAACCGCCAATTTTATTGTTTAAAAAGCAAATTTTTGAACATATTACAAAGTGTATGGTTATTGCATTATGTTTAAAACGAAAGTTTTATACAAATTCTTATAAAGTACTTCGTAGAGTGTAATAAAGCGAATTATTATATGGAAAATGTACATAGGTATCATTTCATCCCTTTGGTATTATGCAAACAAGACTATATGAAAAAATGACTTTATTTGTTTCAACCCTTAATTTTAAAGTTGTTACAAGTAAAAAAGGTATAAGTCATTTTTTCTGCAGTGCAGTTTTTTTTTTTTTTTTTTTTGTCGCTTAGTGTATGTATTTATGCTTAAGGGTTTTCTAATTGATTTTCTATTGATAGAAAAAATCCAGTAAATCATGCACACATAACTCGAAATAGCTTAAATTTGATAGAAGTAATTATAGTTTATAAATATCTTTTACACTGTCTAGTCTAGAATATTCAGAATTCAAATTTAGATACTTAAAGTATATAATTAATTAGGTAAACAGAAATAATAATTTAAAGTTAAAGATATTTTAAATTAATTTGTTAATTGATCTTATTTTATTTTAATGTTTTAAATTGATAATTCAAAGTTAATTTTAAATTATTTAGATATTTATAAGAATATAAAAAATATTTTTGTTCAAGGATTTTAATTTTTTATTGATAGTAAACAATCTAGGAAAGCATGCATGCATAACAAGCAATGGCTTAAATTTAGTGGAAATAATTATAGTTTATAAAAGTATTTCGAATATTTCAGAAATGTATAACAAAATTTAAATTTTGATGTATTTTAACTTTAAAAAATATATAAAGCTGAAGAATTAAGCACATTTTTTGAAAGAAAATTCATAATCTCTATATATAGTACTTTTATTGTGGTTAAAATATTATACTATTTTTCATGTTAAAGATATCAAATCCTTTTGATTTAAAATATGATCAAAATCTTTTTCTATGTGTTAAAAAAAAGTTATTGCCACTGACATCAAATTATTTTGTCTGCAACTACATCTCCTCGCGAACGCAAATGTCCTCAGCGTCATGAGAGGTATTAATATTTGTCGAATACTCCAAATGAGACATTTCTCTTGGTTAAACATTTCTATCGCCTTAATTAACGAAGTTTTCAATTAAAATAATTCAAATTAATTTAAAATTTCAATTCAAATAAATAAAATAAAATAAATATCATTGTTGTTGTTAGTAACAAAAAATTTATCGTCTGCAAATAAATAAAAAGCGTTACCTTAGATATTTTCAATGAAAAAAAGAATTTAGATTTGTAATTTATCGTCTGCATATATATATATATATATATATATATATATATATATATATATATATATATACTTTAAATGTAATTCAATGTTTAAAAAAAAAAAAAAAAAAAAAAAAAAAGAAAGAAAGAAAGAAAGAGGGAAAATAAATAGAAGAAAGAAAGGAATAGAAATTGAAAAAATGGCATCTTCGAAATGCTCGAGAGAAGAAAAAAATTATTTAGAATAACGAAAACATTTATAAATAACCGATATTTAAAAAATATTAAGCAAAAATCTAATCCTGATGAAATT
Organism: Salticus scenicus; assembly: GCA_963930645.1. Taxonomy (NCBI): domain Eukaryota; kingdom Metazoa; phylum Arthropoda; class Arachnida; order Araneae; family Salticidae; genus Salticus; species Salticus scenicus. The sequence goes on from OZ005648.1 coordinate 284,443,696, forward strand.
AAAATTAGTTTATGTTTCATTAATTCTATTTTAACGTCAGGTGAAAAAGGTTTAGTATATGAATATCATGATTATTCAACAACTATTGTTATAGAGTTTTAAATAAGTCCAGAATTGGATCATCTTGAACGAGACCAATTTAGAGATTTTTAAAATTTGTAGATGAAGTAGCTGGGACATTTTTTACCAAGAAATTCATTTTTGCAACCATGATAGCGCTTTTAACTGAAATGCCTTAAATACACAGATAAATTATTAAATGGTGCAATAATAATAATAATGATAATTAAATGCTTAAAATATTTACAATAATCATATAAGTTATTTATTTTCAATGTGTCTGACTAAATTATATTCTAGAAAAAATGAACTTCAAAAAGTTTTATCTTTACTGCTGCAAGCACCATATAAAACCTAGCTATACATTGCAAATAAATATAAAATATTACATATTGTCCTAAATTAACTTAAAAAAAAAAAAAAAAAAAAGAAAAAAAAGAAAAAAAAGAAAATGCAATAGTAAAAAGTATAGGCATTAGAAAAATAAGTTCATAATTACTTTAAACAAGCAATAATACCCAAAAATTCATCGCCAAATAGCGACAAAAATTTAAAAGTCTCCAAGGGGGTCATATACTAAAGCTGTAATTCTAAATGAGGAGCAAACATTCAAACCGTGTTTTCTCCAAAAAAAAAAAAAATAATAATAAAAAAAAAAATAGAGTTAGTGATTTTTCTGTGAACTCAACATTAAATAGCACAAAATTATACTACACTTTTAAACCAAAATTTTTTTTATCACATTATAAACGCTCTTAGAAATTTTGGGTTTCAATCAAACAGTGTTTCCTCCAGAGCCTGTTTTCAGTCAAACTGTGATTTCTCCAGCCGACCAGTCAGAACTGTTCTTTCTGGTCGCGTGACTCGTACATGAACCAGCTTTTTATGTTTGTTTATTTCGTTAGTTCTATCTTGTTTTCTTCATTTTAGAGGAGGTTTTTTTTTTTTTTTTTTTTTTTTTCAAATGGAAGAATTAATAGGTGGTGTATTAGTGAGTACTTCTAATTATGGAACTAGAAAAAGACAGAGAACTGATGGAAAAAGAAAAGAAGCGAAAGAGAAACGATATTCAGCATCTTCAGATAACGTTTATGCTCCATGCAAACATTCTAGTAATACTTTTTCATGCACTGATGTTAGACCTAATGACGTTAAGAAGTTTCGGGATAGACTTTACGAGATTGCGGACAAACAGCGACAAGATTCTATTATAGCCTCATTGGTTGTTACAAAAAATGTAACTCGACGTAGACCTAATAACCCAACCCAAAATAAATCGCAATCATCTGGCTCACAGCATGCATTTTCTGCTTCTTATTTTATTACTAGTAGCAGTGGTAGGAGAATTCCTGTGTGTAAAAACAATTTCATGGCTATAACTAAAATAGGTCGTGCAAGGCTAGCCAATATTGTTACTAAGTACATGCTGGTGAACCTATTGAGGAAAAGAGAGGAGGCGATAGAAAAAGCCACTTAAGCATTAATTAAAAAAAACAAGGTAAGAGAATTCATCTCAAAATTAAAGGCATCAGAAAGTCATTATGGAAGACAAAAATCGAAGCGATATTAAGTATAAGGAAGTTGCATGAAGTTTACAACAAGAACTGCAACGACGACCTGGACAAAGTTAATTTCGCTGTGTTCAGGAGAATATTCATAAATGAATTTAATATAGGCTTTAAGTCTCCTTCTAGTGATGTTTGCAGCACGTGTTCTTTACTTGACCAAAAAATAAAGTCCTGTCCTGCAGGGTCTACAGAAAAAGTTGATCATATGACTGACAACAGAATTCATATACTAAGAGCCAATGCATTTTATTCCATTATGAAAGAAAAAAATAGATGAATTAGTTGTTTGTTTATGTTTTGATTTACAACAGATTAAACATCTGCCAAAAACAAATATTCAAGATGCCTATTACTTAAGGCAATTCAACTTTTACAGATTACGCATAATGAGTTTGGATGGTCTAATTACAACATTTTATACTTGGTCTGAGGAGTTAGCAAGCAAAGACCTGAAATATCGTCGACTTTATATTGTCACCTAAACAAAATGGACCTTGAAGGTAAAAAACCTTTGCGGCTCTTTAGTGATGGTTTTATTGCCCAAAATAAGAATAACATAATTCTTCAAATGCAATTGCACTTTTTGTACACTACAACGTCAAGCATTGAAAATATAGTATTGTACTTTCCTGTCAGAGGACATAGTTTCCTTCCAGCATATCGTATATTCGGTCGTGTTGAGAAGATCCTCAGAAAAAATGTAACAATAACATCAAAAGAACAATACTATGAACTGTATCAGAAAGTTTTTGATGTAAAAATATTGGGGATTGATTGGAAACTTTATAATACGAAATCACTTAATGCTTATTTCAAAAATTTTCCATACATATCAGAATTGAAAAGAATAGTTTTAGAAAAAAATAGAGAAAGTGTGGTGGTCAAAGGATTCAAAAACTATAAATTCGAAGATATAAAAGAACAATCTGGGGCAAAACATTTTAGGAAGGGGATTAATACTGCTATTATACGAAATGTTGTCTTACAATGTCTTCCTGTGAGTCATGGAATATCACTTGAAAAGAAAAATGACGTAGACAAACTTTTAAAATTGATGTATGGTGAAGAGTGGAAAAATCAGCCTGATTTTAAATGGTATAAAGATATCATTACTAATAACTTTCATGTTGAATATGAAGAAACAGAGGAAGCATGCAACTTCTTATGTGAAGATATTGGTTTAAAAATTTAAATTTCAAATTGGCTTAAAAATTTTAGTTCTTCCCTACAATTTGCAGGATGATTTTTCACGTGTACAGTTGGTAACAAAAGTGTCCGAACACTAGCAAAAATTCCTATGTATAAAAAGTACACTTCATACGGTTTTGTTAAATAAATCCTTGTCGAATCCTGATCTTAGTCAGTGTAAGCACATGATTCGATAAGGATTTTCTTAACAAAACCGTATGAAGTGTACTTTTTTTGCATAGGAATTTTTGCTAGCGTTCGGACACTTTTGTTACCGACTGTAAATATTTAATTTAATTTTATAATTACATAACAAAGTCTGTTCTGTTAATTAGTTTTATTTTATTAAGAATGTTATTTCATCAATATGCGAGTTACATACTTTTTCATTCAAAAAATGTTTTGTCACATTCAAAACATGTTTTCTCCTCTGTGTTTCGGTCAAAACTTGCTTTCTCCAAAAATCGAATGCATTTTTCTAAATAACTCTAAGTTTATTAGGTAAAGTATGCCTACAGATCTTCCTAGTAACCAGTAATACGACTAAACAAACAATAATTAGGGTCTAAGAAGGGTTATTTTTTAATTTATCAGTTTTTTGTGTTTTCTGAAAAATTGTATTCGAAGGAGAAAACACGGTTTGAATGTTTGCTCTTCAAATGGTTTAGATATTACGAATTTCTCACTCTTCTATAAATAAAATTACTGCCGTCGTTGATTATGTTGTGTCTAGCATGTCTTTCCGTCCAAAACAATGTCAAATTGCTATTAAATTGTCGAACATTAAAACAGATTTTTGACATATTATAAACAATATAATAATACATTTTGTGTATTTTAATATGATATCAAATATGGAGATTTTTGTAATATTGTTCTGCTTTTGTCTTGTGTTGTGTTATTAATATTTCTGTTGAATGAAAAGTAAAGCTCCGAATACGCGGGTAGAGCCCCTCAGGGGTTAATGAGCGAAGGGAATCGGAGGTGGGGGGGAGGGGGAAGATGAAGCCTCCCTCGGAGTTTGGTGAGTAAGCCAGCAGGGGGCAGATTCCCCTCTAGTTTTTTAAATAAAATTATGTAGTATATTAAATTAACATTAGTAAGACATATTTTATCAATTTGGAATGAAAGTCTCGTTTAAAATTTTGTGCATCGCTTTGAGTAAAAATTGTATTTAGATTTTTGCCTGCCTTAGAAAATGAATTAAATAAATTTACAATAATTAAAGTAGTTTACTTTGATTATGTTAATGAAAACAAATAACGATAGATTTTGGAGGCTTAGAAATCGAGCTGACAGGCTGTAATATACGAGAAAATTTGTTTTCTTTACTGACTCACATTCGGCGCGTGGGGGGGGGGGGATACATATATGTATAAACATATATACATAAAGCAAGATATAAAATTGAAAATCAAGGTTATGGATTTGTGTTCAGAGAAATTGATCTGATAGAAAAAGTTTTAGAAGATTAGAAATAGATACGATAAATTATAATCTTCAGAAAAATTAATTTTCACTGGTAACCTCCACGAGTTGACCAAAATAGGCATAAAAAAGTATATTGTCTTAACAAAAGCTGTAGGTCTTTGGTGATAAAACAAATCCCGTCACAGGCAAAATATTTTTGTTATTTTTAATTACAGTTTTATTCTGTGTGTCTTGAGAGCCATATCTCACAAAATAATGTGTGTATTTATACAAAATTATATATTAGGTTGGATCTTGACATAAATTGACCCTAATTAGATTTTTGGCGTGCATTACCAGGTAGAGTTGATTTCACGTTTACGGGAAGGCTCCCATCTTCTATAACGTATAAGTAAGCCAAACTTGATATATAAAATGGTCAGTATGAAAAACTACCTTTATTTAATTTGGGTACATAACGGCCGATTCTGCAATATTTTTCCATTTTCGAAAATATTATATCTAGTTCTATGATATATAAATCATAAATGCACCAAGATTGATATATGACATGTATATGATGAAAAACGATGCTGATTCAACTGCGGGTGTATATCAGACGATACGTGCCGTTATTTCCTTTTTGTGATTTTCTAGATGGCTATATCTTAACACCTATTAGTTAACTTCACATCAAGCTGATTATGTAAAAATTTTATTATGAAAAGTTTTGATGATTAAAATTTTGTCATGTTAACCGGTTGGTGGTATTCTTATACCAAAAGATGTAGAAGAAGCTTTTGGGATAGTCACGGCATACTAGTTTGAAAAATATATTGTATGGAAAAAAAAAAGAGTTATTAAAAACCCAATATTTTGATTTCTAGTTCAATGTAGTTTTTATTATTATTATTATTATTTATTTATTTATTTATTTTTTTAATTTGTAGATTTATTATACCAAATAGTCTTTTAACTAACTTCGAGTTAGGATATAAAATGGATAAATAAATTACAGAAAAACTTCTGAATTTAATTATTTGTGTTAATTGAACAGCAGATTCTACAAGTCCAACACATGACATTTGCATTACTTATTGATTTATTCTTCACTTTATTATTATTATTTTTTTTAAACTATTATTTTTTTCTTTAGTGTAAAACAAATGATGCAATTATAACTGAATGAAAAACTGAAATTATTTTTATTGTACCTACTCAGGTAAATGAAAATAATTTCATAAAAACACCTATAAAAACATCTGTTTGTTATTATTATTAATATTATTATTATTATTATTATTCTTTTCAGATTTATAACATAAATCGATAGAAACGTAATTTTATCTACAAAATTTATCTTAAATACGAAATTTAATGTACTCTAAATTTTGAAAATTCTAACCTCTGAGAAGGATCTATTGATCATGCAATCATTAATAATGTAGTATCAGAACGATCGATTATGCAGTGCTATCGATAATGGACCATCCCTAATTTGCGCTAGATATAATTTATTAAAGAGAATTTTGATAAACGCTTTGAATAACATTAATTTCCATTAACACTTAGAATTATAAACAGACGTATAATTGAAAGTCGATTTTGAAATTATAAAGAGAGAGAGAGAAAAAAAAAATAATAATAGAAATGCTGCATAACTTTATATTTGTAGGAAATTTAGTTTCAATGAATATAATAACACTTTTTTTTTAAAAATGTATACATGCTTTAATTTTTATAAAAAGTACAATTCGAAAATTCAAACCTATCAGAAAGATCTATCAATCAATTATTAATCTATAACCATTGTATAATATTGATTCATTATTGATACTGCGGTATTATCAATAATGGGATGAGTTAAATGAAAAAAAAAAAAAAAAAAAAAAAAAGAGACTTTGTAAAATTTTGTTTAGAAGAAAGTTATTTATGCCCAACATGCTTTAAAATGTCAAATATATTAGAAATTATAATTATAATAAAATCATATTTAAAAATTTCAGCTATAATTTACAATAGATTTTTAAGGTAAAAAAAAAAAAAAAAAAAAAAAGCTTTTTGTGCATCTTGGATTTAGGGCAATATTTATAAAAGTTATTTTTTTTTCTATAATTATTTATTACTTAGTCTAAAATTCAATAGAAAAATACATTGTATTCGTTAAAATTTTCGACTCCCAGTTTTCGATGATTTTACTAGTTTTGAGAAATCCGAACACGACTGCATGTGTGACAAAAGTTTCTTACGAACTTGCTCAAGAGTTAATGCACAGAATTTTATCAAAAGTATATTTAGTTGCACCTAAATAAATGACTCTCTCTCTCTTGACACCAATTTTAATAACTTAATATAAATTGGTGCCAGTGAACTTTTGGCGCATATCGCTCAATATTTGGCTCTATCGTCTCGTTTTATCATAATTTTTAATATGACAGCATAGGAGAAAATTGTATATAAATATACACAACAAAGATTATTTTTAAACAATCATTATATATGTATAATTGTAACAGTCAACTACGATTTTTTTTTTTTTTTTTTGTATATATATATATATATATATATATATATGAACATCGTTTTCTCTCCCCCCTCCTCCAATTACAGGAGGATGTAAATTTTAAGTCTGGATATTTTTCTATACCAGTCAATACTTAATAAATAAGAATGGTTGAACTATGTATCTATGATAATTTGGGACGAAGTTATTGTTTTTTTTTCCTTTTTAAAAACAACAACAAATGAAAAAAATCTAATTATTAAAATATCATGTATAGGGCACAAAATTGACATTTTTTAAAAAATAATTAATTAATTATTATTATTATTATTATTATTTTTAAATACACATTTATGATTTTTTTTTTTTTTTTTTTTTTTTTCTGAAATGAAGATCGTCTGCACATTTCAGGAAAACTAAATTTTGTTCAATAATAGTTCTTACAAATAGTTTGCACTCCGTTAATTCATATAGGTAAATCTGAACGAAAGTTTTGAGATAACCACAACGCACTAGTTATCATTATTATTATTGTTATATAATTTTGAAGGTGAATTAATGGAATTCATCACGAATCAATGATTACAGTAAATTTAATTGACTGAAAACAATACATCGACTCTACCATAAAGTAAAATAATTTATTATGCATAATAAATAATTTAATAAATATATAAATAATAAATATAATACTTAGTGTAAAATTATAATAAATATAAAATATATAAATAAATAAATAAATAAATATATATATATATATATATATATACAAATGTACTTCCAAAGTTGATAATTTACACAGTCATAAAAATAGCTTTCAATTAATTCAATACATCAAATCGCTCGATTCAATAGACAATATTATGACTTTTGACTTTCAAGATCTTTTCAATAATATTGAGTTATCAGATCTTAGTAATATCATATACAGTCTTTTTCAAGAATATAAAGTTCAAATTAATCTGCCTTACAATTTTAAAGCAGAAAAATTTAAAACACTTCTTAACTTTGTTATCCATAATAATTATATCTTCCACAACAACGATATATATTTGCAAAAATTAGGCATCCCACAAGGAGGTTGTAGCTCCAGTATTTTGGCAGATCTCTATCTTTATTATTATGAAAAGCAAATTTGCAATGATGATGTTCGATTTTATCGTTACATCGATGATATTATTGTATTTTATCTCAACAAGAACTCACAAAATGGCTTTTCCTTCAATTATCCACCTAATTTAAAACTAACTCAAAATACTCTAACTAATCAATCAATTAACTTTTTAGATCTCAAAATAATCATCGATGGTAATAAACTTTACACAGATATCTATGACAAACGGCAAGATTTTAGTTTTAATGTAAACTTATTTACACATTTTAATTCATGTCTGCATCTTTCGGTATTTAGAAACATCATCATTAACCATTTATTTCGAATTAATAATTTATGCTCTGCAAAGTTTAAAAACAAGAGTATTCATAAACTGATCACAGCCACTGCTAAAATGGGTTTTCCTAAAAACTTTGTAATTTCTATTATATCCTTAACCATGTCTCTGTCAGTAAAAAAAAAAAAAAAAAAAAAAAAAAAAAAAAAAAAAATTGTGTACACTTTTGTGTATATCAACAAAAAAATTATAAAATAATAAAAGACAATAAAAAAGGTGGCGGTTGGGTGGGCAGATGTTTGATTACGGAGGTGGGGTGGTGTTGTAAGGCTGGATGGTTGGGTGGGATTGTGAAATTAAAAAAAAAAAAAAATAAATAAAATAAAATAAAATAAAGAAAGAAAAAAGAAAAAGTAGAAGGCATTTGCTTTGTATTACTATGCAAACTTTCTTTTTCCAATAAAATTTCAGATTCTTCCTTTTTGAGTTGTCAACTATATTTAATATTCTAATTATATTGTTAAACACAATGTGATCAATCGGTGAATTTCATTGTTGCTACGTGGTTTCATTGGTGTTCATCTGCTTTGAAATTTTGCTTTTTTAAATCCATATGGTTCCTGTTCTGGTTGTGGCAGGCTGGGGGAGTGTTACCGGCGTAAAACTAGTGTAACCCCACAGGCAAGTCACAAGTCTTGCCGCCTGCCTCCTTCTTCCTATCTTGTGTTTCTTGGGTAGTTTTTTCATTAATTTTGATAAGTTTATGGTTTTAAGTTAAGATTTGTTGTTTTACTTTATTGATTCGTTTGTTTTGCAGGCTGTTAATTAATAGATCTGGTTTCTTTACATTAGTGTATTTCATCCACTGATGATTTTTTATTTATTTATTTATTTATTTATTTTTATTTTTATTTTCATTTTTCATTTTTTTATTTATTTAAATCTTATTGGTCATTGGTGTTTCAGTGATCTTGTATCTGTTGCTTGGCTTCTACTATGCTTAACAGATCATCTTTATTATATTTACATTTAAAATTAAATCTGCTGCAATTGCGCATAAATTTTGAATGTATTTCGTCTTTAATAAAACTTATTACTTTATGTCATTTAAATTATCTAATATATTAATTTCATATATTTAGATTTGTCTTAAATTGGCATTAACACTATTTTTTGTATTATACACTTTGTTTAAAGCTGCATTTGCGCTCATACAATTTGTATTATTTCTGTAATTTCTCTAATTTTTCAATATGTTATTTACTGATTTAAAATTTATATTATGATTCTTGTAGTGTTCTGAAGTTTTGCGACAGTATTTTGTCACTGGACCTGGATCATTTTTAACTAATTGTATAGTTGGCAACTTACTTTAATAATTTATTCTTTAATTAAATAAATATCTTTAGAATATCATTCACTGATCCATCGTAAAACATGATAAAAAAAAATGTTGTGTATGTGTAGTTGAATATTTAATAATTATTATTATTTAGCATTTTGTGCCTGACATTTTGTGAATTGTGTTGGTTAGTTTTTTCTACTTTACTTAAAAAATGGGTGGAATTTAATTTGTAATTGGAACCATATCAATAGATTCGGTCAAAGGAGGTTTAGTGTAAATATGTACATATTATTTTATTATTATTATTATTATTATTATTATTTCTCTCTTCACTGTTCATTAATCCAGACACTTATTAATCAAGAATCAATTTAATTAAGTAATTGAATTTGGTATAGCCCACTTTCGATAAAACTATTGTAAATACTTACTTGCCTTGTGATATCTAATATACAAAAACATTTTTCCTCTACAATGACTCTGTTTAGTAAATTTTTAGATCCTGGCAAAAAATACTTAGCTTCACAGCAGTATTGTGCCCGGTACAAGGATATTTATAGGGATATCCTTGGATCGACATCCAGTTACCTATCATCTCCTCCTCCTTTACTTCAATTTAGAACATGCGGTTCTAATCGCTGTAAAATTTGCCCTATGGCCTCTCACACACAATTGAATAATAATCACTCTTTGGTTCCATTTTTCAGGCATACAATGTTATTTATAAAATCAGTTGTGGTCTTTGTAAACTAAGTTATATTGGTGAAACTTCCACTCCTCTACATCTACGTATTAATCAGCATCGATCAGATTCTAAAAAACTTTCATCTTCAGCTGCACCTTCTAAATCAACTATATAATTACAACACTTTAAATCACATAATTTTAATTCATGTACCATAGAGATTGTCAAAATTCAGAAAAATAGAAGTGAGCGTCTATTTCTTGAATCAAAATTTATGCAATATTACAATACAATTTATCCATATGGCCTAAATTCCGAATACTTTAATAAAATTATTAAAGCATATTCTAACATCAACCCTCTACATGATTATTCGACTATTTATGCACAACTCAATCACAAAATTAACAATAAAACTTCTAGAACTAAACGAGGTAGTAAAAAAACAGATTTAATCTTTTCTAAAAGTGCCATTATTAAACTCATTTCAGATCTACAGACTAATTACTTGTCTAACTATAACTGGTTCATTATTCGAAAATTTATTTTTGCAATCAAAAGGAAATACTTAGTAAACTTTCTGAATGTCTTTCAAAGCCAATCCTATAATAAACATTTTTCAGACATTTTTCATGATATTATAATGTACAAAATCAAACAATTTAATTTAAAAATTAATAAAAAGCCCAACAAATTTAAAACAAATACTCAATTAATTGTGACTTTTACAAATCAAATAATGAACAGTATTAACATTACGTCTATCATTAATGACAAGGAATGTTTGTTTCCGATTAAAGATTTAAATCTATCTCGTACCTTCAAATATCCCTCTTCCTCTTGGCAGAAAGATATTCAATTACAATTCTGTATCTAAGTCTACCTCTTTTACTAACACTGTAACCTGTAAATGCAATGACCCTTCTTTCTCAAAATTTATTGACAGAGACCATGGACACATTATCACTGGTAATCTCAATATTATTGATAATTATCAATTAAAAAAATTCATGAAATTTGGCACCAAATTTAGACTTCCAGTTAAAACTAGCATTCCACAAATCTTTCAACAGTTTTCTTATGACCTAGATTTATTTATTTATAAAATATCTATTACTCATAATAAACCTATTGCCTACTTCACTCAATGGAAAGTTTTAGTGTTACAAAAAATTAAAAATGCATTATTTATCAATTCTTCAAATCTGGTGTTATTTAAAAAATTTGTACTTCTTAACTCAATCAAATCACTACAGGATGACTTTGTGATCACTTATGTTGACAAATCACCTAATAATTATGCCATTATTTGTAAATCCTACTATCTCTCTATTTTAAACTCTTCAGTCACTAATAGTAACATCTTCAGTTTAACTAATAATAACCTTACTATTAATAATCGAAAAATACATAATTACTATAAACTACTTCAACTTCCCTTCAATAACTTTAATTATCCTTATATAGTTCTCATACCTAAGTTTCACAAATCTCCAATTAAATTTCGCACTGTCACTGTTGGGTGTAACACTTATAACAACAATGCTAATAAAGCTCTACTGGATATTCTAAAACAAATTTACAAAAGTACTTGCAAAGTTGATAATTTACACAGTCTTAAAAATAGCTTTCAATTAATTCAATACATCAAATCGCTCGATTCAATAGACAATATTATGACTTTTGACTTTCAAGATATTTTCAATAATATTGAGTTATCAGATCTTAGTAATATCATATACAGTCTTTTTCAAGAATATAAAGCTCAAATTAATCTGCCTTACAATTTTAAAGCAGAAAAATTTAAAACACTTCTTAACTTTGTTATCCATAATAATTATATCTTCCACAACAACGATATATATTTGCAAAAATTAGGCATCCCACAATGAGGTTGTAGCTCCAGCATTTTGGCAGATCTCTACCTTTATTATTATGAAAAGCAAATTTGCAATGATGATGTTCGATTTTATCGTTACATCGATGATATTATTGTATTTTATCTCAACAAGAACTCACAAAATGGCTTTTCCTTCAATTATCCACCTAATTTAAAGCTAACTCAAAATACTCTAACTAATCAATCAATTAACTTTTTAGATCTCAAAATAATCATCGATGGTAATAAACTTTACACAGATATCTATGACAAACGGCAAGATTTTAGTTTTAATGTAAACTTATTTACACATTTTAATTCATGTCTGCATCTTTCGGTATTTAGAAACATCATCATTAACCATTTATTTCGAATTAATAATTTATGCTCTGCAAAGTTTAAAAACAAGAATATTAATAAACTGATCACAGCCCCTGCTAAAATGGGTTTTCCTAAAAACTTTGTATTTTCTATTTTATATCCTTAACCATGTCTCGATCAGTACAAAAAAAAAAAAAAAAAAAAAAAAAAAAAAACTGTGTACACTTTTGTGTATATCAACAAAAAAATTATAAAATAATAAAAGACAATAAAAAAGGTGGCGGTTGAGTGGGCAGATGTTTGATTACGGAGGTGGGGTGGTGTTGTAAGGCTGGATGGTTGGGTGGGATTGTGAAATTAAATAAAAAAAAAAAAAGTAGAAGGCATTTGCTTTGTATTACTATGCAAACTTTCTTTTTCCAATAAAATTTCAGATTCTTCCTTTTTGAGTTGTCAACTATATTTAATATTCTAATTATACTGTTAAACACAATGTGATCAATCGGTGAATTTCATTGTTGCTACGTGGTTTCATTGGTGTTCATCTGCTTTTAAATTTTGGTTTTTTAAATCCATATGGTTCCTGTTCTGGTTGTGGCAGGCTGGGGGAGTGTTGCCGGCGTAAAACTAGTGTAACCCCACAGGCAAGTCACAAGTCTTGCCGCCTGCCTCCTTCTTCCTATCTTGTGTTTCTTGGGTTGTTTTTTCATTAATTTTGATAAGTTTATGGTTTTAAGTTAAGATTTGTTGTTTTACTTTATTGATTCGTTTGTTTTGCAGGCTGTTAATTAATAGATCTGGTTTCTTTACATTAGTGTATTTCATCCATTGATAATTTTTTTTTTTTTTATTTATTTAAATCTTATTGGTCATTGGTGTTTCAGTGATCTTGTATCTGTTGCTTGGCTTCTACTATGCTTAATAGATCATCTTTATTATATATATATATATATATATATATATATATATATATATATAATATTATAAATATATTATAATAATAAATATAAAATTAAAATTAAATAAATATGAAATTGTAAAATAATTTACAATTTACAATGCATAAAGTAAAATAATTTATTATACATAATAAATAATTTTATAAATATAATACGTAATATGTAAAATTATAATAAATATAAAATATATAAATATATATATAAATATAAAATATTATAAATATATTATAATAATAAATATAAAATTAAAATTAAATAAATATGAAATTGCAAAATAATTTACAATTTACAATACATAAAATAAAATAATTTACAATTTTAAATGAAATACTTCTAATTAAGCAAAAATTAAGTTTTTAAATTTGTGTATATACTATATTTTCCTCCTCAGTAAACGTTCTGGAATACACCACAATATATGTGTAGGAAAATCTTAAACTTTTTGTGATGTAAGTTTCAACTGTGTTTTAAATTAGTAGTTTATCTATTAATTTATTGAACATTTCACAATTGTGTATTGAAAAATGAAAATATTTTACGTTAGTTAAAGAAAAAAAAAAAATCTGGTGTGTTACTCACACGACTTTCTCTTACCCTGAAATTTAATACTATAAATACAGGTTGCAGATTAATAGGTAGAATAACGAGTACTCTTATGTAAACCTGTGTTAAACAATTCAAATTAGGCTTCGGAAGAGTTTTATATGATAATTAGTTCTTGTCTACCGCCCCTCTCAACCCCCCGTTTCATTAATGCACCTACATTTATATAGAATTTAATTCGGCTATTAAAAAATAATTCTGTTTTTAAAAATTAATTTATTAAAATTATTATTTTAAAAAAATTATCTTTTGTGATAATGTAGACGATTTCCATATTACAGAAGTAGTATAACACTAAATATCCAAAAAAAAGTCCATTTTATTCTCAATATTAAAAAAAAAAAAAAAAAGTGATTTTTTCCCTGTTTTTTTTTCGTTAAAAGTAAAAAAAATCGATGACTTTGTTTTAAATTATCGCAGATCGATGGTTCAACCGTTCGTTTTAAAGGTATTGGCGAGCTCTTTTGAAAGATACCCATCATGAAAATTTACTCCTCTCGAGGGGAGGCGAGGCTCCTACATACACAATTTTTTTTTCCCTGTTTACATACACAATTTTTTTTCCCCTGCAATTTTCCCCATAGACGTAATGTATTAGAATTCTCTTGATTGTCCCTATACACGAACCATTTGCTTGATCTTAACGAAAAGCTTACTGTAGTATCCTTATATGATACACATTTAGTATACCAAGTTTGAACTTTCTGCCATAATTTGTTTTTGAGATATGCTGATAACAGACAGACATACACACAGACCATTTGCTAAAAACATGATTTTCGTGTTCAGGGGACCTCAGAACATGTAAATATAACAAAAACTCGCGTTCGAAAATTTGACCCAAAAACAATACTTTCTCTACCTTATGGGTAAGAGAAAGTAACTAGGAAGATGAATGTTTAAGCATCTATACCGTTCGAAATAGATAACTTATGAAAATTAGAAAAGACCACTTCCTTCAGGGAAACGTATTAGACGCCTTTAATGATTTTCGTGATAAGCCTCTTTGTTTATTTATTTATTTGTTTATTTATTTATTTGTTTATTTATTTATTTATTTATTTATTTATTTTTGAAGGCGTGAGTTTTTTGTTGGATTCAGTATAATAGATATTGACTTGAAGCGTCTTTGCTCAGAGAATGAAATAAATGAATAAATGATCGATTTAAAAAATAGTTGTAATTGACAGACATAGTTGTAGAATAAGTCATGAGAATTTTATTAGGATAAATAACTGTATAAATATGAGTTTCAGTTTGTTTTGTTTATGTTAATAAATTTGAAAGGGTTAAATCATCCTAAGCCTAGAGAAAAATTTAAATTTAAATTTTTAACATTACAAAAAGAAGTTATGAAGTATTTATAACTACAAATGATCTATGCATTTGCACTCAAATTTCGTAATATTTTTGAATAGTTACAAAATATTTAAAAAGTATGTTATAGAAATATACAAAAAAATTTTGATATAATACGACCTAGGGGTACAAATTTTTTTTAATTAAATTCAATGATGCTTATCTTACTCTTTCTACGAAACACGAGAAATAATATATTATTATGATTTACTTAACCACACGAACTGCTGGTTACACCTCAATACTTAATGTGTTTTCTATGCCGTTTTAGCATGTGACTTGTGAATTATAATTATTTGTGAAATATTCTCTTTGGTTGTTAGAGCCGCGGTAGCCCGATCGGTAGAGTGCCGAGCTCGTAATTGGAAGGTTGCAGGTTCTATACTCGAGCCGGCTAAAAACCGTAGTGTACACTAATGGTGGCTGGTGCACGTAAAATACGCCGTGGCCGCAATGTCTTCCATGCTCCTATCTAGATTATACCTCTGGGGATCACCGAAGAGGGAGAGCCATTCCCTCTGTGGAGGATCAAAATTATTAGGGCATGTCTCACGACCATATTTAGAGGTTGCGTCCTAGACCGTCACCAATTACCCATTGTGCAGTACTAGTGCGATGTTAAACCCACCTACCCCCAACCTTCTTTGGTTATTTATTTATTTATTTTTTAGTTCTTCAGTTTTAAAATTTATCGCAACATTAAACGTACACTATAGGTTTTTTTTTTTTTTCCCTTAACGCACTTACTATAGTTTTTAAAATCGCGCGATATTTTTTCTCTGTGAAGAATATACGTTCACTGACGTCAAATTCTTCTATTTTTGAGCATTTTTCTATTGGTACTAAAATTTATCTTCTTCTTCTTGTTAGTTTTTGCCCCTTTCTTTTTCTTTTCTTTTTTTTTTTTTTTTTTTTTTTTGTTAAAGATGCGGGCACGGTATTAAAAATTAGCAAGAATTTATTTTATTAATTCATTTTTTTTTTTTTTTTTTTTTTTTTTAATTATTATTTAAGTTAAAATTTTGAATTTTATATTATTAAGTTAGAATAGTTTTCAAGATATTTTAATATACATAATAATGATATATTTCAAAGTATATGTATGCAAATTAACACAATACTTAGACAGTAATTTATATTTAAAGGGGAAAAAAATGGATATCATCCATCATCTCCTTAAGAAACGTCGATATTTCTATTGAAAAAATCTATTTTTGCTTGAATTTTATTAAGTAAAGCAAAATAAATAAATAAATAAATAAATAAAAAATAAAATGAAATAAAATAAATAAATAAATAAATAAATAAAAAATACAATAAAATAAGAAATAAAGGAAATCAAATGTATTCATTAAATATCTCAACAGGAAAAATAAAACAGCTTTATATAAGTTACAAAATACCCAATTTTTTAATTATTATTATTATTATTATTATTATTATTATTATTTTTTTTTTATGTCAACAGTCACACGGTATAGTAAAAAGTTTTGGAAATCTTTTCTTTTCTTTTTTTTTTTTTATAAAGAAACATGGTTTTACATTTAGTTTTTAAAAAATCTTTTTATAAGATGCATTTATAGATTTATGAAATGCTGTTGTTCTGTATTAATTTTAAGTTATTAAAGTTCTTATTGTTTCAGAAAAAAAACGTGACACAAAGAAGTTTTTAGAACGCTTACACCTCCATTTTAATTTTGAATTTTTTTTAAAGCTCTCTTATAAAAAAACATGTTTGTTCTATAAGTAGCCTGCATTATATATTTCACGTTCGTTTACACAGAAATTATAGGGAGAACATGATTTTATAAAGTTTTTCTATACTTCCAACTTTTAACGTACGTTCGAATTAACACACTTTGCACACACACACACACACACACACACACACAAAATGTAAAGAAAAGAAACAGAATATATATATATACATATATTAACAGGTTAAAAGCAACTGTTGTATTATATTTAAATTTCAATCTCTGTAATTAGTAATAATACACTGCAAAAAACTGAAACCTTTCTGCCAAACTACCAACGTAAATTGCACAGATGAACCGAATTTTTTTTATACTTTATTTGTTGTATTTGCCAAAATGTATCATTTATTTGCCATAAATTTTACGGTTTAGTGTAAAATTTATGGTTAAAAGTTGGTAGCGACGTTTCTATTTTTTACTGTGTATTTAAAAGTGTAAATCGATTTGCAGTATCATATTATTTATTTTTTTATTGGAACTCTTAATGTTACGCAATTATGGCATGACAAAAATATTTTACACAGTATGTATTGTCATATATTCTTGTATCATGGATATTGTAAGTTAGTTAAATTGAAAACTAAAATCATTAGGTAACAAAAACAAATTTTAATAATTTAAAAAAACAAAAAAGTATATATACTGTCTATACAGGACATATGAATGTTACATGCATCACTCCCGTGATTACAAGCATGTACTTCAATATTACCGAGAAGCTTTTTTTTTTCCTCTCTCAGTCCTCCAATTTCCTCAAGGTGTAAGGGGGAAAAAACTTTTTCTCCACAAGATAACTGAAAATTAGAAAGTCCTCTGTCACAGGAGAAACTTAGTTTCACACCCAGTTAAATAGTTCATTGGGTACCTGCTTGGCTCCAGACAGACTATGTACAGCCTTCGAATACAGTCGGCAACACAAAAACGAAGCATGAAATTGTGGTGTTTCCGAACCTGTGGCCTGTTGAATGTACACTTGTTCTTTGTCCGAAGACAACCAGGCACATCTGGAATAGCTGGAGAGAAACGAGGTCTTGACGATGTCGCAGCATATATTCTAACAGTTTTTCATTTGCGAGTACTATACAAGTATTACTCAAACAACAATAATCGTAAATAGTAATGCAATTCTTTTTTTTTTAGATTAATTCGCAGAACAGCGCTTTGAAATGTATATATCTTGCTGGAATAACACATTCATATTCTTATTACAGTAGAATTTAAATACATTTTTCTTTTCCATAAATTTTCCGTCAAAAATCCCGATTCTATATTCTCAAGCAAATTATTACAAGGTGTCCATAATTAAGCTTACTATTTTAGTACGTTCTATATCAAAAACTATGCTGCAGAATTTAACGAAAATAGGATAATAGCGTAATCAGATGATGGGAATTTTACTTAGTTCAAAAACGTTTCAAAAACCGCCACTAGAGGACGCATTATTGTCTGATGATTCACATGTAATGATCTCGGAGGACAAGCTGCAGGAAAATGATGGCGAATCATTTTCTTACAGCTTGGCCTCCCAGGTCACCAGACTTGAATTCTTGTGACTTTTGGCTGTGGGGATACCTGATAGATTTGGTATAATTATGATTACATAACATCTGTCCCCGACAAATGGGAAAAAAATATCTACCAATTTCATCTAGAACGAATAACACTGCTCTGCAAAAAAAAAAAAAAAAAAAAAAAAAGAGATCTGATGCCATTCTTACTGATTCTTATGTAAAATGACCTCCTGAATTCGAATATGACTCCCATTTTGTCCCCACCGTTTTCTAGATACACCACCCCCTCCCTCAATTTCTTTGTCTGTTCGATAATTTTATAACTATGAATTTGATGTGAAGAATGAAAAATGATTAATTTAACTTCTAAAAACAAAGAAAATATAAAGTTTAAAAAATAACATTAATAACAAATTAAAAAAAATATATATATAAGATATGTAATGCATAATTTCAGTCGCAAATCCCCCCAAAATTTTTCTCTTGTCGCAAATGTCCACGTTTTAGAATTTTCCAACGCTGTAGTCCCTCAGAAGATATTTAACGGTTAAAATAATCCTCCCCCTCCTAAAAATCAATTTTATAGCTATAAAATCACCGAAAAATGATAAAAATAGAGGGGTCATTCCTAAAAACCGGTGGGTGATAGGGCAAAATGGGCGTCATATTTGGATTCAGGTGGTCATTTTATATAAGAATATGCTGAAATGGTGTCAGAGGCAATTTTCATGCCGAGCAGTGTAATTAGCCATTTTCTAAATCCTTAAACTAGAAATATAGATTTCCGAGTTAAGCGTATGAGGTAAATTAATAATGTGGATAGTCGAAATGATCGAGAATTTATAGTCTACACTTTTCTAAGACTATGAAACAATATTATGAATATTATGAATCCTTTGCATTGCGAGAAATTCTTGTTAATCTACTAGAATTGGGTTATAAAAGAAAAGTACAGTTACTAAAAATCGTCTGTTGTGTTCGTATTTATTTACTTAGAGTTTTAAACGAGATTGACCACTATAACATAGGAAAACGGTCTAGAATTCTAACAGGGCTTTTTAGAACACGCTAGCAAAGGAAGCCAGAATTTATAAGGATGACATGACATGAAGCTATTTTTAATAGAGCCACAATTTAGATTCTAGATGTCAGTCACATAATTTTTTCTCAGTAGACCTTAAAGATAACATAGTATGCTATGTACATAACATTACTAGCATACACTGCTTTCAACAGTTGCACTTGCAATTTTACGCTTCTGATAGTAGCGGACAATGATGAACATCATATCGGACAAGTTTCGTAAACAAGATTTTACAATTGTTAAATTTTTTAAATTCTTGTTATATTCTGAATAAACCAATAACACGCCATCTAGTTATGGTTTTGGAACATTTTTGTATTAGATAAAATTCCCCATCATCTGATTATGCTGTTACCAAATTTTCATGAAATTTCTCAGCATAGTAAACATTTTGATGTACAGAGCTCTGCAAAATGATAAGTTTAATTACCGATATCTCGCATTTTAAGCTTATACACTTTAAAAATAAATAAAATAAGTCCTCTAAATTACAAAATTTTAGTGGCAGGAAAACCGCTATAGACACGAAATCTTCGAAAAATTAATTTCGTTCTTTCTGAAAACAGTTGGTAAACAAAATGTTTCTAACAAACTAAACGGTAAGAACTATTTAAATTATTTATAAATACCTACAAAACCCTTTCCTCTATATGAACAAAGTACATGAAATAAGTAGTTTTTATCTCTCTCTCTCCTTTCCCCCCCCCCCCTTCTTTTTACCATTTTAAAGAAAAATAATGTGCAAAGATGGTTTCATGTTCAAAAAATTGCGATCAGTCCTATTTAGAAATTAAAGTTTGCATAATCGATAAATTTTAATATGTTACACATATTATATGGCCTAAATCATTAAAATTGCATTTATATAAGAAAAGTGCTCATCATGTCTGTTGATGCACAGTCCATGATGAGTTAAAAAAATTTCTGCGTCTTTGTAAAAAGTACTGCTGATTTAACTCACTCTGCTACTATAAAAAATAAAGTTCAATTAGAAACTATCAAACAGAACTTAAAGGCATTCTAAATATTTACCATATAAAACCTATAGTATATCGTAATTAAGCATCGAACCCTGTACAAGAACTATAAGTGTGTCATGCACTATGTCCTATTAAAGTATTTTCTATTAAACCTTAATAACTTATAAGCAATAAACCTTATTTAAAATAAACCTTATTTTATATTAAACCTTAAACTACTTCGTGCTGACTGAAATAGTATAAGAAAATGAATTTCAAACAATAAATGTAATATTTTCAACTTACTTGTGATCTTTTAAATGAACTACAAATGCCATATACATATTTTATAGGTATTGAAGTATAGTCGAATCTCGTTAACGTGAATCTCAAGGGGGATAAAAAAAAAATGGTTCATGTTATCCGTAGTTCATGCTATCAGTAACTAATCTTCATTTGACGGGGATTGGGGAAACAGTTCATGTTAAAAGTAATTCACGTTAACGAAGGTCGACTGTATATGTACATCGATATAAGTGTTTGTAATCGGCTGTATCTTTTATATGCAGGGGAAAAATTATTGATGTGTATTAAATTCTATAGCTTTTTTATACTTTCTCTCTCTTTAGATGATATATATATATATATACACACATATATATATTAACTAAATGTTATCTCATTATTTTTTAAATATATCTAAAATTCATTCAGGCAATGATTCTTTTAGGTTGATTTCTTCAGAAATTGACAGATTTAAATAACTAAGTTTATCTATTTCTCGATATAAAATGGAAAATTTGTCATCACGATAATTTCCGAAATACTGAATCAATCCGAACGAAATTTAACAATGGACTTACTTGGATGAGTTCGTTAGCCAACTTGGTATGCCATGTTGTTTGAAATCGGCAGCCGTTTGAGAATTTTAAATTCGTATAAAAATTGTATTTATGAAACTATTTCTTGAAACTCGGTATATATATATGTATAGGAATAGATTAAATCAATGAATAAAATAAATATAGGAATAGATTATCAATGAATAAAATGAAATAAAATCCCAAAAAACACTGAAGTCTTCATCAGGGAGGCCCCTCAGTGTAGGGGTGAAAGAAAAGTTTCTGAATTTAAATTAAATTAATTAGTGTTCCGGGGGTTTTTATTTCATTTTATTCATTGATAGTTTATTTTATTCATTGATAATCTATTCCTATATTTAGGTTGCGCATTTCCTTTTGCAGCAATTCTGTGCATTGGTTTACAATTATCCTTTTTTGTTTTTCTTATCTTTAAACTCATAAATTCGTTACAATAGTTACCTGTATATATATATATATATATATATATACCGGGTGGGGTGATTCAAAATAGATGTTACAGCGATTATCTCGTAAAATAAGAAAGATAGAAACATACTTCCAATTACAAAATTACAGCAAATTAAGAGTAGATTTCAGATATGGCATTTTTTTGTCAAAGGGGCATATTAAATACGAAATTTAATTTTTATACGGTACCTCCTATCATGTGACTTATATTTAAAAATATATTCTCCTCGCTTTAACAAGCAAAATAAAAAAAAATCATCTCTCTAAGTCAAAATCTCGCTGAGTTATTGCAATTTGAAAATGATGACTTACACCACTTTTTTTTTTCAATTTTGGCATCTATTTTTCGAAGCCAACGGGCTCACTTTAGGGGGTTATCTATGAGTTGAGAAAAATTAAAAAAGTTCCTTTATTTTAAAATAGCAACTAAAATCGTTCAAACACGTGAAATCAACAATTTTAAGATTTTAATGCAAATTAACAGAATTTCGTATTGTTAAAAAATTTAATAGTTAAATTTCTTAGGGGGGTCACCTGCAAATTAAAACACGTTAAGAGAGGGAAAAAACTATAAAAGACTAGCAAAACCATGTGAAATTTTCGCGCTTTATTTATCACTTTCCATCATGGTTGATAAATTTAATGACTTCGTTTGGGGAATGGGAAATACTTTGCGTTTTGGGACAGATATTCTTATGAATTACATTTAAATAACTTTATACTGTAAAAATCATAAGGAAATTCATATTTATTGTCAATATTCTAAAATAATGTTTTGTATAGAATATGATATGGTATAGATGTAAAATTCTATGCCAGGGGGTTACCGCCCTTCTCAACCCCCGTTTAATTATAGTGCCTATACTTATCAAAACAAAAATCAAGTCTGTTATCAATTTCTATGAAACTTGCAAACCTTCATCTACTTTTCAAGTGGCAACTATATATGGAATCCAAAGTACCAAATTCGCATTTCCTGTACTTATTACTTTCTCATATTACTCTACCTTATGGTAGAGAAAGTATTGTTTTTGGGCCAAATTTTCGAAAGGGAGTTTTTGTTATACTTAGACGTTTTGAGGTCTCCTGAATATGAAAATCGTATTTTTAGCGGTTGGTCTGTGTGTGTGTCTGTCTGTTACCAGTTTATCTCAAGAACAAATAGCAGCAGACATTCCAAACTTGGTATTTTAAATATGTATCATATAGGGATGCTACACTAAGCTTTTCATTGAGATGAAGCAAATGATTCGTGTACAGACACACTCAAGAATATTCAAATACATTACGTCTATGAGGAAAATTGCAGGTAAGTAGAGTTTAACACCCATAAACTGCACTAAACCAAATGAAATGGATATATATTTTTTATATGCATAAAAACATGTCTCATGTAGACTATGACAGGGAAATCAGGGCTACACAAAATAACTAAGATTATAATGCGACAATAGCTGAAAATTGATGGAAGTGCATTTTAGATTGTGCCGTATATTATTACTATAGGTTTATATTTAGGTGCACTTTGTGGTTTGTACATATTCTTCAAAAGATATACAGGGTTGCAAATATTTAAGCTATAATATTCTTTTTTATTGTTAGTGAAAGTGCTTTACTATAATATTTTACCATGTCCAGGAAAGCTGCTCAGGAATGGAAATGAATTCCTAATAGACATATGATAAATAATGTATGTTTTTAAGCTAAATATGCATCGCTTGTGTTTTGTGTATTTACACGTTTTAAGGCTTCCTTATTACCAAACCATATTTTTTAATGTTTGATTATTGCCTGCGTCGAATAATTTCAGGAAACGAATAATTTCCGGAGATCCCCCCTCACACAGAACTAATTATCATTAAAACTCTTCCGTAGCCTAATTTGAATTATTTTAACGTAGGTTTACATAACAGTACTCTTTATGTTACCTTTTAATTTCCAACGTGTATTTATGGTATTAAATTTCAGGGTAATAGAAAGTCGTGTGAATGGCACACCAGATTATTTGTTGTTAAATTATGCTGATAATTCATATATATACAGATCAACGAATAAAAATTTACCTAAATGTGATATTATACAGAAAAAAAATCGCTCTCCAAAAGCTACTTTGTTTACAGTATGGGTATGAGAAATTAATTTTGCGTTCTGTGTCATCAGTGTTCTTCGGAAAAAAAAAAAAAAGAAAAAAAAAAGAAAAAAAAATGCAGCAAACACTTACACCAATTACATTTAATAATAATAAAAAAAAATTGTTTAACTTAATTTTGGGTAGCCCTGTATATTGTCAATAAACTATATACACATGACTTTGTGTACGTAAATTTAGTGTTATATGTAAAACAAGTAACACAAAATGAAATACACTTTCAGCAATTCTCAAGTATAGCTCCAATATATCGAAATACTCTGGGTAACCCTGTAAATGAATGATGAATGCTTGCTATACCAGAATCTACATAAAACATGCTTTTATGCGTATAAAAAATTTGTTCTTTTCATTTTGTTTAAGACAGTCTGTACATATCACACTGTACATATGAGAAATTTCGCTCACAGACGTAATGTATTTGAATTCTTTTGGATGACCCTGTAAACAAACAATTGTCTGATCATAACGAATACTTTAGTGTAGCACCGCAATATCATACGGATTTAGAATGTCGAATTGGATTTTCTGCTACTATTTGTTGCTACTATTGCTGCTACTATTGTACACAGAGAGAGAGAGAGAGAGAGAGAGAGAGCAACCACTAAAAACATGATTTTTGAATTCAGAGGATCTAAAAATGTGCAAATATAACAAAAGCTAATTTTCGGAAATTTGACTCAAAAACAATTCTTTCTCCACACCGTGTATATGAGTAAGAGAATGTATAAAGAAAGAAAAATGAATTTGAAAATTCCCTTTCAGTACATAAATTATTCATAAATTTTATTTGTTACAATGAGTATTCTCTTGTGTATTCACTAGGGAAAGGAGATATAACAGGTTAAAATAGCCGTCTTTCCCTGAATGATTTCTTTTCTTTATTTTTCCCCAAACGCTGATCAACGTGTGCCTTATTACAAAAGCAATAGTAATTCACTTTTGATACAACCCTTTAAGACTTGGCGAAAAATGTTAGAATTTTCAAATTGCAATAACTCAGCGAGATTTTGACTTAGAGAGATGATTTTTTTTTTCATTTTGATTGTTAGAGCGAGGAGAATATTTTTCTAAATATAAGTCATATGATAGAAGGGGCCGTATAAAAATTAAATTTCGTATTTAATATGTATACAGCCCTTTGTACAAAAGAATGTCATATCTGAAATGTACTCTTAATTTGCACCAATTTTGTAATTGGAAGTTTGTTTCTATCTTTCTTAGTTTACGAGATAATCGCTGTAACATCTATTTTGAATCACCCGGTATATAAATAATCAGTATCAGTATCCAATCGAAGTTTATTAATCAGCTCGATACGCCGTCTTGTAACAAAATCACGGCCACTTGAAAATTTCAAATTCCAACGAAAATCGTGTTTTTGAACTGATTTGCTTGAATCTCGAAACGTACATAGTCCATAAATTGTTCTCTACGCGGTTTCTTAATCAACTTGACCCAAATGGCGACCACATGAAAATTTAAAACTGATTTATAAACCAATTTGTTTAAAACTCGAAATATGTATACCTATATTAAGTTCTCAACCAAGTTTATTAGTGAGATTGATCCATCTTTTTTTTCCCGTTGAAATTGTTTATTTATTTTTTATAAAATTTTATTTATTTTTCTACACAACTTTTTAATTTATGCTATTTATCTAAGACCAATATGTAAGGAATTCAAGCAGTAGTAAATGAAACACATTGTATGTAATAATGCATTTGAGATATCTTAGCACGATCATTACAGCTACAATTAAAACAAGTAGCCTGTAACTATTGTAGAAGCTAGAAGAAAGATAAACGCCAAAGGCATGAACACCAGCCAATGCAGTAGTTTTTGATGCTATGAATAAAAAGGGAGCTATTTACACGTAAGGCTATTGACATAAAGATGGAGTTATTTGAACAAGCAATATTTCCATTTAGACCTTTAAAGTAGCATGTGTTTGTGCTTTAGGGAGTAAAAAAGGAAAGAAATAAAAGGATCATATTAAATAGAAAATGCTTTTAGCATATCTATATCTATATCTAAAGTCTGCAGCAAAATTATTCGAGCGCTAGCAATAATTCCTATGTAAAGAAAAGTACACTTAATAATGCTTTGTTAAATAAATCCTTGTCGAATCATGTTCTTAGTCAGTCTAAGAACATTACAAGGGTTTATTTAACAAAACAGTATTAAGTGTACTTTAAATTACATAGGAATTATTTCTAGCGCTCGAATAATTTTGTTGCCGACTGTATCTATCAATCTATAGAGAGATAGATAGATATAGATATAGATATATATATATATAATAATACTGATTCGCTAAATCTCCTTAGATTCAACAGACTGTAAATAACAACATTGCATTTCTCTTTAAAATTAAAACCGCAACATTACTACACGTAACAAAAATCTAAAAATCATACTTGTTTTATGTGGATATTTTTAATATTAGCACTATAAATATGATAAAAGTAGTGTACATCAAAAGAAGATTTTTCAAATTGTTGTTCTTTCAGACTTAGACATAATTTTCTATAGAAAAATTAAAATGTAATCAAAGACGTAAAAAATAAAATAAAGTATATGTCAATGTTGCTATTGGTAACAAAGATATTTTTCGTCTACAAATAAATAATAAAAAAAGTTATCTTAGATGTTTTCAATTAAAATATGAATTTAGGATTCCAGTTTGTCGTCTGCAGATATTTTTTTTTTTTTTTTCTACTTTTAGAAAATTAATTTTCTTACTGGCAATTTCTTATGTTTATATATATGTATATATTTATATGTTCTTTTTCTTTTCTTTTTTTTTTTTGTTTGTGTGAATAATGAAATAATGTCGTGTCTGTATAATTGACTGCATTTCTTATTGTTTTTAAAGTGTACTTATTTATTTATTTTTCTTAAACAGGTTTTAAAATACTTAGGACATATTTTGGCGTAAAAAAAAAATATTTTAGATTGAGATTTATAAATGATAGCATCTTCTAATGTAGCACTGATCATTTTTTAACATTACAGAATTAGACATTTCTATGATGTATTTCATATTTCCAATTATGACAAGAAAAAGTTCATCACCTAAAACTCTTAAAAGAATCGAATAGATTTTATCTTTTATTATTTTGAGAAGTAGGTAGGAGAGAATTGAAAATTGAAGCTATAGGAGATTTTTTCCTAATTAAAACAATAATTATATTAATAAACTTTTTTTTTTCTTTCCCAGATATATTCAAATGTATGAAATTATTATCTAGCTGCACACTAAAATATACAGAGATTATTACATGTATACTACCCAAAAATTAACTAAAAAATTTATTAGTAAAAAGTATAGGCATAGGAACAAAATAGGTATTAATTAAAAAAAATCATACCAAAATTTTCATTGTCAAATAATAACAGAAACTTAAAAGTCGCCAAGAGGATCATATACTAAACTGTAACGCAAAATGGTCTAGCTATTACAAATTTCTTTCGATTTTGAAAAAAATAAAAATAAATAAATGAATGAATAAAATACTGATATTTACCATAATATGTCATAAATAAATAAATAAAAGGTATTAAGTATTATGTATTTTAATTTGATATTGAATATGGGGATGTTTATAACATTTTTCTGCTTTTGCCTTGTGCTATGTACTATTAATAATCTTATTTAGTGAAAAGCAAAGTAGTGAATATGCTGACAGAAAGCCGCAGGGGTTAATAAATGATGCGAGTCCAGAGTCCTCTTGTGTTTAAAATAAAATCACCATATGATACAGATTTTACATACTGAATTTGAAGTTCGTACGCATATCTGATTTTATGTCGTGTTGATAAGAAATATACACACCCACAGTCACACAAAAAGACACACAAACCAGCACTCAAATCCCGAGTTTCTCATTTAGGGGACTTCAAAATATGTAAACATATAAATGCAGCAAAAATTCAACTTCAAAATAATACTTTCTTTACCGTTTATAAATATGCGAAAGTAATAAATAAATAAATAATTGCTTTTTATCGTAATGCATATTTTAATCTGCCTTGTGAAGAAGAGGCATTGCTTACAGTCAGCAACGGTAACATATCACACCTCTCTTTCTCTCAATATATCATTAAGAAAAACGATCAAAATAGTTGATTTAAAATATGTCTTTTAAAAGTTTCTACTATAGATAGATTTCCAGACAAAAAAGATGCAAGTTTTAATTTCGTTTTGATATAAGGTAAACGCACCAGTAGTGGACACTTTAAGGACATTTTCCGGCTATTTTTTGTGCAATTTCCTAAATTTTAGAGTTTCAAAAAATAATTAATATTTCCGGCCTTTACTAACTCTTTCTTAACACGACTGTATTATGAAAATGGCTAATTGTAGCATTTATATAAGTAAAAAAAATCAAAAATCTGAAGAGTTTAAAATGAGGCAGTAGTGGACACACTAAAAACCCAGTAGTGGACCCTTTTTGTTCCAGTAGTGAACCCCTTTGAATTTTCGCTTTAAAATTCAACTCTAAAATTGCTAGATTACAGAATCGCATCCACTACTGGATCTGGCATTAAAAGTCACATGAGCCAGTAGTGGACAGGGCTGTTCACTATTTGTCATGATGACATTTTTTGGCACCAGTGGGGGACACCCATAAAAATACTATGTGTTAATGCAAGATTTAAAAAATAGCACAATAAATGAATTCTGCATACTTATTTTAGTCATATGAAAGCAAAAGGTAGAAGAAATCAGTTAAAAATAAGCAGAGAGTGAGCAAATAAAATTTCATTTCCCTATTCAAAGTGATAAGAAGAAAACGGCAAAATTACAAAAAGTGCAAATTTTTAGTTAAACTAACATTATTTTAAAACTAATGGCCGGAATTATTTTTTGTTAAAGGGTTTAACAGTAAAGGACTATATAACTCCCTTCCTGAACATTGTTCGAATCTTCAGAATTTTTAGGTAGCTTATTTTCCGAGTTTAAAATTAAAAGTGTCCACTACTGGTACAGGGTCCACTACTGGTGCGTTTACCTTATATTGAATATTTTTATTTTATTTTTATTTAATACATTTTCTTCATATTCAATATTTTTCTAACAGGTATTCAATATTTTTTCGATGCACTATTTAGCGCTTTATTGCTTTCTAGTGGTATATATATATTTTTTTTTTCTTTTGACTGATGAAGAACCTTTTTAATAATTTCAACCCAAAACAATTGTTGAGTATTTTTGTAACTTTCGGTTAAACATACCAAGTTTTTGTTTATTACATAACCATTCTCTTTCCCTCTTTCTCAAAAATAAATAAATAAATAAATAATAATAATAATAATTTTCAAAAAACTGTAACCTTTCACTAGAAATACTTCTAAATAAACGATTAAAACAGATCCATAATTTTAAACAATGGTAATCTTTCACTAGAAATATTTCTAAATTAACAATTAAAACTAATCGAAATTACATGAACAATGGGTGTTGCACATCGAGAAATTACCTAATTTCTATTTGTGATTACCATACTTAGAGTACTACGCATAGCCTAATTCCGAATTAATGAATGGAGATTTGACATTAGATGAACTTACAAATTAATTACTCGAATTCCAGTTGGTCTTATGTTATATAACCCTTTTCAACAGATGAAAAAAAGATAAGAAAGATTTTTCTCAGTCCTTACCTTTGAGGTTTCAGCAGACTGGTTTGTCGAAAGCTTCATTTAGGTGATTAGCATTCAAAAAGGTTCTTTGCTTGATATCCCTGGGTGATTAGAGAATAGCTTATCCTCCTTAACTAAAGATGACTTAAGACGCTCATGTTCCAATACGATTCAAAAATATTTAGTGTGCAATAAAGATTAAAATTCTTTCATTTCGGCTTAATTGGCATGATAGAGGAACATATCCTCCTTAAAAGGAAGGGCATTTCTGTCTCTTAATATTCAATTTTGAAATTCTGATTTAAAAAAAGAAAAAAAAAAGTGTAAGTGTATATATAAATATACCATTTAACGAATAAATTCTAAGTGAAAATTTCATTCTGCTTAAAATTAATATTTATGTAATAAAAGAGAGAGAGCAGAAACAGAGAAATACGTATATGAAAATATAAAAAACCTATGAAAAAGTAGCGAATAGCTCCTTTTAAACTGAAGATGGCTGAAAAAGGTAATGTTCAAATAAGATTAGAAAACATTTAATGAGCAATAAAGATTAAAAATCTTTCGTTTGGGCTATATTGAAATGATAAGGAATTATGTAATTATGCTCTCTAATAAAGTAGGGTATACAGTATTTAAAAATTCAATTCTAATGAAAAAAAATGCCCCTATAAACGTACAGAGTTGACAGCTTAACAATAACTTTTTAAATAAAAATAGCATTCATTGATAACGAGTTTTTATTATTATTATTATTATTATTAAATAATGTGAAGAGTGCATAAAAGAAATAGTGGTATGAAACAATCCAGAAAATTGGGAGCTCTGCATCTATCGAATTAATTGTGAGTGAAAACTTCATTATGCTTAAAATTAATATTTATGTATTAACACAGACAACAAAAATAAAGAAATATATAAAAAGAAATTAAATTTCTGAAAGAGAGCGATCAGCGGAAAGCATGTTATTTTAAACTTAAGACAATTGAAACACTTAATGTACAAAAAAATTTTGAAAATAATTAGTGAGCAATAAAGGTTAAAAATATTTTATCTCGGATATGAACAGGGGTATTGATATGAATGGGAAACATATTCTCTTTTAAAGGTGAGTTTTTTTTTTTTTTTTTTTTTTTTTTTTTTTTTTTAAGTATTAATGTTTTGTCTTAGTATTTAATGTAAGCTATGTATGTGAGTAAATACGCTAGCGTCTAAACGCTTTATTCGAATGATCTGAGAGTTTATATGTAGATTACAGGTCACCGTAGAACAAACCCTATTGATTTTTGTGTGTTTATAGGTTTTTTTTTTTTTTTTTTTTTTTTTTTTACAGGGACACAAAGAAAAATTCTTTATATTATGGTCTAAGGGCCGAAATTTTTTAAAATGCGATAGCGTCTAAATGCTTTATTTGATTTAACTGAAAATTCATAGACATGTTATAAGTCATCGTCGCACAAACTGTATAGATTTTGTTGAATCTAGCGTTTATAGTTTTTTTTTTACAGGGACACAAAGGAAATTTCTTTATCGTTATCGTCTATATGGCCCCAAATTATATAAACTGCAAAAGCGTCTAAACACCTTATTCAATTGAGCTGAAAATTTATAGACATGCTATAAGTCACTGTTGCATAAAGTGAATAAGTTTTGGTGACTATAGCACGTATAGTTATTTTACAGGGGGACAACAAAAAATTCTTTATTATTGTGGCTCATGGGTTCAAATTATTTAAAGTGTGACCGCGTCTAAACACCTTGCTTGATTGAGCTAAAAATTAATATACATGTTATAAGTCACCGTCGCATAAATTGTATAGACTATGGTCCAGCACTTATAGATTTTTACAGGGGCATAACAAAAATTTCTTTATTATAAGAATCTATAGACCCAAATATTTAAAGTGCGATAGCGTCTAAACGTCTTATTTGATTCAGCTGAAAATTTATACACATTTTATAGGTCATCGTTGCACGAACCAAATAGATTTTGGTGAATCTACAATGCACAGTGTTTTTACAGGGAGATAACAAAAAATTCTTTATCATTATGCTCGAACTTATGAAAAAATTAGAAAACTTGTTTTCTAAGTTAAAATTCAGAAGCGTCCACTAGTCTTTATTTTAATTTATATATTTCAAACATGAAGAAAAAAGCGTTTAAAGTTTTTGTATCTGATTTGATTCTACCATAGCTTAGAGATCTGAAAGAGCCAAAATTTTGAGTCCCGGGCCCGGATGAAAGCTTCTCATTTCGAGATCGGCGCGACCCAATATGACATCTGAATGTTCATCTCCAGCCTGGCCTGTTTATTTTTTCTCAATGTATTGCCCGGCCCAGCACGGACAAAACTCGATACAATCATACCTTACCCGGCCCATTCTGATCAAAAATAAATAAGTAAATATAATATAATATAATATAATATAATATAATATAATATAATGTAATAATAATAATAATAATGAAAAATAACAAAATAATAATAATAATAATAATAATAATAATAGGGCATGCATTTCCATGCAAAAATTTTTAGTATCTGTTTTTCAGAGGTTTTATAAAACCAAGCAATAAAATATCCATTAAAAAACTACTTAAGTTTTTGAAGACAATTACATATAAACAGAAATTCATTATTAGTATAGTAGAAAGTTCTGACCTTGCTTGCCGCAACTGCTGAATCCAGGACCACGTGATTTGGTTTTTGTTTCCCGTACTCAGAATATTAAAGGAAGTGTATGTTCATGAC
Organism: Salticus scenicus; assembly: GCA_963930645.1. Lineage (NCBI taxonomy): Eukaryota > Metazoa > Arthropoda > Arachnida > Araneae > Salticidae > Salticus > Salticus scenicus. Next base: position 284,476,159 of record OZ005648.1, read on the forward strand.
GTGAACGGCGCTACTTCCTCAACGGGCTGCTGCTAAGAGCGTTGAAGGAATTAGATTCAGTTTTCGACGAGTTTTCGACGGAGCTTGTGTGCTTGACGGACGTAATGCCTGTATTTGAATACTTTGGTTTTCACATTCAACGCCTTTAGTGAAGTGCCAAAGGATTTATCTATGTGACGAGATGTGAACAATTCGACGTACTATTAAAATAACTTTTGATAAGCAACTTTAAATGCTCATTAGCATCTATATAAATATTGTAATATAATTTAACTTTCATTATTAAAATTTAAATAATTAGTAAATAATAGAATTAGTATTCTTAAAGTTCTTAAACGCCCACAACCCACTGGATACTATATCAGAAGTGGGATTTAACGTTAATTTTTAGTTAACATCGCTCGTAATTGATTAGGATCGAGAATAAACCGTAAGTTTTAATTTAACTTAAATTTTGGATTGAACGCGATAAAGAATAGAACATTTACTTTTATAAAATGTGAACTTATTTTTTTTAAATGATGATGCACCTGGACTGATAAAATAAAAACTGTTCTTAAAATATGAACTGAACTTTTAGACTATTTTTGAAATGTTGGAATTTCTTCATATGCTAATTCATAATGAATGGTTCTGGATGAATGATTTTTAAAGTGTGTAGACAGAAATTTATGAAATCTACTTAAATTAGAGCAACGAAGTGGCTGTGGATTATACGGAACAGCTGTTACTACAACATTGTTGCGTAAAAATTCTTTTGATAAATTAAATGTAAAAAAATTAAATACTATGAGTATTACTTTGAAGGGGATCGGGAAAAGTTCAATAAAGCCGTTACGTTCATTCGACGCCGATCTTAAAGTTGATGATTTCGAAAGTAAAACTGATATCTATGTTGTACATGATAATATGATACCGTATGATATAATTATAGGCATGAATGTACTAATGCTGGGTGAAACAACAATTAATGTAAAAGGTATTTTTGTGAAAAATAAGTCTGATTCTCTAGAGGTAAATTTAGTAACAGTACTTCCAGTAAATGTATATCAAAATAAAATTAAATGGTTGGTTGGTTGGTGTCGTGTCCATGGGGAGAACTATAGAAAACCATGAGCGTGCAAAACACAGCCGGCCAACTCCTTGATGTTATCGGAGTACAGACTCTCGGGATCAAAGGGGGAGAATTCCCCAAGCTGAGCCAGGGATCTTAAAATGGCTGGGCAGTCAAAAATACGTTTTGGTGTTAGTGGAACATCATCACAGTTGCTGCAGAGACGGTAGGTTCTATTGCCATCTCTCAGGATCTTCATACCTCGATAATGACCAGTTCTAAGGCGGGTGATAGTTTTGGTAAGGTCTCTGTTAGCGTTTATTTCACAGATCTGCGAGTCTTTTTTAATGGTGTTTTCTCTCAAACGGAACCTTGCTATCGCATTAACATCGTCAAGAGTGACCTTGGCGATATTTTCATTATTGAGATTTCTCCCTTTCTTGGCAAGTTGATCTGCCTCTTCGTTTCCAGGGATTCCGACATGCGCGGGGATCCACTGTAGAATACATATCTTGTGTAGTTTGTCAATTTCTTCTAATTGGTGTTGGATATTGTGGGTTAGCCTTGATTGACCTTTATTTAATGCTTCTAAAGCAGCTTTGGAGTCACAAAAGATGACTAGCCCGTTAGCTTTGTCAGTGTTATAAAATTAAATCGAATGTTGTTATTGATACCCCCCATTAACTTTGAGAACAAAAATTTTGAAAATTCCCCAGAAATAAATGAAACTTTGAATAATGCTAAAAAATGTGAAAATATAACCCCTCACCCTGTTATGCTGTCAAAAAAATCATTAGAATCTCCCGAAAAAGCCATAAGTGAAAATGACGATAAAGACGAAAGTGACGAAAGTGATGACGATAAGATGCTTTTGAAGGACGATAATGGTGGAAATGATGACAGTGAGGAAGAAGAGGAGCCTCGACGAAAGAAACAAAGTCAAACGAGTGTTTTCCAGACAGATGATGATAGTGATGAAGAGGAGGAGCCGCACCGAAAGGGACGAAGTCAGACGAATGTTTCCCGAATGAAGTCGCTAAACCCTGAAAACACTTATTCAAGGAAAGATGAGAAACAAGTCCTACTTGAAAAAAATTCACAGTTAGCCGAAGAGTTGGAAAAGTTAAAAGAAAAAGTTGACGATAATTCCAGAGTCCTTAAAAGGAAGAAATCCAGAGAAAAGCCATCGACGATAAATTCCATCGAGTGTAAAAGACTAAATATACCAAAAGAAAAGACTGCCAGTGTAAGTTTGAGAAAGTTATTCATCCCATCACTTCCATTGACGACCACGATTGGTGAAATAGCCATATTATTTCCCAAAGCTGTGCAAATAAAGTTAGAAGTTTTCCCTACATATAAGACTGCCATCATAGACTTTTCAACCGAACATGATGCTACAGAGGCCTTAAAAAATCTTAAAACTGAAAATGATCGATTAGAGGGTCTCGAGTTCGAGTCCCAAAATAACTCCGAGTTCCAAAATAAAGATTTGAGTACACATATCAATAAACAATCTTCTAGAGTTAAAAAGAAAAATAAAACAAAATGCAAGTTGAGTGGACGGTCACCAGAGACTGTTGCCATGGGCGACCAAGTTGCCGTAAACCCAAAATTGACTTTCTTTTGTGACTTTATAACAGCAAAAATGAAAAATGATAATATTGATAAAAAAAAAAATAGAAATGGATGCCATGAAGGCTCCTATTGCACATCTACAAAAGCTAAGTTCCTCAAATGTGGAATAACTTAAAAAAAAAACAGAAAAAAAATGTCAAATTTGAAATGTATTGTAAATAAGTATGTTATTATTTTGTGTTGCTTTTGTGTTTGTTTGTTTTTTGTTTGTATTTTTCAGTGTGACCGCCTGGAGGACCAGCCGGATGCAGGACGGCCGATCCTATAGTAGAAAGTTCTGACCTTGCTTGCCGCAACTGCTGAATCCAGGACCACGTGATTTGGTTTTTGTTTCCCGTACTCAGAATATTAAAGGAAGTGTATGTTCATGACGTGAACGGCGCTACTTCCTCAACGGGCTGCTGCTAAGAGCGTTGAAGGAATTAGATTCAGTTTTCGACGAGTTTTCGACGGAGCTTGCGTGCTTGACGGACGTAATGCCTGTATTTGAATACTTTGGTTTTCCCATTCAACGCCTTTAGTGAAGTGCCAAATGATTTATCTATGTGACGAGATGTGAACAATTCGACGTACTATTAAAATAACTTTTGATAAGCAACTTTAAATGCTCATTAGCATCTATGTAAATATTGTAATATAATTTAACTTTCATTATTAAAATTTAAATAATTAGTAAATAATAGAATTAGTATTCTTAAAGTTCTTAAACGCCCACAACCCACTGGATACTATATTAGGTATACATAGAAGGTACAGAGACAGACTGAAAATTAAATCCAAAGTATTAGTATTCATTAAACAACGTACGACGATATTAAAAATGGCTAATGCTGCTAAAAATTTGTCCACTTCCACTTACATCCAGTAATGTATCCGAATCTTTTATGTGATTCTGTAAACAAAACATTAATGTTAATCTAACCATTTTTAATGGAAGTGATACTTCTACACATCTGAAAAAATGATGCTAATTTCATTACATTTAGTGTCCTAGAAAGTAGCGAGAAAAGGCTTAAAAATATCCTTCATAATGCCTAAACTCTGCAGATCATAGGACATAAAGCATTATAGACAGTAACGTATGTAATCACTTTTGTTTGTACATGGGCGCAAACAACGCTGTTAAAAATTTCAGATCAAATTTGAACCATGATATGGAGTAATATTATAAACAATACCATAATATAGTTCAACCTCACATTTAAGTTTTTACTTCTTGCGATTGAATTTAAGTTACACCAAAACTTGGAGCTATCATACATCCGCTCACAAAGGAAGTATAAATCAGTAAAATTCTTATTGAAACCAAACCAAGCTTCAATTAAAGAACGTGGTCGAAAACGTAGGGTAAAGTGCAAATTTTGTGTCATGGGTCACTCACCCATGGGTCAAGATAAGACCCTAGAAAATTTAGCCCCTTTTATCAAAATCAACGAAACAGAATTATCAGGGTAGAAAGCGTCGCACAGTGCCATACGTTTGACTTGAGACAAAAAGGTCTTCAGTTTGATCCCCGTCTCGGTCGAATTTTGAAATTTTTTTTTTTTTTTTTTTTTTATGTAAAATACCAATATTTGGTTCAACATAAAATCATTAAAACATGGTAAAAGGTTAAACCATCGGGTGGTTGTATCTACTTCAGTACCAAGTTTTGGTTCAAACTAAAAGGAAAATTAACAGTGTAGTAGCAACATGCATATATTATTTTGAATAAGAAACCTACTACTGTGACTTCAAATAACATGTGTCAGTTTCGAGACAGGTTAAATATAAATCAGAGTACGAACAGACAGACAGTCAGACAATCAAGTTTGAATAATAAAGAATTCTTGATAAAACGAAATTTCATGTGGTATACTGGCCTATAAAATTATCTAAAATAAATGAAAGAAACGTTTTATAATTTACCTTCTTAATTAATGAACAAAGTGAAGAAAAAAATCAGTTCCGAAATGGCCTGGAAAATTTTTATTCCTGGCCCGGTCCGGCCCAGGGATGCAAGAAAATATTCAACCCGAATCCTGACTGACACAAGACCAAATTGAGAAATTCGGACGGCTCGTCTGTAGCCGGGCAGACCTCTGCCACAGCTAAAACCCTTTTATGTGTTGTACACTCTACAACAGAAAAAAACGACGCACCAAGAAGGAAAAATGCAAATTGGACACAAATTGACATGCATACAGATTTCGATGAAAAATGCAAAATTTTAAAGTTTGACTGCCATCGAATGAGCATGTAACTGCGCGCAATTGGCAGAATATTAAAAAGGAGAAATTGTGATTCCAGGTCATAAGTTCTTTGAAAATTTTATTCCATTCACTCAGATAGACAGTAAATATTACCCCACATACAGGTGTGCAAACAATATGCGCAGAAAGCCGGTTGGTCTAATCTGCGAACTGTTTGACACTTGGATAGGATCGATGCCACTATTAGATGATATTGGCTGGAATGGGTGAAACATGGCCGAACATAGCGTCAGGGAGGAAGCAGTTGGCCTAGAGAGAGGACAGAAAGTGAGAACCTATCAATTATCAGAGCGGTACTCAAAGCCCCAAATTCATCATTGTCATCGATTCTACGTGCAACTGGTTCTTCAGTGACTTCAAAGACCATTAATAAGCGGCTCAGAGAAATGGGGTTGAGCTCACGGAGCCCCTTGTGCGGATTACTATTACACTTTTATACCGACAAGAAAGTCTGCAGTGATATCAAGATCGTTCGAACTGGAGTGTCACTGAATGGAGAAGAATTGTCTCCAGTGATGAGTCCCACTCCAATCTGAGCCCCGATGACCAGCGAAGACGAGTCTGGAGACGCCCCGAAAAGAAAAAGGGGGAGGGGGAGATTCCAACCTGGTTGTCGCCAGCCATACGGTCCGACAACAACAAGGAGTAATTGTCTGGGGTGTCATTTCATTTAATGACAAGACCCCTTTGGTTGTCATCCATGGCATCTTTACAGCACACGTCGACGACACGCAGACACGCAGGTACGACGACACGTAGGTACGTCGACGACATTCTACTTCCCGTTGTGTTTCTCTTCATATCACGCTATCCTGAGCTTATATTTCAGAATGATAATATCCGCCCGCGTAGGAGATAGTTTCTACTGCTTGTTTTCGTGCTTGCAATTATTTTGGCCAGCAAATTCGCCCGATCTCTCTTCCACTGAAAACGTTTGGAGCATCATGAAAAGGGTCCTACAACCAACTCGGGATTTTGTCAATCTAGCGCAGCAACTGGACAGAATTTTGCACGATATCGCACAAGAGTACATTTGCCAACTAGCCGAATAACTACTTACATAAGGGCCAGAAGTGGACCACCGCGTTACTGACTTTGTGAGCCAACTTTCTCTTGATTAAATCATCCAAATTTTCTGAAACTGTAATCATCTGTTTTTCTGCACACTTACATCACATCTACCAATTTTCGTCCCATTCGGATAACTCCGAGTAGTTTATTTTTGTTATAAAGTGTATTTTATTTTATTTATTTATTTAAAAATAATAACATAGGTTTTGGGTTTTAAACATGATTAAAAAAAATAAATTTGCAGCGATCATATGTGATCATAGTAGGTTTTAAAATTTTGTTAAAGTATAATATTATTTTATATATACTCCTACTTTTATGCTGATACTGTTGGAGTTTTCTTTCTTTCTTTTTTTTTTTTTTTTATGATCATAATCGACTAATGTATAACAAAATTTTAAAACTTCTAGCATTATTATTTTATATATGTACATTTTCCTTTTCATTCTATTTTTTAAAACAAATTATATATAGTTATGTTCGAACAATCCATAGATTACACTGCGCTGAAAAAAAAAAAAAATCAAGCCCTGATACTTTTTTTGCCAATTCGTATGTAAAATGTCCTCCTGAATACAAATATGATCCCCATTTTTCCCAGTCACCCAACGTTTCCTCAAATCTTATCACTCTTCGATAATTTCATGGTGATGAACTTGATTTGGTGAGTGGAAAATGATTTTTTAACACCTAAAAACAAAAATATAATGTACAATGACAATAATATATTAATAAAATATAATAAATGTAATTTATAATTTCAGTGGCAAATCCTTCCTATCCCCCCCCCTTTCTGAATTTCCCCCTTGCTACAAATGTTCATGCCTTGGAATGTTTCACTTCTATAGCTCCTTAGAAGTTTTTTAGCAGTTAAAACAATCCTTTTCCCCCATCCAAATAAAATTCATAGTCGTAAAATTACCGAACAGTGATAAAAATAGGGGGTCATCCTAAAAAAAAGGGTGATTGGGCAAAATAGGCATCATATTCAGATTCAGGAAGTCATTTTTACATAAGAATTTAAAGGAATGGTGTTTGGACCAATTTTCATGCAGAGCAGTGTTATCTTAAGACTTTGAAGCGTGCTTATTTTTTTTATTCCGCTATTTTTTTTTTTTTTTTTTTTTTTTTTTTTTTTTATGGAACTACTTACTCAAAAGTTAGAATTTTTACCGCGCAGTATACCTCTTTGGGCAAAATTAAGTAAAAATAAAATAATCACAGTATCTATCTCATTTTTTCACATGAAACACCTGAGTTTCAGCAATTAACTGAATTAAGTTTAGAAACATAAAATAAGTAACACTTAAATGAGTCATTATTGTACTATAAAATTCTAAATCTGCTTCTTTTTAGATCAGGCTTAAAGCGATTTGTGGCTTTGCGGAAGTGAAAAAGTTGAATGCGGTTTGAGATTTTTTTTTAAAGCTCGGTGATAAAAAAGAGCTTTGTAGAGAGTTTTTGACTGGAGGAATATTTAGGTGAGTAAAGTACAAAAGCAGTAAGTATAGAGGGGATTACACTTGGTTTAGTGCACTCGTAAAATTCATCCTATATTCATTCAGAAGGAGGCGGAGTTTCAGGGATTTTGCAACTTCGTAAATGCATTTAAATGTTTATTTCCTTCTGCCTCCCTTGTTTTCTCTTTTATGAATTAGAGTAAGGTGCTTAGGTTTTTTACATAAGAAATAGGTTTACTGTTACGCAATAACTGCTTGTAATGATGTGCGAGTCTACGATTCATTCATGAATTTCAGTATAGTTTCTTGAAAAAAAAAAAAAAAAAAAAAAAAAAAAACTAGTTGGCATAGGTGGACTCTGCTCAGTTCCCCATCATATGTATGTTCTCATAAATTTCTTGTACAGGACTTATTATATACATGTTAAGAGAAATGAATTTGACCAAACGCTTGACACAGTGACAGAACGAAATCCTCGCCTAATAGGCTACCCACCATTCAGTTCGATATCTTATTCTAATCTATTAATTTATTTTATTGGGATCAATTTCGTAGTTTATTTTCATGCTACTATTTCCAATGCAACTTTCCTAAAAATGCGTATTTTTATGAAATATCTCCCCATTTTGCTATGTTGATAAAATCTTAAATTTCGAATAACTTACGAAATTTTCCTATTAGAATATTTGCAGTCAATCATGTTCATACAAGTATCATAAATGTTATTTTGAAATTGTCTGATATATTTATGATCCTTAAAATGGACGTTTATGCTCGATTTTGCCTTATTCTGCCATTTTAAGTAAATCGTCAATTCCAAAAAACTTACGAATTTTTTAAATTGGAAAATTCATACTGTATGGTATTCATGCCAGTATCCTAAATAATATTTCGAAAGTGGTTTGACATCTTTAAGATGAAAATATCCCTCAATATTTACGTTTATGTGAAATTTTGTTATATTCTGCCATGTTAAGAAATTCGTAAATTTCCAAAAACTTACGAAATTTTTATACTGAAAAATTCATAGTCATTAATGTTCATGCCAGTGTCCTAAATAATATTTCAAAAATAGTCTGACATCTTTACGATGAAAATATCTCCCAAAATTGACGTTTATGTGAAATTTTGCCCTATACTGCCATGTTAAGAAATTCGTAAATGTCTAATAACTTGCGAAATTTTCAAAGTAGCATATTTATAGTTACTGATGTTCATTCCGGCATCAAAACTGATATTTTAAAACTGGTCTGACATTTTTACAGTAAAAAGTTTCCATTTAATGCACGTTTAAGTGAATTTTTGTCCTATTCTTCCAAATTGAGAAAATCGTACATTTCGAATAACTTACGAAGTTTTTTAATTCGAATGTTGCAAGTGAATAGGGTTCTTGCCAGTGTCGAAAGTAATATTTTAAAACTGATCTGACCTCTCTGCGACAATTTGTTCGGGAGATATCGTGTACACAGACTAACAAACTAACGGACTAACACACTAACCCACTAATAGACTAACACACTAACAGACACCCTACAGACAGACACCATACAAATTTTGCCATTTTCGGATTCCTCACACCTGAAAACGTATAAAAAGTAAAAAAACCGAGGTCGAAAATTTTCACGATTACCTAAGTTCCCCATACCTATAGTATGACGGGGAACTAAAAAGCATGTCACATATGTACTTATTTATTTATTAAATATTATTCAACCTAATATTTCATTAATATTAAGTGTAAAGGACTTAATCTATATATGTTTAGTAATTTTTCGTTAACTTAGATTTAATTTTTCTTTCTTTAATATAAAAAAAATATGATATTAGATTATTTTGGAATTGCAAAATTAGAAAAACTTAATTAACGGCATCTTTAACGGCATCTTTAATTTCTTTTAATGAAGCATTTTTTTTTTTTTTTTTTTTTACTTAAATAGAAGTATAGTCCTGATATTTCTAGAATATTTATTCTTACTACTCGACCACAGTAGGTACTGGAAATATTATATTCAGTCAAAAATTTTTATATCGAGTTTTCACCTTCTTTGCTAGCATTATGGTCCCTTGAGATCAAAAATGTGTTTTCTGACAATTAGTCAATGTATGTTAGTAAGAGATATGGACAATCTTCTAATTATCATGTCTCCAAAACTTATAAAAAGAGAACGATAAAACTTTGAAATGGAGATAGTTCTAGTGTACAGACGGTAACAAATTTATTGAAGCACACATCTATTATTTGTTTTCGTTAGCTGTGACCCTGCTCACCTATGCGCATGCGTGAGGTCTGCATTGATTTTGTTAAAATAGGGTAGAAGCGTAGAAGATGAGAGAATGTTTACATTTTACGAGTGAGAGATAAGTTGCGGTTTCTTTTTTCTTTTTTTTTCTTTTCAGGACATTATTGAATTTTGAGGCGATACTTCTTCGTTATATTCGTATAAAGGCAAAATGCTGATTTTTCCCCCTTGTAATTTTTAAATAAGTGTAGAAGATCAGTTTTATTCTTCGATGCAAAATAAAATCCGTAAACTTAAAAGTAAATGCCTGTTTTCTTTCTTCTTCTTCTTTTTTTTTTTTTCAGTTAAAATTATTTTTATTTGCTTACTTGATCTCTAAATTCGTACTATATCTGTCATACCTGAACACTTGTTTCATGCACTGATTATAGTAGTAAATTAATTAAAAATGACTTAAATTAGGTAAAATTTACATAATTCATTAATAAAAGAAGAGAAAAAGAACAACGTTTACAGTAGACTTTACCTGTAGTAAAAGTAATATATTTTTTTCTTTTAAATTATACTGCTAAAATAAAAATACCATATTTTTGGATCTCTATTTTACAGAAATTTACAGAAAATCGTATTTAAATCAAATCATTAGATTTTTTTATCATGATTATTTTACACCTTTTATTTTAAATAACTTTAAATTCGCGTAAAAAGGTAAAATAAATATTGAAGACTCATAAAAAGAAAACGAACACGTGTAGAACGAAAAGCGCATTTGGCTAAGTGCCCATCTCATTCAACGCATCACCCCTTTTCCGAGTAGGATCCTTCCGCGAGAGGTAGACATGGTTTACGAAAACGGACAGTACATTTTCCATATGTATTTATTTATTTATTTTTTTGTTTGATCGCTAATTTTTATCAACTTAACTTTTTTATAAATAGCATAAAGACTAAGGTCATGACTCCACAAATATTTACTTAACAAAACAGTGTTAGGTGCACATCTTTTAAATACGAATTATTGCTAGCGCTTCAGTAATTTTGCTGCTTATTGTACAATTGAGTTTTCCAACTTATGGTGAAAATTGAAAACCCGAAGTGGGACATCGAATACCCGGAAATTATCGTATTTGTGATCGTATTTCAAAAACGGCTCAAACGATTTTCTTCAAGTTTGCTCTGTAAACCCCCTTTTAGATGTGTTTTAACATGTATTACTTGGTTACTGCAGGAAAATTAATAGGTGTTGGAACGTATTTCGTACGTTCTACTTATTTTTTTCAAACTCATTACATTAAGTCCTTTTAAGATCAAGATGCCCTTTCGCATTAGTTGGTTTTCGGTGTTCAGACGAGTTTAAGAAGTTTTGGTGAAAATGGATAGTGAGACTGAAAGTCAATAATTCAAAAACAACTCAGACGATTTTCTTTAAATTTCCTGCATAAACCTCTTTTTAGATGTTCTTTCGTATGCAGTTGGTTAGTGTTAGTACATGGGAAGTTGTTAACATTGTTAAGTGTCATTGTCAAAACATTGTTAGGTGTCTTCATTAGATAGGTCAGTGTTAAATCTCAGAAATGTGTTTTAGGAAAAACATTCATATATATATATTCATCATATAAATTCTCTTTTAGATTTTTTTACGACGTTTGCATTAGTTTTTTACTACAGGAAAATTGGTAAGCGTCTGATTAATTAGGTTAGTTCTATATCCTCTGACCAGTGCCCGCAGCGGTCCTATATTTTCAAGTTTGTTTTATTATTTTAATACCACTATTTTTTTGTAAATTTTTTGTCAAGATTTTAAAGCTAAAGCAATATCTAAAAGTATATTGATTTATTAAAGTGGTGGCAAAATAATAAAATGCAAGTAAAAATATAGGACTGCTGCGAGCACTGTCTGACCACACTATTTCCAAAATTTTATGATCCTTTCCAAAGTTTCATGACCACACTATTTACAAAATGAGTTTATAATATGTGAAGTAGTGGGTAATGGAAATCACGTTGTTATTACACATCAAATTGTTGTTATTATTATTATTATTATTATTATTTTAATTTAGCCTAAAAATTGCGTACTGTCGTCACTTTGTTCGCTAGATTTCAAGATTTCTATTTGTATCTAAATTAACATTTTAACATCTTGTCTTTTGTTGTTTTTTGTCCTCTATTTAATAAATAGAGGAGTTAGAGATTACACGTATTCTTATAAAAAATTCTGTAAAATTTAAAGATACTTGAGGCTGGTATGTAATACGTCTGTGAAATTTTCTTTCACTAGAGACTATTTTTATGGCTGTAGTTCTCTTTAGAGCTAAAACATGGATATGCTGTCATCATCTTAGTCCTGTTTTGAGTACGTACAGCTGAAAAGTACACGGCGGGCGCATATCCAGTTCTCCGACGCCCCTGCAGGGCAGGTTCGATTTCTCTTGCCCGCAAACTAGCTCCACTCCAGGAAGCAAAGTGACCACAACTTGCTCGAAAGCAGGAAGCAAACTTTAGAAGTGGGGCAGTAGAGTCAGATATCTTCTTTGTTTGGAAAAAGCTAATAAAAAAAAAACATACCACATTCGAAGATTAATTGCTTAAAGGTTTCGATAGAAGTATAAATCTTTGCATGACTAGATTAAAGATGGAACCAGCTTATACTTCATTTAAGGAAAAATCTCTAGCATGTGTATTAATATGGTAATGAGATTTTTAAGCTGGGTCAAAGTATTCTAGGAAGGTTATATTATATTACATTATAATTTTTTTAGAGAGCCTATAAACCTTTCTTAACTTTGATGTTAAAGGTGGAAAGAATAAGCAACATCTTACCTTTAAAATATGAGTTCGTGAACTTTAAAGATAATATTGAAAATGTACCTAAAATAAAAATTTTAAAGAAAAACTTGTAGTATTTAAAATTGATAACAGTTTATCCTTCTACATCTATATCTTTATAAAAATATTAATATTCAGATATTTTTCTGTATTTCTTAAATCATCATCATATACTTTTTTTTTCTTTAAGTAAATATTGTAGGTATTGACTGTGTAAGTGATAAAGGCACTCATGTATTTTGGTTTAGGTTGAAAAAATAAGCAACACTTATCTTTAAAATATGAGTACATGAATTTTGGAGAAAATATGGGAAATATACTTAAAATAAAAAGTGTAAAGAAGATTTCGGAGTATCTGGAATCGCTAAGAGTTCATCCTTCTATATCTATATCTTTATAAAAATATTAATATTCAGATATCTTTCTGTATTTCTTAAATCATCATCATCATATACTTTTTTTTTTTTATAAATACTGAAGTTACTGACTATGCAAGTAGTGCATGTACTAATGTACTAATACATTTTAATTCGCTATTTTTTAATTAGAAAATAGAAATTATGTATTATAATGAAGAATTTTTGTTTTTTATTCTCCAGTTATGCTTGAAATTAAATACATATACTAATACACAAGAGAATTTAAAATTCGTTCTCAATTAAATGGATAATCATTTAGGACATAAATATTTTTACGACATGTATATATTTAATAGTACAAACATTTGGGGCATGAGAGTAAGAAAATGTGGGGTTTTTTTGTCCAAGAACGTAAATTTTTACTACACGCAAGCATTTTTTTTTTTAATATAAAAAATAATTCCTATGCACTGTTTTCCTTAAAAGTACATGTAAAATAATCTTAAATTTTCCGGATTGAAGTTTGTTATAAATTAACACATATATTACATACATACCGACAAGCTAAGATAATATATTTTTCTTAACATAATATTTTGTAATAGACATCATGTTATAAGAAAGACTGTTTTAAGTTTTGAAAATAAAAATAATTAATACGCTACTTAAAATGAAAATACTTTTTAATTACGCAAGATATTCATTAAAAAACAAAATTAATTATTGCCGTTCAATACCAATTTCTACTCATGTGAAATTTTAATGGATGCCAATTTTGTCAATTTTTTTTCATTGAAACTGATATACAGCTGATCTAAACCATATGATTAAAACATCAATATATTAAAACATCAGTATATATGTTTTGGATAATATGCGACAATATCTCAGTTTATATGATATATAATGCGCCAAACTTTGTATTTGAGATATATATTATAAAAAATATATATAATGATTCAAATTCTATGTACATTGAGTGGTAGGTGGTTGGTACTGGCGTTCTACGATTTTCCAAGTTACTATAACTCAGTATCTATTGGTTAAAATTGCACAAAACTACATATGTAAAATCTTTAATGTGAGAATTTATGTTGATTAAATATTTGTGTATATAAACCGATAAATGGCGCAGTTATATTGAATAACATTAAAAATAGTTTTGCGATGGTCACAGTATACTGGCATAGCTTTAAAGCTATTATGTTTACAAAAGAAAAGAAATTTATCGGTTTCAAAATATTTATATAAAAGTTTAAAATTTTAATCTAACGTAAATAATCGCAACCAATTTAAAATTAATTATTAAATTTTTTTATTAGTATTAGTATTTTTAAATATCTTAAATATATTTGTAAAAAGACTATAAGTGCTAGACTCATCAAAATCTATACATACACGTGACGATAATCTATAACGTACCTACCAACTATCAGCTCAATAGGTCAAAGCATTCAGCCGTTATCGTGTTCACTCACATACGTACATTCACATACACACACATCCCCATAAAATTAGCAAAAATGAATTCGGGAGACTTCGAAACGTATAGTTACACCAAAATCTCAAAGTGTAATTTTTTCGTGATTACAGTACTTTCCTTACGTAATATATGCTCGGTAAGTAAAAACTAATTAAAAAACTTATTATTATTATTATTATTTTTATCATAATACTTTAAACATCTTAAATATACAACGAACAAAAAAAGTTTTTTAAAGGTTTTCAAGCCTATTAAAAAGAATAAAAACTGTATGAGTAAAAGGTTTTATTCTTATTATACATCATCAGTATTTTCGGTGCATTTTACTGGAATTTTCAAAACTGTTCCCTTTTAAATAAAATGCTAAATACGCGGAAAACAAACCGCAAGGGGTAATTTTGGTTACACCCGAATAGTTATATTCTAGTCTGCAAGGACAAAGAGTAAAAGAAATTTATTCTGTTATATTGAATAACAAACATATATTTATATATTTCTACAGCACAGTGTAATTGTGGTTTTATTTGTAGTTTAATTTTTCACAGGTAATTAAATCTTTTAATGATAGATAAATTTATATTTGTTAATGTTATTTGTTGTTATAAAATTCACAAAATGAAATGTACAACAAAAATTAATGTAAAAAATGAAGTAGACAAAGTGTTATGGCAAATATTAAAATAAATAACTTTTTCAGTATAAATATATATATGTATAAAGTGAAGAGGCATTGTAAATTTTTATATTACTTTGATCTTATATTTAGATATATTCTTTGATAAAAATCTAATAATGGTAGCACTTAATAAAATTTTAGATACTAGTAAATTAGTCCATAGTATTACTAGGCCTAATACTCGGTACAGCGAGATTTACAGGGATTTCTCTGGATCGATAAAAAGTTACCTATTTTCTAGTCCCAATCGTAGATTGTATTTTCAAACCTGCAAATCCTCTAGGTGTCTTACTTGTCCTAATGCTGATAAATCACAAATAAAAAACTCTTCCAATTTGGTAATTTTCTGCAAGGCTTTTAATGTTATTTATCCTTTGAAATGTAATGAATGTCACATGAAATATACTGGTCAAACTAGTAACCATTTACATTTAAGACTTAATGATTATAGGTCTAAAATTAGATGTCAAAATTCTCATTCTAACTTGTTACATAATGTAGAATAATCACACTTTAAATTACACAATTTTTAGAATGTAACTTTTAAAATTTTAGATATAATTACAAATATAAATCTTCGATTACTAATGGAATATAAATTTATGTCATTTTTCAGTAGTACAACTTACCCGTATGGTCTCAACCAACAAGTATACCAGAATTTTATTTTGACTTAACAAAGTTTGATAATTATAACAATATTTATTCTCATTTAAATTTTATGAAATTTTAATTAGTTTTAATTAAATAAAAGGAAAAAAAAAAAAAAACTCCATCAAACAGAATGTCGTCTAACATACCTAAGAGCCATTCCTATTGAATTAGCTTTCTAATAAAACAAAAGCACATTTAAATCAGTCTATTAGTTTGGAACTAACAGAACCACAGACAGACAAATACAAAAATGGACACAGGCTTAAGCTCTTTTTTTTTTTTTTTTTTTTTTTTTTTTGTTAGTCGGGAGTTTAAATAATATGTTTGACATAATGCTTAAATGATATTAAATATTCAACAAATCAAGAAGGTTTATTATTATTATTATTACTTTCCAAACACTATAGTGAGGAAGAATTGTAATCATGTCAAAAATCCGAATTTGAGATTTTGATATTTCTATACGTTTAGAGGTCCCCTGAGACCGTTTCCACTATTTTTATTTTTACGATGATGTATGCATGTGTGTGTGTGTGTGTACGTATGTGTGTATGTATGTGTGTGTGTGTACGTCTGTGAGTGGACACGCTAGCGTCTAAACGCTTTGTTCGAATAAGCTGAAAGTTGGTACGTATATTGTAAGTCACCATAGAACGAAAATCGAGCACTTATAGTTTTTTTTACAGGGACACCAGGAAAAATTCTTTATGATTATGGCTTATGGGGCCAAATTATTAAAAGTGCGATAGCGTCTAAACGCTTTATTAATCTGAGCAAAAAAAAAATTTACACATGTTATAGGTCACAGTTGCACGAATTTTGGGGAATTTAGCACTTGCAGTTTTTTTACAGGGGCACAAGGAAAAATTCTTTATCATTGTGGCCTATGGGGCCAAATTTAAAAAAGTGTGATAGCGTCTAAACGCTTTATTAATCTAAGCAAAAAGTTTGTACACATGTTATAGGTCACAGTTGCGCGAACTGTATAGATTTTGGTGAATTTAGCACTTCCAGTTTTTTTACAAGGACACAAAGAAAAATTCTTTATCATTATGGCCTATGGGACCAAATTTTTAAAAGTGCGATAGCATCTAAACGCCTTATTCAATTGAGCAAAATTTCTTGTACAGTTTTTTAAAGATTAATAAACTATAATTTTAGCTGTAAAAGCTGATGCAACAGGACATTAGATGAAAATAACATACCAGATATTCCATAAACATTTTAAAACAACTATTACGTCCTTTAGATTTTTATGGTTAAATTTTTTGGTTAACATCAAGGCATGTATTTTTTTTTTATCGAAAATTTTTAAAAGTCAGTTTCTATAAATAAATACCTTTATCTGAAATTCCGAACAGTTGGACCATGAAATAAGCAGCGCAAGGACTATTGGGGAATGTGTTCGGCTGACTTGACTGTTGCGCATTTGGAGCGGCAAGCATCGTATATAAATCTTTAATTCATACAGAAAATATTAAAGAAAAAAAAATTGTTTCCGCTATTAGAAGTTTGCTTGATAAAGCGATTACAAGCAATTTTGGGTTTTAAGATTTCTCTAACCTATCTCGCAATGTAAATGTTGTATAACTTATTTTGTCAATCCATACCTTTGATTTTCTGCCGACCAACCGCTGCAGGCAATTAGCGCTGCTGTAGTCGACCATATATATATATATATTTTTTTCTTTAAAGCATTGCGTTGTGAGACATATCTTGTACTTGCTTTGGTGTACATCTTTTTAATTTCGTATTTTAATGGGTACATCATCTTCGTATAGCATAAATTGCATTTTTGAGAAATGTAAATTAAACGTAATAATGAAATTGAATAAAAATTACGCCTTTATAGAATATAACTTGTTTATATAGAAAAAGTTTGAACATAAATTAATATATGTCTATTTGTTTTTATTTTTACGTTAATATAATATATATATTCAAATATACACGTAGGAACTGTTAATTTTTTTTTTTTTTTTTTTTCTTGTACATGACGAAAATATGCTGCCATTGATAACATTTTAAAATTACTCAAATGGGGGAAATGCTGTAAAAATAAAATAATTATAACAGTTAACTTGTATTATAGTCAAAGAATTCTCGCACAAGTTTCATTTTATTTATTTGTTTTAATTACGTCGCAACATTTATACATTTTACAACTTTGGATAAAATTAGCATAATAAAACTCACTTAATAAAAATACACAATAAAAACATGACAGTACAAATTAAATTGTAAATTAAAAATAACTAAAGACGGTTGTATAATTACTGTTAAGATCACACGAGTACTGTGTGGTAGAAAGTTGAGATAATTAATTTCGAATATAACACAATGTAACGCGGAAAGTAAAAGAAAATATCTAATGTTCTGTAAGAGAACAGGAATAATTTATACTGAAGTATGTTAATTCTGAATGAGGAAACGCTCTTAAAGATGCCTATACAGAATATTCCATTCCTGTTCAATTTATTTTTTTTTACATACGGGATTGTTGCCAAATAAAAAAGAAAAACTCAAAGTTGATATTTCTTCTCTGAGTCATATCATTTATATTTTAAAAAGGGTTGTTTTATATTCATTAAAAAGAGGAAGATTGTTAGTTTAAGAAACATTTGTTTGTTTGAATAATTGTTTTTTCTCAAAGAAAACTTTTAATGTTTATTTTATGTTTTATATCATTAACATGTTAGATAATGTCAGTAGTTTTAAGCGTGAATAAATTTTATGTTAATTTAAAAAGTATATATTTATTAAACAAATATGTCAAAAATTTAATGTTATTTTAACTTTTTTTTTTCACATTAATTTACATTTTGAGATATTCTAATTTTTTTTTTTTGAACTTTTGTACCTTTGCACTTTAAAATGCTCCTAAAATTAGTAAAAATATAAAACGTTCATTATAGAAAAAAAAAAAAAATTTAGTACTTAAAATATAACAAATATTTATGGAGAAAAAATGTATATAAATATGTTAATGAAATGTTTTAGATAAAAATTTCGTGTATTCATACGCTATAGTTTAAAGTGTAACTTTATTGGTGTATTTATACGCTATAGTTTAAAGTGTAACTTTATTGGTGTATTCTTATGTAGTTTCATGTTATTTCCCATGCAGTAATCCCTATAACGTAAGTTTATTCGAAATAATGTCTTGTTTTTTATGTTATGGAGTTTTTTAAGTTAGAATAAGTAAGTTTTTAAAGAAGAATTTTTATAATTAATTATGATTATGTGAGTATCATAAATGACATTTAAAAACTAGTCCGGCTTCCACACGATGAAAAAAATCCTTAAAATGTCTGTCCATGCGAAATTTAGTTCTGAACTATCATGACAAAAAACTTTCATTTTATTTACGAAGTTCTCAATGTAGAAAATCTAATTCAATATTGTTCTCTGCATAAATCATATTTTATTAACTGGTCCGATTTTTTATACTGTCATTCATTCTTAAGATAATGCCTATATAGGTTAACAAACTAATGAATAAACTAACTGACGAGCTAAATAACTGAATAGCATACAGACAGATAATTCATTGATTTTGCAACTTTTGGCTTCATAAAACCTACAAACGTGTAAAAACGCCAAAAAAACTGATTTCAAATTTTTAGCGAATACCAAGTAACTTCATACTTTTAGGATTATGGAAAACTAAAATTGGATGAAAAATTGATATACGGATTTCAGAAGTGTTATCCATATGCTTTTTCGACAAAAATTCTTCTTAATTAAGTATCTTGCATTCTTAAATATAAAATACATGAAAAGAGCTACTTTTATTTCATATATATATTTAATTCAGAAAACTTGAGCTGCTTATAATTATGTATTTTAAAAATGTGTTTCATGTTTATAAATAATTCAGCTACTTTCACAAAATTAAAACAGGTTATTATGTTAAAGTAATTATCATAACTTAAAACTAAAAAACATGGGCTAATACATTATATTACGTAACCGTACCATAATTTTTTATATAGTTTTAAAGGAGTAAAAAAAAAAAAAAAAAAAAAAAAAAAACTTTCTAATCAAATTTAAAGCTGTTTTTTTTTTTTTTTTTTTTTTTTTTGTGTGTGTGTGTGTGCTAGAGGCCTATTTCATTCGGTACAATTGTCGAATTTTTATAATACACTCTTAATAGTGCTAAGGGCCTATTTCAGTCGGTTTATTGAATGGGGATTTATTGAATGAAGTCTCCCCCAAGGCACAACTTTGACATGAGTCCTCCCCCAGGCCCAACTTTGACATGAGTCCCCCTCAAGGCACCCCTATTTCAGTCGGTACAGCGTTGTCGAATTTTTATAATACACTCTTAATAGTGCTAAGGGCCTATTTCAGTCGGTTTATTGAATGGGGATTTATTGAATGAAGTCCCCCCAAGGCACAACTTTGACATGAGTCCCCCCCCAAGGTACCCCTATTTCAGTCGGTACAGCGTTGTCGAATTTTTATAATACACTCTTAATAGTGCTAAGGGCCTATTTCAGTCGGTTTATTGAATGGGGATTTATTGAATTTGTCCCCCCCAAGGCACAACTTTGACATGAGTCCCCCCCCAGGCCCAACTTTGACATGAGTCCCCCCCCAAGGTACAAGTTTGACATGAGTCCCCCCAAGGCCCAACTTTGACATGAGTCCCCCCCCCAGGCCCAACTTTGACATGAGTCCCCCCCCCAAGGTACCCCTATTTCAGTCGGTACAGCGTTGTCGAATTTTTATAATACACTCTTAATAGTGCTAAGGGCCTATTTCAGTCGGTTTATTGAATGGGGATTTATTGAATGAAGTCCCCCCAAGGCACAACTTTGACATAAGTCCCCCCCAAGGTACAACTATGACATGAGTCCCCCCCCCCCAAGGCACACCTTTGACATGAGTCCCCCCCCCCAAGGCACACCTCCCCCTCATTGGGAAAAAGAGAAAAAACGTTGTTTTGCGGCTATAAGACAGTTTGGACTTCCAACGTTATTTGTTACAATATCTGCAGCTGAAACACATTGGTTTGATTTAATGAAAACTTCATCATGGAATTTAGATCGTCACGAATTAACTAAAGAAGAATTTGTCGATATTAACAGGTTTAGCAGTAGGCCTCTGGCACTAAATTAAAATCTGTCAATGTCAGATTTTCATGTTTTAAATAATGAAATAATGTCGTGTCTGTATAATTTTTTCTTTTCTTTTACTTTTCTTTTTTGTTTTTAATTATTTATTTATTTTTTTTTTAACCTTTTAATTTAACATATTGCATCTTTAATTCAAAATGACCACCCTTTGACTTCACTTCTTATCATAGACTACTCACTTCCTCTCTTTGGTTAATCATATATATTGAGTACACGCACTACTTCCATGGAAATTTTCATCACTACTTTCTTTTAAAAATGTTTAAGACTTGAAATCGGCATGCCGTTTTTGGTAAAACCATTGTCTCCTATACTTACAACAATTTATAGCTGAGTGGATATAAATCCGTATATCTGAAAGGTCAATCTTTGTTTTCTATGAAGTCCGGCATATTATTACCATGTTTTTATCAACTTCGATTCTTGTTTTTTGTTTGTTTGTTTGTTTGTTTGCCCAGTACAAATCGTGCATGGATTTTTAACTAACTTCCCGACTAGCTAAACATTTGAAACTTTCAGGATAGCTCAGAACACGGTGACAATACATGTTTTTAACACTTTTAGTCAACTGTTTCAGGTCCCCACTGCCTTCGGCAGCGTCTATATGATTCGACAGAAAATTTATTTAACTAACTCCCCGACTAGCTAGACATTTGAAACTTTCAGAATAGTTCAGAACACGGTGAAAATGCATTTTTGTAATACTTATAGCCAACTGTTTCGGGTTCCTGCTGCCTTCGGCAGCCTTACCAGTACAAAGCTTGCAATCGATTTTTAACTAACTTCCCGACTAGCTAGACATTTAAAACTTTCAGGATAGCTCAGAACACGGTGACAATACATTTTTTTAAATACTTTTAGTCAACTGTTTCAGGTCCCTACTGCCTACGGCAACGTTTATATGATTCAACAGAAAATTTATTTAACTAACTTCCCGACTAGCTAGACATTTGAAACTTTCAGAATAGTTCAGAACACGGTGAAAATGCATTTTTGTAATACTTATAGCCAACTGTTTCGGGTTCCTGCTGCCTTCGGCAGCCTTACCAGTACAAAGCTTGCAATCGATTTTTAACTAACTTCCCGACTAGCTAGACATTTAAAACTTTCAGGATAGCTCAGAACACGGTGACAATACATTTTTTTAAATACTTTTAGTCAACTGTTTCAGGTCCCTACTGCCTACGGCAACGTTTATATGATTCAACAGAAAATTTATTTAACTAACTTCCCGACTAGCTAGACATTTGAAACTTTCAGAACAGTTCAGAACACGGTGAAAATTCATTTTTTTAAATACTTTTAGCCAACTGTTTCGGGTTCCTGCTGCTTTCGGCAGCGTTACCAGTGCAAAGCTTGCAATTGATTTTTAACTAACTTCCTGACTAGCTAGGCATTTGAAACTTTCAGGATAGCTTAGAACACGGTGACAATAGATTTTTTTTTAACATTTAGTCAATTGTTTCAGGTCCATACTGCCTTCGACAGCGTTTATATCATTTAACAGAAAATTTATTTAACTAACTTCCCGACTAACTAGACATTTGAAATTTTCAGAATAGTTCAAAATACGGTGAAAATTCATTTTTTAAATACTTTGCATCAACTGTTTCGGGTCCCTGCTGCCTCCGGCAGCGTTACCAGTACAAAGCTTGCAATCGATTTTTAACTAACTTCCCGGTTAGCTAGCTAGCGATTTGAAACTTATAATAGCTCAAAAGACAATAACAATGAATTTTTTAAATACTTTTAGCGAATTGTTCTGGATTCCCACTGCCTTCGGTAGCGTTTATATGATTCGACAGAAAATTTAAAACATGGTATATAAAAAGTTCTTTTTCTCTTGTAATTTTTTTCTTCCAACCTCCGCTAAGTCGTTTTCGCCTTATGAGCAAGAGCAGAGTTAATTTGGGAAGTCCAATCGTGTCCATTGAACAAGTTTACGTCCATGGACTTCACAACTGGTTCAAAGATAGTACCTTGATATTTTTTTTTTTTTTTTTTGTAATTTTCACCCCTTTCTCGCAAAAATGAATCTCTGTGATGTCTTCATAGCTGATAAGGCTTTATACTATATATAAAGAGGGACTCTGATAGCTGCTACCCCACCAAATGATTACGGATGCTGGATGGTGAGCTCTCTGTACGTATTTTTTATTTAAATTTCTTTCGTGCTACTTGCGGAAACACAGTCATTCTGGCGGTTGAAAGATTCTTTGTCAAAAAACATTTTTGCGGGTAAATAAATTTGTCTGTGGCTGTTATGGGCAACAGTGTTTTATTTTTAACATACCTATGGCGCTTTAATTCATTTATAAGAAAATAGCCAGTTATTCTTCAATAACAGCTTATTCTGAGGTCTTCGCTTAACATGAGACACATTCTTCTTTTTCACACATTCCTTCACAGGTGGATTTAAGCTCGACTGCACCCGAGACCCATTTCGCTATGACGCCTTCTACCCCCATACATAACACACTATATTTTGAAATACTATGTATACATTTCATAATAATAACAATAAATATGATATAACTAAAGAAAACTTTATTATTCTACTATACATCAACCATTGTGCAACATTGCATATAACAATCAACTTGTATTTAAAAACAAATTAGTCCAGTGTGATCATTAAAAAATTATTTATCTATTTGGTTTTTCTTATGAAGATAATATTTAACTCATTAAATGCTGCTATATGAATCCCACTGAAAATTTATGAATTTTCGTATAGTTTGGGTTTAAATGTGCATTTCTAATTACATGCAGTTTAAATAATTGTAATAAATTATTTTGGTAGAAGATATGATGTGTTTCCAAAATGGGAGATTCGACACCTGATTGGAGTAGAACACATGTTGAAAAACTGCAAAACCCTTTTAAATTATTTTACTTGATCCCTGTTTGTTATAATTTAAGAAAAGAATTGTTTTGTTTCATATCCATTGTTTTAAACCCCTGTACTCTAATGAGGTATTTTTGCTGATGTTTTGCAGAAAAACAAACATCTTTGTTTGAATGACTGCAATATATATATATATATATATATATATATATATATATATATATATATATATATATATATATATATATATATACATATATATATATAAGTTACATTACAAACTTTTTGAAAAAAATACCAACAAACTAGGCGTTTCAATATTTAATGTAAAAAATAAAAAATATATTTATTTTAATTACTTGCAGCGAAAAAAATTCTTAAAAATTGTTCCCGCAGCGGGAGCTAATGGGTTAGCCGGCTCAAAATTCCCTTTTAAATTTTTTATTTAATTTCAACCTAGTTCGTTCCGTACGAAAGTACATCTTCCCATATAACTTCATCCACTCAGAGAGACCAACCGTACAAATATGTTCTTTCAATGTATAAGTATAGTATTATATAGGCATATGTGTGTGTATTTGAAACCGATATGGAAAAATTCGTAACAAGTCGAAAGGTTTAAAAAATATTCTCGAAGTCGACGAAATATTCAATCGATTTCTTGGTTTAATCACTTTTTAAATCAGAATTCCTTTTCAATTTTTCATCACTGCTACCATTTAAATTTAATCACTTATAAAAATTTGGCGCCCCCTAAAACTCTGTCGCCCTTAGGCCTGGTCCTTATGGGCCTAAGCCCAAATCCGTCATGGTTCATCTGCTTAGCAAGAAGAGTCTTCTTTCGACAAAAATTTTCGACAAGGATTTCGACGTATTCTCTCCCTGACTGTTTTCACGAGAGTGTTCTTACAGAGAGCGGAAGACAGCTTCAAGTACGGTCTGCAATGCTGTTGGTCTCAGAAAATCTCTTAAGTGTTCGATAAATGAATAACCTTCTGATGTAATAATGTTTGAGTGCTTTAAAATTAAAAATCTCCGACCGACTCTTCTTTTTTTATGCAGAGAAATAAGTGTGCCAAGCCTCTGTTCGACTTTCATTCTACTGTATTGTTAAAGCTCAGACAGATTTATAACAAAATGCGTGAAATAGTACAATGTTTGGAAAAATGTTGCAGATGGTCTCCAACGACGAATTTAAAATCATTTTTCCCGTTACAGCAAACATTGTCAAATTTTTGTATCAGTACTTATCTGTATGGCTTAGGTATATAATAATGTATTGGTTATTTATTGGTTATTATTTTTAAACAAAAGAAAGGTGTTCCTAATGAAACTTTACTCAAAATAAATAAATAAATATTATATATGCAATGTTATGTCGAGAAAAAAGTCTTGACAGTCGAAACCATCTTTCGATAATGTTTTTATATCATGCCTTTTTTTCTCGACTCGCAAAAACACCGACCTTCTAAATGCTTTTTTAAAATTCTCTCTCCTTCATCACATAAAGAAAAGAAAAATAAATAAATACAAGAATAACGATACTAACGGTAAACGAAGGCAAGTCCATGACAAGCTTGATAAGTGAGTCAAAATAACTTTAGAACGTAAATAAAAATAAATAAAAAATAAACATTACTACAAACTCACACACGAACAGCTAAATCAGTGACAACAATGAAATGCAACACTTTTTTTTTTTTTTTCCAATTTGTTCTTTTATTTTTATTTAATTTTTTTCTACTCTTCGTTCAGAAGTTCCAAGGGCAGTGGAGTGTGTTAGGTCACCTGGAAACCCGGATGTCGTGAAGAAATTAACAGGACTCAGAATGGCAACGGGTCTTCCATCCAATGGCGTGGAACGATTGGACGCTTTTGAACTTTTGAATCGCGAACTTTGATGGAAAGGAATTAGCGTCAAAAAGGATTGTTTCATTCGGCATTATTTTTCATTTTTGATGAATGGAAATTTTTAGAAATGACACAAAAATTATTAATTGTATTTCTACTATTTAAATTTCAATTTCTTAACAATAGCTTTTAAAAAATAATTAATATTATTTATGTATGCTCTTCGAGTTATCATAGAAATACTTTAAAGGCCATCTTGTAATATTATTATTTTAAAATAATGGTTTTCCTTTTTGAATTTACTGAAGAAAAATCATGAATATAAAACGATATATGGAATTTTCTGTTATTAAAAACAGGGTTAACGATATAAAGTAACTTTCCATGGAAAGTTATCTGCTTAAATCCTCTTACTAAAACCTTGATATAATAAAGTAGTATAAATGAAACAATTATAAATTTAATTTTAGCGTATGATTTATTATTTTGAGTGTCTTACAGGCTATAAGATAGAATTTTATATAATTAATTAAGTTTATATATATATATATATATATATATAAAACAGTGTAGGAGTATAGGTTGTTTGGCAACCTTGATAAAAATCTTATTTATTTTAAAGACACTGTATGGTTTTCTCTTCTTTTTCTTCTCTCTCTCTCTTTTTTTTTTAAACAATATATTTTCGAATTTATTCAAGATCTATAAAAAAATTTAAATTTGTGTAAAATAGAAGTTGGTAAGTTTAGACTCATTAAAAACTTTAATTGTAAAATTTTCTTCATGTAATTCAGTGACAGCAAATAGCAAATTTAGATGAAAGGATTTAAAATTGTTAAACTCGAACTGTTGATTTTAACCATATATATATAAAAACTCTGAAACACATAATGATTGATCCTTGCACATAATGGTAATGATTTATTTGCACATAATAATAATTTTTTTTTTCAACAATTTTAATGATTTGTGGACACATAACATGAATTCTAACATGCACTTCGAACATTTTCAAAAAACTGAAAACGCAGACAATAGCACAAGCGTATAGTATAGATGAAACATCGTGAGCTTATAATGTAATTTAATCATAACTTAGATAGATAATTGTTATACTTTTCTGTTTCTTGACAGTTTGTTTTTCAATTGATTCTCAAACTTTTTAATTGATTGTTGGAACTTGCGCCCTAAGAAAGTTGTCTCGCAAGAAATTAGTATAACATTACATTAATTGCATACACTCTAATATTTTAAAAACTTTATTTCCTATTGGTTCTGCGGCTTTCTTAATTCTCTTTCTTTAGCATTTTATTATAATAAAAATAAACATTAAAATATTAAAAATTAAGTGTAAGATTGGTTGAGGCAGGGTTAATGGAGGGAGAATAAAAAAAAAAAAAAAAATGTATAATCATACTCGAAAAGAATAATTTCCGTATTTTAGACGCAAAGCATTAGTTGTAAAGCCACTTCAGTATCAAACTTAGATACGCATCAGGTTTTGATCTCTCTCTCTCTCATTACAAGCGTGTATACCTTGAACCCTCAAAGGTCGATGGTATCTTATTTATCTCACATAATTTTAATTCGGAACTGTAAAAATTCGTTACGGATATATATTTTTTTTATAAATATTTTCATATGGCGGTTTCTTTTCTTTTCTTTTTTTTTTTTTTTCTTATAATTTTTTTCGTAAACTTTGGAGAATTTCTTTTAATTAAAGAAGGGTAATAACCTTGCTTCACAAAGAGTTGAAAAATTACTTGAAACACTTTAAAAATTTATATACATCATAATAGAAAAAAGAATTAATTGTCTGATTCAATTCCTATTGGATAGAACATTTATTAGAAAATGTTTCGTAAGCTTTTGTTTAATTAACAGTTTATTGTTAAAGGATAACAGGTAATAGATAAGATTCAATGTACCTTACTTTAAAAAAATGAAAAGAAAATTAGGGAGAGGGAGGAGGTCATTTCTTCAAATGTCGTCTGTACGGTGCAAAATTGATTCAACATTTAACGTTATAATTCTCAGAGCTGAAAATCGTCTGCATTCAACAAGCAAAAGTAAATTATTGATTTAAGAAATTTATACATTGTACAGTGCCGACAATAGGGAAAACATTGAATGAAGGAGAAATATGAAGGAGTGCTCAGTTTCTTTAACGCGACAAAAGATTTCTGACGACAAGAGAATACTGCATTGATAACATCAAATGATGCACGTCTGGCCAAACTAGTACAGGTACTGGCACTAGGGCTCTCCACCGAGGCCAGAAATGGCTTACTGTCCTTTGAAATCACCTGCAAAACTTCAGTCTCTTTTTTTTTTTCTTCTTTTCTAAGATATAAGACGGTATTTTCTTTGAAATTTGTGTCTGAAATGCTTAAAAATTCTCTGGATTTTTTAATTACAGTTTTCACCAAATATTGCAGTTTTATATAACAGTTTTTACTAAAAAAAGTTATAGAAAAAACGTGCGTTTGTATTCAGCATTATATTACAAATTTAACGCATGCAAAACCTTAGGTGATTTCCAAAAGTGTTTGTAAGAACAAATGAAGATGACCAGATTTGAAAATACAAGATTTTCAGGGAAAATACGTTTTCAAATACTACTAATTCCACAAAATTATAAACAACTTGCAACTGATCTCGATTTTGCATTAAATCCATGTTACACGCAGCAATCGAACAAGAACCTTTTTAGTTCTATGATTTTTCCATGCCTGACCTCTCAGACACTAGCTTAGGAAGGCTAAACTTCTAAAATCAAAACCGCTAGAGAGGGTGGTGGGGTAGGGAAGGAGCAGACGATTACCGTTATTTTCACCCACAGAATCGGATTTTTTATTTCTTTTTTTTTCCTTGCCATATACCGGAGGGATGATCCTCTCATAAGACATCCATCGTCTATATACCTTTAAGAATCGAGGAAGCAAGAAAGAAAGCTTAGCATTTCCCATCTGTTGAACGACCCCCTGGTTTCCCACGCATAAAATTCTCCTCGCCCCTCTCATAACCGTTCTTTTTGATAGAGGGGTGCTAGAGGAATCTTTTCAGGGGTGGAGTATGCACAGGTGGGTGAATGACAGCAGCGGGGAGGATTTTGGCCAGGTACATAACGTGTAACACCCAAGTTTGTCGCATGGTCATCGAAAATTTTATGTTTACAGGGAGACGTGCATTGATTATTGGGGGAAAATTATGAGATGCCTGTTGCAAGTAGGCGCTATTTATTTTCACGAAGAAACTGGATTTTATGTCTATATTGGGGGATTAAGTGAATTGTGTATTGTGTAGCAAAAAGAGGACGTTTTTTGAGAAAAAAACTAGAGAAAAATGGATGCAAAGGAATGATACTATTAAGTTTTATGACTAAGTCTCTTCCGGTATTATTATTAGAAGAAAGCTCTAGCGTGAAAAAATTGCGAACAGAAAATCAGATTATTTTTGGCTGATAGTCATTGCTTTTAGCGATTATTCCAAATATCTGGGAAAGTGTCCTTTCCCAAAATGCATTTTCGTTCCATAAATATACCCATTAATGTGGATTACAGTTTTTTGTAAATTATTCCGTATTTCTCAAGATATCATACAAGATTTCGACAAATAAGTCGTCTTGGTTTATTTTAAGAAATTTTATAATCTATTTATTCGAAATTTGTTATTATGAAAATTGTGCAAAACATTTTCAAGTAATTTACTTTACTTTCTAAAAGTGCTTTATAAAAATAAATGATAGATAGTTTAAACAGCGGTTTTATTTTTATTTATTTATTTATTATTTAAACACCGATAGAGTCTTCAAAATCTTAGGATTATTCAAAAAATTTCAGTATTTAACGGATGTTATTCGAAAATTATACTAATTAATAACGATAAAAATATACACACAAGAATTAACAAATTGCTTACTGCTCGCGTAAAACTACGCTTAAAAAAAAAAAAAAAAAGCACCGTTTTTAAGCGTTCCTCTAAAATTTACTTTATTTTAAAAACCATTTTACGTATTCATATATATGTACGCTGCCGGTGTATACATACTCCAGTGGCATCTACGGCATCGATTTCTGAGGATACAGGTTAAATGCGTTAATCACGAATACATGAAATCGTTTTTGAAAATGAAAGAGAAGTTTTCGCTGATTTTTATGTAATTTGGTGTGCTGATTTCTAAAATGACCTCCATTTTTTCTCATCACTTCAGGATTTTTTGTAAAATCGATATATATATATATATATATATATATATATATTTATATTTCCGTCGAATAATATTGCGTGTACTCTCTGGCAAAAGTGGTTTTTATCACGCATTCGAAAATTATACTAATTAATAACGATAAAAATATACACACAAGAATTAACAAATTGCTTACTGCTCGCGTAAAACTACGCTTAAAAAAAAAAAAAAAAAAGCACCGCCTTTAAGCGTTCCTCTAAAATTTACTTTATTTTAAAAACCATTTTACGCATTCATATATACCACTTTATATACGCTGCCGGTGTATACATACTCCAATGGCATCTACGGCATCGATTTCTGAGGATACAGGTTAAATGCTTTAATCACGAATACATGAAATCGTTTTCGAAAATGAAAGAGAAGTTTTCGCTGATTTTTATGTAATTTGGTGTGCTGATTTCTAAAATGACCTCCATTTTTCCCCATCTCTTCAGGATTTATTTGTAAAATCGATATCGATATATATATATATATATATATTTCCGTCGAATAATATTGCGTGTACTCTCTGGCAAAAGTGGTTTTTATCCATTTTAAATCTGTGTAAAATGGTCGATTCTTGGTGTAGCAAATCGATTTTTCAGCAATCGATTTATTTTTTTATAGCGGTTTAAGTGGATGAAAACCACTGTTGCTAGATCGCACGAGCCTTTAAAAGTTCTTTGCGTAATTTTTGCATCAAATTATGGTGCACTTTTTAAAAGGAAATCGCCATCATACTATTTCATTTGTTTTTATTAAGGTAACTTACATAAAATTGACCTTACATAATTGACCAAGAGGAAAAAATATTACGTATGTGTTAAAAATCGAAGTAAAATTGAATTTTTCAAGAAAACGTGATGTTATAGAAATTTTTCGTTATATTTTTTAAAATCAGCATAAAGAATAAAGTTCAGCTGATGAAAAAATTACTCTGATGAGGTAAAATGTACGATTTTTATTACGTATATCTTTAAAAATTACCCTTCAATAACTAAAAAAAAAACCTATTTTAAATACATTTTTGTCTGTTTCATAATACAATAAATAAATAAAGGATTAAAAACTACACCAAAAAATTACCCGAAAAACAGAAGTTTTCCTCAGAAGAAAACTTTCACTTTAATCTCTTATTTAAATAAATAAAATTATTAAAAGTATATAAAAATAAGGAATTAAATCTTTTTAAATGAAAATCTCTTATTTAAATAAATAAAATTATTAAAAGTATAAAAAATAAGGAATTGAATTTTTTTAAATGAAAAAGTTATAAAATGAATGAAAAATTAAATTGAGTAAGTAAAATCAGGGTGTCTATTCGTCTATAAAGGGAATCCTTATTAAAGTTTGGATTATGAAAGTAAGGTTTTTGAAATCTTCAGCAGGTGTATTTAGCGCATAAATATTTGCACCTTTCCTATCTAAATAAAATTGTTTGTAGAAAAAATGAAACTATTCGAGAATATTAAATTTTCATCAAGTTTTTAATTTAAGATCCTTCAATGAGTCTTTAAATGAATCATCGGAAGAATCTATTTTTAAAGTTATTTTTCATGGCAAAATCTGCAAAGATATATCGGAAAGTATAAAACCATGTGTTTTCAGGTAATAATAATAATAAACAGGGTTGGGGAATATGTTTTTTTTTTTTTTTTTATGAATTCTTTATATGCCAAAAAGTATGCACTAAAGATAAAAATATCTAAAACTTTCAGCGGAAATTTTCCTGTAAGAAAAAAATTTTTGATGACAATTTGTTGAAAATAGTATAATTGGGCTTATTTAGTGGTCAACTAAATATAACATTAATTTTAAGTGATTATAAAATTTATATATATTAAATCTCATAGTTAAAAGAATGGCAGATATTTTACTTTTATTGAAACAGTGAAAATAACTATTAAAATAAATACATTTTTTATTAATTTAAATTACATTTATAAAGAATGTTTATAAAGTTTTACCATTTTTTCTATTTAGAAAAATTAAAGTACAATGAAAAATTCCTTTTTCACACATTCACAATCCTAAAAACAGTTCGATTGTTCATCATTTAGTATACTTATTTATTGATTTATCATTTTTTAGAACGTTTTGTTATAGGGAGAGAACCAATCAACCATTCTGTCTGAAATAATTTTAACAATTTTTTTTAAAATATGCAGAGCTAATATTATGTCATGCTGCATTAATGTTATGCTCAAGCTCCTTGCATATAGTATATTCAATATACATTTGTATATTGTATATTTTATAGCATTTTAAAATTATATGTATATTATACTTAAAAGACACTTTTTCTTGTATACTTCACAAAATTCAATATACAATATACTTTGTCTCAAAATTCAACTTTTTAAGAAAATATCTGATCCCAATTTTAGAACAAGAACTTAGTTACGCAAACTGAATTCAAACCTGAACCGAACTGAATTGAACATTTCGTTCAAAGGTGTTCGTTAATTATTGACTCTTTGTACCCTCTGTGAAAGGCGTGAAAAATCATAATTAAGGGAACGGTCATAAATAAGGAGATTTTTGAAAGTTATTTTGTCAAATACCGTCTTAAATGTGATAATTTTTATTTTTTGGCATTATCACCGATATGTGGTTCAACCATTTAAATGTTTCTGACGACATCTATTTAAAAATACTTATGTTGAAAATTTACACTTTCGGAAAGTACTTCTACCCTGTAGGGAAGTGGTGTACGTATCTAAAGAAAATTTTTATTATTCACTATTTGGCTGTTATTATTATATCAGGGAAAAAGTTAAATGTATGTGGAGACACTTTGTTTTGGAACATTAAAGAAAAAAGTAAAAGCAACATAAAAAAAAGAGACTTTTTTTTTAAAACTATACGGCCGTTTTGGAACTTCTTAAGTTCTTTCCACAGTATTAATGACAAAAGAATTTAAACATGAAAAAAAAAATTATTATTATAGTTTCTTTTTTTTTAATTATTTCCCAATAATCGGTTTAAAATATTGTGTAATTTTTTTCTACATGTACCTAATTGTGTACATTTCTACAAAATTCTGTTCTGTACTGTCATATTAAAATTTATGGAAAAAAAAAAAAAAAAAAAAGAACGATAGCGTCATTTTTTGAGTGATACGCACCATAAACCTGTTTATGTCATGCGGAACTAAATATAATTTATGAAATTATGTCCATATTTATTAATATGGAAATGCTACAATTTTTTTTTTCACACATATACATATAAGCATATAGAAACAGGCTGACATATATTAAGAACGCACAAATAGTGTTCTGGACCTCTTGAAAATTATAATTCCATCAAAAACAAGAAGTCGAAAATTTTTACGAATCCAATACTTTCTTCTTTTGAATAAAGAAGTAAATAAATAAAATAAAATATTCAGGAAAAGAAATTATTCAACTGAACGTGATTATTATTATTATTATTATCATTATTATTATTATTATTTTAAAATCTTACGTAATTAGGCAGAATGACTATATTTGTATTTTACAAAGAGTAATTTTTACTTATAATTATAAATATTTCTTTCTAAGAAAATTTTTGTTTTACGAATGCATTTTTTGAATATTTATGAATTCATAAATGACTAAATATTTTGATTAAAATCTTATAAAAATATTAATTATAATTTTTAATTAAAAAGGTCACTCATCATTACCCAGGAAAAAAAATAAACGAACAAACACACCATTATATATTTACAAACAACGCAACATTTCTTAAAAGTATATTTTAAAAGTATATTGAATATACTTTTGAATCAACAGTTGTATATTGTATATTTTCTAATATTCTAAAATTGTATATTGTATATTTTGGGCAAAAATGGTGAGTATTTGTATATTGTACTACATTTTTTACTTCCTTATACAAAGTATAAGGAAGTATAGTAATCCCGATTTGCGAAATGGATTTTGTATTTCACATTGCTCAAAAACGAATGATCCCTGAATGTTGCCAATTTATACGTATGACTGTCATGATGTCTAGTTGTAAGTGTCGTTTTAACACGAACTCTCGTTTTAGAGATATAAGAGACTTTACACGATTTTTCGTGACGTCTGTATGTATGTGTGTGTGTGTGTGTGTGTGCGTATGTCGCATAACTCAAAAACGGTTTGACGTAGAAAGTTGCGAATTGGTATAGAGGTTTGTTATAACATCTAGTTGTGCACCTCCCTTTTTGGACTTTGTATGATTTTCCGTTTTGAAGATATTTAGGAAAATTAGGTTCATAATGACAAAAAATACATAGGTTTTGGCCATAATGTATAAAAAAAAAAGTGATAACTCAAAAACGGTTTGGACAAATCTTGCAATTTAATTGACTTCCCGACTAGCTAGACATTTGAAACTTTCAGAACACGTTGACAATGCATTTTTTAAATATTTTTAGCCAACTGTTTTCGATACCTGCTGCCTTCAGCAGCGTTTATGTGATTGAACAGAAAAATTATTTAACTAACTTCCCGACTAGCTAGACATTTGAATCTTTCAGACTAGATCAGAACACGGTGAAAATGCATTTTTTTAATACTTTTAGCCAACTGTTTAGGGTCCCTGCTGCCTTCTGCAGCGTTACCAGTACAAATCTTGCAATCGATTTTTAACTAACTTCCCGATTAGCTAGACATTTAAAACTCCAGAAAAGCTCAAAACACGGGGACAATGCATTTTTCAAATATTTTTAGCCAATTGTTTTGGATCACTGCTGCCTTCGGCTGCGTTTATATGGTTCAACAGAAAAATTATTTAACTAACTTCCCGACTAGCTAGACATTTGAAACTTTCAGAATAGTTCAGAACACGGTGAAAATGCATCTTTTTAATACCTTTAGCCAACTGTTTCGGGTCCCTGCTGCCTTCGTCAGTGTTACCAGTACAAATCTTGCAATCGGTTTTTAAATAACTTTCAGAAAAGCTCAGAACACGGTGATAATTCATTTTTTTTAAATATTTTTAGCCAACTGTTTCGGATCCAATGACAATGATTTTTAACATTATGTATATTTCTAAAAGTGTTTAAGGAAGACATGTGGTGCCCACATCAGATTTTTTAAATACATTTTCTACATCTGCTCAAACATTTCAAATGAACATTAGTGCCTTCCATTTGCATGCACTTTTCTAATACGATAAATTCAACAAGCTTCTATAATTTGCAGATCTCGGAAGCAGGTAGCTTTGTTTTTTAAGATGATGATTGAATTTTCTTGCTTCAAACCAACCATTACTGCTCCTGTAGTGCGACAAAAATCTCCACCTTGTTAAAAGTAAAATTACTACCCTAAAAGTGAACAGTATGTAAATAATTGCAGGTTTGATAGTTGTAGAGGTTCTCTCAATGTCTATAGTAGTAAGCACAACTACAGAATCTACTTTGACATTAGCTGAATCTGCTTCTCAGAACCTCAAAGACCTGCAATAAAAACGTTTGCTCCATCTAATGTCTTTCAAATTCCTTAAATCGCGCAGTTAACAGTTAAAACCATTTAGCCAATCAAGAATAAAACGTTTCTCATCCAGAAATGTAACATTTTATTAATTTACGTTGTCTAAAATGCATTTTAACAAACCTACTTTTCGTATCGTTTTACGTATATTGGTTTATTGGTTACTCTTTATTCATTTAAAACATTTTCGTGATATACCAATTATTTAGAACACATATAAATGTAATTATAATATAAAATTTATTTCATTTTTATATATTTTTTAAAAAGTAATAACTTAGGTTTTTAAAATGGGTGTAATAAATGCATAATCTTAATCACATGTGTTTTTACATTAGTAATTTCAAAATATCAAATGTCTTCATAAATGTGAGAAGGAGACATTTAGAATAATTTTTGATTGGTACTAATTCTAAATGCTAAAAAAGCAAATGCATATGTAAAAAAATTATTTTAGCATTAGAGTTTCCTTATAATGTCATAGATTCATATGTTTTTTTTTTTTTTTTTTTTTTTTTAATTACTACATGCATATTATTCTTAAACTCTGCCTGCACTGCGGAACAAAAACGGAACTATATATATATATATATATATATATATATTTATTGAAGATATTTTCCACAGTTAAATAGTACTCTTGCTTTGAGGTTTTTGCATTTGGCTAATTGTATGCTTTACAATGGAGTTTTGAATTCCTGCATTAACTATAGACGGCACGCTCTATTTTATATGCTTACCAACATAATAACGTATAGTTTATAAAAGAAATAAAGCTTTTCTGAAATCAAAAAACAATTAATAAAATTTACGTAGTAGAAAAAGAAATGATACAATAAATGCATAAATTGTTATCAAAAATGCACAACAAATTCATAAACATAAAATATAATAATGTTGTGTTTCAAAATGCTGTTTCTCCTCCGATTCAATTTTGTCGTCACTTTACGAAGACATGCAAGTTAAATGCTAGTACATTTAAAATAAAACCTACTTATCAACTGACAATGAGGATGGCACGGGACATTTAATATACAAAGTATAGGCTTTGATTGAAATTTTTGAAAAGTTCATATTTACACAGAACTTTGTTTTCCATAAATATTAGTTTCACTTAATCTTATTCTTCTTATTACAGTCGACCCTTTCATTTTCGATTTTCTTCATCCATAAAACAATAAATCTTATATTTAATCATAAATATATTTCAAAAGTAAATTATAAATATAAATAATTTTTTTTAAATACAGAGCAATAGCAGAGTATCAATTAATATAACACGGCAACTAAGAGGTTTTTTTTTTTTTTTTTTTTGTAGTTAATATTGATGCCTTTTAAAATCTCTTAATTTTTCAATAAATAAAAATATCAAAATTTTAAAAGAAATACCAATTTTAATTAATTAAAATGCAAGTTATAAACATTAAAAAGTAAAAAAAAAAAAAAAAAAAAATATTTGAAACAGTTAATTCACTTAAATAGCCCCCCCCCCCCCGCCTAAAAAAAAAAAAAAAAAAAAAAGGGAACTGATTCCGATGTTATTATCAGAATAGAGTAAAACAGAATATCCTACAATTCATCGACAAGGATAGTGAAAACATCTAAAATATATTTTTTTCGTCAGGAAAATGTATATAGATTTATGTTATTTATTGTATGTATTTATTTATCTTTTAATCAGTGGCAGTTTTAGATGATACGAAAGAAAATCTTAAATGTTATGATTGGCATCATGGGTGACGAAAGGGTTAACAACACAGAAATGAAAAAGAAAAAAAAAAAAAAAAAATAGAAAGAAAGAAAAAGGAATTTCACTGAAGTTTTTGTCTGACAACTTTAGTTTAAAACGTTTCAGTGATCATGCTTGTTTCTATGTTTCAGAAAATTAAAAAAGAAAATTATTAAAATATAATAAATCTTCACTTTTCAAAACCAAACAAAAGACAACCAAAACTATTCAACGGAACTTCAACAAGAAGCGGAAAAACTTTTACTTTCAAGCTTTTAACTTAATTGAAATTGACTTTTGTTTTACCCTTAGAACTTTTAAAAAGAATTGGAAAAAAAAATATACAGGAAACGAACTTAGAACGTGCGTTGCAACAGAATGGGGTCGCCAGAGGGTTCTCTCGCCCATTTGTTTTAAACTATAATAAACAGGAAGAACTCAAATAAAGTCTCTGTTAATTTTTTTTTTTTTTTTTACAGAAAAGTTTTCATTTACTTCGAGAGACTGAAGTTAATTTGAATAACAAATTAAATTAACATTTAATTATATTTGCAATTATAATCATATATATGGTGTTTCTCAACTAATGAGTCTATATATTAAGGTGTGATATATCACATAAAAAATAATATAGGAACCAAAGTTGTTTCGATTGGCAATCAACATTAAGACACAAATACAGATATTTAAATCTGGAATACAAATGTACCCGATAAAGTGAGGCGTATGTTTCGATGCAGATTTGTAGCCTCCTTCCCCTCCGTACTCCGCATAATTTATTTTTTCACATTCACTGAACTATAGTAATTTTGCGTGGTAAAATATTAGCTTAAATATAATTTGTTTTGATAATATATTTCAGTTGATAAATTGTTACTGTTTGACGTTAATATTTATGACTAGAATATTTGAATGCGCCATCTGTTTGTTAAGCTTTAAGTTGTTCTGTGACAAAACACAGAATTACCGATACCTTTAGACATGTGTACACTATTTTGTATTTTTTTTTTCCTTTTAAAGGGGGGGGGGGATAAAGTTTAAAAGTTTGAAATTGTTAAACTATTTTCAGCTTCTAAGCTTTTTTTTTTTTTTTTTTATGTAAATACTTTACTAAACAGTAGTAATGTAACCGTTTGTCGGTCCTATTTAATAGCACTCCTCTGGTCAGTGTTGCCAAATTTAGGAACTTTTTTATTCAATATCCACCACTAAATTTTAACTGTAACGGTTACCTGATCACTTCGAAAGTTAATCGTCCATTATATATATCAAATATCACTCCTCAAAATTATTGGTGACAGTTGAATAAAAGAGTTCCTAAATTTGGCAACAGTTTAGAGCGCTTTAGAGCATTAGGCCCAGCAAAGGGTTAATGTAAACTTATTAGCTTGTAATCATGTAGATAATTTTGGTGGGTAGGTCTTCCGACCTCCAATCCATTGCACTGTGCAAAAGATCTGAACTCTGAACTACCACACTGAATTTTATCAAAATTGAAATTTGCTTTAATTCTTCAACGTTCACTGATTTCGCAGCGAAAACAAACATTTGACATAATTTAACTTTTTTTTTTTCCAACATTTTTTTAATATTTTTTCCTTGTTTTAATGAATTTTTAAACTTTGACTCTCTCCCTTCTCGGTAGATAACAGCAATTACTCTGAAGTTTTTACAAATTAGGCTTCAGAGGAAGCTAAATGCAGAAATCACTTGAAATTTCTTAGTAGGCGCTAGTACACCTTGTTGGTTTGATAATGCACACGTGTCTAGTTTTTTTTTTTTTTTTTTTTTTTACTTAATAAAGGACTAGGCTATTATTTTGACTTAGAACAACTTTTGTGAGATTTTTCAGATAATAATGCTTTCTTACAAGTTTTTTCCCCTCTTATTATTTGAATTTAATAATGTTAACTTATAGGCGTTTCATGACAAAAAAATTTCTCGAAAATTAATAATGCTAATATTTTCCATTTATTTATTTAGGATCAGCTATGCATCTGATAGCCATTTTTAAAATTATTTTAGCAGTTCTTAAATAATAATAATAATAATAATAATAATAATAATAAATAGTGAACGTTAAAGGGTCAAACTTTGCTACCAGAAATCGTAACCAATTTTTTATTTTTAAGACTTACTCTGGTTTCTGACTAATGGAATGATATCACAAGATCCCTGGAAGTGGACATATTCGTGTTTATAAAATTACTGAATTGCACTTGTTTCGATGTGTGGCGATAAATTTATGCACAATATTTGAACAAAATTGTGTACATTAAGTGATTATCGTGATATCATATTTTCAACAATCAAATATTAAAAACATCATGTTCTTTACTGTTAATGTTATAAACAAGTGTCTTTATGCGGTTCGCTGAGATACTTCCTGTATTTTAAG
This sequence comes from Salticus scenicus, assembly GCA_963930645.1. NCBI lineage: Eukaryota > Metazoa > Arthropoda > Arachnida > Araneae > Salticidae > Salticus > Salticus scenicus. Next base: position 284,515,541 of record OZ005648.1, read on the forward strand.
CGTTAAAAAATTATTATAATGCAATCTATCAGCCCATCAAGCTTGTTCAATTATTTTAGAGAGGAAGAATGTAATCAAATATTTCTAAAATTACGTTTTAATTTGTGTTTTTTCATGATTGTTATTACAAAAAAGCCTCTGAATAACTTTATTACAATGTTACTAAAATAAAGTAATTTAGAACATGCACAATATACTCATAGATTATACCCAACGTGATTTAAATACAAAACTAGTGATAACAATACTGCACTTCTGAATCTTCCTTGAATCATCTTTGTAAGTCTTTTTCTTAGCATTCTACGTTTAAGAAAGGGATTTTTCTGGTAAATTTTATTACGACATGCTTGCGTAGAAGCTTATGCCCAATAAGAATGTATATATATAGATATATATAATGAATTATTAAACGTAGAAAAAGCCAAGCAACAGATACAAGATCACTGAAACCATATAGACCAATAAGAATGAATATTTTTCAAGTAGGAGAAGCTCAGAAAGGTGAAAAAAAAATTCATCAGGGGAGACCTTTTTCACCCTTTGAGCACCAATGTACGATTTCGTTCAGTAGTGGCTATAATAGAAAATCACTAGCGGGCTCCTTATCGTACATGAAAATAATTGAAGTGAAATTTAAAGTGGAATAAACTATTAAGTTGAAAATAACAGAGATTCTAACAGAAAACAATCATAATAAGCAAACAACATTCACAGGATTATACATATGGAGTTACATGGATTAAAACAAGCAAAATAATTCAGGGGTTTAGTTGTTCATGGAGTGAAACAAGCAAAATTTAAGGTTTCGTGGTTCATACCTGATAAAGAATAATGAAACTATACAGCAACATGGATATTTATTGATTGCTTATCATGTGTGTAAGAATATGATTACTAATTTTAAGAATAGTTGACAACTCAACAATGAAGAAATTGAACTTTTAAAGGAAAAAGAAAGAATGCATATTAATACAAGGTAAATGCTACAGGCCTTCTGACATTCCCACCAACCATCCAGTCAAACAATAACACCCATCCTCCGTAATCAAACATCTGCCCACCCAACCTATACCTTTTTAATTGTCTTTTATTGTTTTATAATTTTTTTGGTTAAAATCCACAAAAATGCACCTTTTTTTTATAAATTTTTTATATGCATATATAAAATTCTGAGAAATTTTTGAAACAATTGTAAAAATATTTTCTAAAGAAAACTTTATATTTGTTGCTTTCTAATTTCCTTATGGTATAAGCCTTATTTTAACATATAATAGAAGATATTTCTTTTATTTTATAAACAATTCATATGTTTATATAAAAAAGCGAAGTTTGCAAACAATTTTTGTAAAATTTATATTTTAGCGTTTATTTCCATTTTACATTTTCGAAGTATCACAACCCTAGGCAATTTAATGAACGGGTAGACTCTGATATTTTTTTCTAAAATTAGAGTTGTGAACTTAAAAGCAAAGTTGATTTAAACCCAAAAATAATCGGGTATTATTATTATTATTATTATTAATTTTATTCTGATGGAGGTGTTTGAAACGTCTTAAATTGTGTGATGTTTTCAGTTATTCTATTTTTATTTTATTAATTATAGCTATTATTGACTAATTTATTATTATTATTTTTTAGTTAGGGTATACTTTGTAAAAGGTTATTCATAATGTGAGATTTGTACACGCGTATTAATACAAATACAAATGATATGGAGCATATAAGCAGGAAAATAACGTACAGTAATATGATAGAGAAGGAGTAATATTTGCCATGTAAAATAGTTTTTATTCAATTCTTGACTTCTTTGATTTCTTAACCCTCTTCCTATTAAAAAAAATAAAAATAAAATAAATAAATAAAAAATACGATGGTGGCCATCATAAAAATTTCTTCAATATTTTCCTATCTAAATCAACTCAGTGCAAATAATTTATTAAAATCACTATTTATTAAAATTACCTTCCATGATGAAAGCAGATGATTTTCAGTCTAGAGAAATATAACAGCCCTAAATATTCAAACAAAATCAGTTTTATTTTCTACAAATGACACCTTAAAAATGCTTTTTTTTTATTAAAAAAAAAAAAAAAAAAAAAAAAAAAAAAGAAAGAAAGAAAAAGAAAATCGATAATTTTCTTTTAAATTCTCATAAATAAATCATTCATTTTAAAGATATTGACGATTCCTGTTGACAAATACCCATACCGAAAATTTGCGCCCCTGCAGAGAGATACTCCTACATAATAATTAGTTTAAAAAAATTGTTATTATGCACATTCGTCGGAAATTTTCTCTTATACTACCATCTTAAAAATTAAAAACGGGATGACAACGCTACTTATTGGACGATTTTCACTAAAAATTGGTAGACACTAATTTATGTCAAAGTGCAACTCAATATCAATTTGTGTGAAATTCTGTGCAGTACTGCTTGAGATACAATTGCCACAAAATTTTCTCTCTCTCTCACACACACGCAGACAGACAGGTATCTTCTAAAAACGATTAAATCGTGTTCTAGGCTTCTTAAAACGTGTAAATCCATCAAAAGCTCACCATCAAAAATTTTTACGAAACCAATACTTTCTTCTATTGAATATAGATGAAAGTAAAAAATCGTGTAAAAGTAGGAAGTGCAAAGCCATGCAGGAACAAAAATTACGTGAGTAAAAATGATAACCGGTGAATATTGCAATGAACAAAACTCGTAATCAACCACTAGACAAATAAGTGATTAACAGGGAACTAAACCCAGTGCAATTCTAACCAATTTCTTTTTAGTTTATCTATTTACTTTCATCAAAACTCATATGTGGGTCATTTCCTATGTGCGTTTGCAGAAGAGAACGTTTTGCCGTAGCCGGGGGCTTTTTATTTGTTCCGATATTAATTCTTATTTGTTTTCTTTTACACTTCTTTTTTAATTTCTGTCTTTTTCTCAACCGGTATACTTTGAATTCGAAAATAAAAAAAAAAGAAAAGTGCGTCTATCTCAGGTATACAATGCCTAAAGGGGAAAAAATTTTTGATACAGGAGGCGTATGACCTGACTTCCTCATACATGTATCACAAGGAAGTGAGTTATAAGTCTTGACAAATTTTTAGATCGTGTTTCTTGCGGAAATTGAAGTTTTAAATTCTATTGAATGATTTGCTTTGTCTTCTGTGCTATCCGATAGATTTTTCCTATAAATTGTATTTTTTGCAAAAGAAACTGTCAATTTTGCAACATAAAAAATAGTATAATATAATGAAAATAAACTAGTCAAAATGTGCACCCCAGTCGGCAAAAAATGTATGAGTGGTGAAATATAGTAACGAAAAGGTTGATACATACATGTTTGAATTCTATGCTGATGAACGAAAATATTAATAGTTAAGGGAAATCAGCAATATTAGTAATTTATAAAAACATGAAATCTAACAACAATAGTAATATAAACCATAAAATGGTGCAAAAGAATCTTTAGCACTGTTTGTAAAGGAGACACAATAAATTAAACAGCGTCCACCAAGAGAGATAGGCCATAATATAAGTAAAATAAAACTAAATGAATGCAAGACCGTCTGGATGTGAAAATATGCTTCCCCCCCCCCCTCCTCATCGATTAAAAATCTGCTTAGTTCCTTTTCGCAACTGAACACAATTTTACACCCTTTTGCGGTTTTAAATTATTATTGTTATAAGACCTTATGTTTTCAAATTACTGCTGTTGTTGGTTTCCATCTATTAATATTTTCTTTAATCAACTTTGAGGTCAAATATTTATGTGCCAATGTTTTCTTTTCTAATAATATAGCGACAATTATCGAAAGTTAGCGCCAAAATCCCAAATATTCTCTAATTTGAAGACACATTTTTTAGCTAAAACATCATGCCTTTCAACTAACTGAAATTGACTACTTATTTTTAAGTAAGTTGATTTATTACTACATCTTGATTTATTACTACATCGATGAATTTACATGTTTTGAGATTTCTTGAAAACGATTCGACCATTTCTTGGAAAATTCTGCTGTTAGAGTTAGCAAAGGTTTTCGAACACTGTACCTCTATGATCCAATGGACTTAATTTAATCGAACTTAATATTTGGTTGGACCTTGGTTTGAACTGGTGCTGATTAGTTGTCCGAATATGTCACCCAACAGGTGGTGCTGCTATGTTGTGATTCACCCCATTTAATTCAAGGCTATATCTCAACTTGTGTAGTGTATAAACGCACCAAACATGATATATAATATGGACATTATGTATAACTATGCAGTTTTAATTTAGGTGCATATCGACCGACAAGTGGCGCTGATCTGTTGCAATTTAATTCCGTTTACAAGAAAGTAATTATTTTGCTTTGCAAAAAAGTGGTCGAGTTTCGACCGCTGGGCGATACCAGTTATTATTATTGTTCAATGCATTTAGTAGCTAAATATATTGAGCTACACTGTAAAAAATATGTCCTATTTTTGCCAGAAATTCTATGTAATTTGAGAAAATACGCATAATTTACGAAAAAATTACGTTGTCATAACGTATTTTCTCAAATTACAGAGAATTTCTGGCAGCAATTAGGACATTCTTTTAAGTGTACTTATATAAAATACTTCAAGCAAATTTCGTAAAAATTCAAAAAGTTATCTTTGATTGAACGAACTAAATTTAAGTTGTTCTTATAGTTTTATCCATATTTATTTTTAATCAACGTACACTATATTAGAACTAATTAACTAAATTAGAATGTGGATAAAACCCCTCATTGATTTGCTTTATATTCCCCCCCCCCCCTTTTAATAGCGAGGGAAATTCAACTCATTCTATCATCGATATCTTTTTTAATTTTCATGATATTTGCTTGTTTTTTTTTTGTTTTTTTTTAATGACTCATTACGATTGTTTAATACATTATGCCAAAGAAAAAAATTCTGATGTGGACACCACATGACTTCTTTTTATACAGTCGGTAACAAAAGTATCCGAACACTAGCAAAAATTCCTATATAAAAAAGTAGTTACTACTGTTTTGTTAAATAAATCCTTGTCGAATCATGTTCTTAGACTGGCTAAGAACATGATTCGACAAGGATTTATTTAACAAAACAGTATTAACTCTACTATTTTTATATAGGAATTTTTGCTAGTGATCGGATACTTTTGTTACCGACTGTACCCATTGGAATATACATATTGTTACGAAAACATTGACATTTTGTGTGTGAGGCAACTGGTTTGTAAATAAACAGGCAGATTCCAGTCCATGGACATACCTGAAATCAAGCCAAAATAATCTATTACACCAACCACAAAAGTCACGAGGGTTATATTTACCACAGAGAACGAATATAGTAGCTTGTTCAGGAACAGTATTCCACAGCTTATTACAGAATGTCTCTTTAGCAAATGCGCAGCTTAGAGTTCAATACATTTCAACTGAATGTGGATGGCCTACTTTTTTTCTCTTTGAGAAAAATTAATGCCGAGATATACCAAAACAATTAACTCCGTTACATTATATGCATTATACCAAAACAATTAACTCCGTTAAAATTGAGAAAGGATTGTACTAATTCTGACAACAACGAAATAACATTTTCCTCCAAATTTGGTCACTAATCTCGCTAAGTCGCCAAGTTTGTCACTAACGCAAATTTTGGTCTTCGCGTATTTTTTGGCGATTTGGCATTGGATCTGACGACCTGGTGGCCAAATTTGGCTAAATTTTGTAGTTTAGGTTTTCCAAAATTTGGAACTGTGACTTCAATAAGAATGAATGAATTTGGGAACTCTGACTTCAATATTTCCATTTCCGTTATGTGTGTAAAAATTGAGAAAAGTCAGTTCCATTTCAGTTTTTTTTAAAAAAGAGGGGGTTTGTCTTTAGTGAGTTGTGTTCTAAAAATATTATACTGATAATGATACATTCTCTTCTACAATGAACTTTCGTAAAAAAATAAAACGAAACCTGTTCAAAAGGATTAGCTCAAAAATTTGTTGCAAAATTTGATCTAGATAAATATGTCTCTTTGGCCCTGACATTTGAATTTTATAAAGAAAAGTTTGAAAATCGATTCCATTTCAATCGAAATCTGATGTGTCCGCCACATAACTTCCTTATATACACAGTGGTGAAATGAATGAAATGAAATGAAATATAAGTGGGTGGTTCACAAGAAACCAAGCACCGCGACCAGAGGTCTATTGTACTAACACACAAAACCTAATCTTTAAAAAGACCTGTGGCAGAAAGAAAACCCAGCAGACACCTAACCGGAATATCCTGAAGCTCCCAAGGCTCAATTATATGCCGCCCCAAGTGCTCAAACCTATAGGCAGAGAAGATTTCACATTCACATAAAATATGTGTTGCAGTTTCCTCCTTGTACTTGCAACCCCTGCAAAATGGGTCACTAGCAATACCCATGACATAAAGATGTCTTTTTAAGCGACAATGTCCCATAAGGAGACCAATCACCTAGCTAATGCCATTTCCATTAAGCTTCATGAGCTTCTTAGCCCTTGCATTAGAATTACCACAGTTAAGCTCTTTAGCTTGCCTGCTCCCATCAGTCTTGAGCCAAGTAGAGTACTGCAAATTTCTCATGATGGAGAAAATAGTACTCCTCAGCAAACTACCAGTGATACTCAGAACAGGTTCAGGACCAATAAAAGGTGTACAAGAACCCTTCCTAGCCAGCTCATCAGCCAACTCATTCCCCAGGATACCAGTATGACCTGTTACCCAATACAGGAAGATTTTATTGTTAGCAGCAATAGCACAAAGAGTGAAATAACACTCCCCAAAAAGGGAAGAAGTCATTACTGACTTCTATGAAACCAACAGGGCAGCCTGACTATCAGAATAAATGTCAATATATCGATTCTTATAGCCCCTATTCATGCAAGTCCTACAACTAATAAGGATCGCAAAGACTTCAGCCTGAAAGACAGGCTGATGATAGGAAAGTGAAGTACCATCCTCAGGACAGCAAACACCAGCACCAGTGCCATTATCCATCTTGGAGCCATCAGTATACCACTTAATGTGATTCGTATTACCCCAAGGTGGAGTATTCATCCATATGTCCCTAGAGGGCAAGTGGATAATATACACAGTGAAATGTATATATTGTCATGAAAACATTGACACTTTTTGTAGGGTAACTGGCAGGCTCCAGTGAATAATTTTCTTGAAAACAAGCCAGGAAAACTATTACTGTTACCACAAAAGTTACGATAATAAATTTATATGCACCACAGAATGAATATTGTTAGTTCAGGAATAGTATTTCACAGCTTATTGCAGAATCTATCATTGCCAAATGCAATGCTTAGAGTTCAATGGAATTTACTCGAGTGTAGATGACCTATTTTTGTTCTCTTTGACAAAAATTAGTAAACGATATAGTATAACAATTAACTTTGTTAAAATTAAGAAAGGGTTCACTGATTTTGGCTACCCTAAAATAATATTTTCCGCCAAATTTGGTCGCTAATCTCATCAAGTCGCCAAGTTTTTCGCCAATGCAGATTTTGTTCTTTTTATTGACTTTGGCGATTTGGCGACCAAATTTGGCAAAAATTTGTTGTTTCTGGTTGCCAAAGTTTGGAAGTTCTTCAATAAGAACAGAGTTCTGGAATTTTCCAAAAAGTTTCATTGATATTTAGCACAGAAATAACTTTTTCGAAAGTTCTATAAATGACTAATCAGACTATAAAAAAGAAGAGTCATTATTGAGGATTGTAGACTACAATCCTCCTATATCTTTACGTACTACTTTCTATACTGTATTATAGTAAAAATGGAAGCCGATGGCGGTTTTTTCATTTTCATGAAGAGGGAGCGTTGACTTAGCGTCAAATTAGACAATGTGGTATCTAAATGTGGCGAAAAATGGTAATTTACGATTTCCAAAGTTTGGAATACTAAACGTTCTCAAACTTTATTAGTAGTCCACTTCTGAAAATTTCCAAAATGATTCACTGGTTTCTAGCGCAGAACTACCTTGAAAATTCTGTAAACCCCTGAGAAGACTCTTGATGAATAAAAAGTCCATTAAAAGACTTCAAACTGTGCGGTTGGTCGTTGTTTCTGAATTAGCGAAATTCTTGCTCTGTAGTGTATTTAACCCTGTTTACTTGACTTCTGCAGAACAAATGACTGTTTTATTGGATTGTCTCGAGAATATTAGCTTATTATTGATTTTTGTGTTACAAAAAAGTTTTATTTAATTGTTTCTAGAATATTCAGAACGTGATATTGAGAATCTGGTCTGCATGTATCATTAGAGGCCCGCTACCAAAAAGTCCCTTAAGGGCCCGCTTCACTCACCGCCGCCGGAAGCCCAAGCTAATATTATTCTATGGGAAAATTTTCTTTACTAATAAATATCTAACTGATACATATTTTTAAATTATGTTTTCACATTCTGAAAATTCCCAGCTGTTAAATTGACGGACCTTTTTTAAAAAAATATTTTTTTAATTTTTTATATTTTATTTTGAAGCTGCAAAATACAAATTTTCAATGTGTGAATTTTTTTTAAGTTTGCAATTTCAAAATAAAACATAAAAAAAAAAAACATTTTTAAAAAAGGTCCGTCAATTTAATAGTTGGGAATTTTCGGAATGTGAAAACAGAATTTAAAAATATGTATTTAAAAATAAGTTATTTGTTAAGAAAATTTCCCCATACAATAACATTGGCTCGGGCTTCCGGCGACGGTAAGTGAAGAGGGCCGTAAACAGTTAAAATGGTCACCGAGTTTTTTTCTGTGTAAGGTTTTGAACCTTTAATTAAAAGCAACTTGGAAAAAAAAAAAAAAAAAAAAGGAAAATAGTTATATATATATATATATATATTCAAAATAGAAACACAGTTAAATAACCCAAAATATTGAAATAGATTCAGTATACAAAGAAGTAACTGATTAATTATGATTGAAAGATCTATGATAGAGCGTATTTTTTTTTCTAATAACGATTACAACATCAATACTAAAATAAATATACAGATCATTTGATGGTCATCATTTTTGTTTGTGAATGCTCATGGGAACTTCTGTAATAAATGATTATCGAAGGATAAATTTATTAAACAAACTTATAACAAATAATCTCGGAATAAATGATCTTGTGATAAATGAACTCAAAGTATATTTATGTTTCTTTTATTATTTTTATATTAGTTACTATCAGGCGTTATATATAAACTAATTCTCAAAATTGCTTATAATTTATTAATATAAAAATCTCATAAAATCAAGATTAATTGAAATCGGTCAAAAACCTCAGTCTTTTGCTCCCCTCCCCCGCCAAAGGGAGGATACACATAATTCCTTTATAGTGTGTGTTGGGTACACATAACCAACCCACATCTCAAAAAATTGCATTCTTGAGATAATGCTGAAGAGCAGAGTTACTATTGGAAACGTGTTTTTTACCCCTTCCCTCGACCCCAAAGGGAAGAAAAGGGGGATATTTTGCTAAATAACTTTATAGTGCATATTGGGTATGCATAGCACATCCCCATAACAAAAAATTGCTTTCCTGAGATAATGTTAAATGAAGTTATGCTTGAAAACGTGTTTTTTTTTCACACACACCTCTTACTCCAAAGGGGAAAGGGGAGAAATTTTACCAAATCCATTTACGAGTATAGAGTGTTTTAGGCTCACATAACCATTCAACCAAAAAATCACCTGTCTAAGATAAATTAGAAGAGAGCTTCATTTGAAAATATATTCTTTACCCCTCTGACCCCAAAGGCAGAAAGAGGGGGCACTTCGCCTTTTATAATGCGTGTTGGGTACACATAGCACACACAGATATAAAAGAAATTAGCGTCCTGAGATGATTTGGGACAGAGTTACGCTTGGAAGACTATTTTTTGCCCCACCTACCTCCCTAGGGACAAAGAGGGGAATTTCGCAAAATTTCGTCACAGTTAGTGTTTCATACAAATTACCAACCTACACATCAAAATTCGTAAATGCAGCTGCCACAGAATCCCCAGGACAAATTTAACGTAAAAAGGAGGCTCTCGAATCTGTCCGTCGTGAAATCTTCCTCTCTCCCCCACCAAAAAAAAAAAAAAAAAAAAAAAAAATCGAAAACCACAAAACGCAAAACGTCCAAAATTGTTTTTTGGATATACATTTCAGGAAAAACTGCATCAAAGTAGGGTTTTTTTTTTTTTTTTTTGGGGGGGGGGGGGGGGCACTGAGGACTATTAGTCTCAATCTGCGGATTTTTACGATACCAGATTTACGATAGTTGGACATGTATCGAAATCAAAAATTTATCGAAAATATAATTATAATTTGAAAATAATAATAATAATAATAATAATAATAATAATAATAATAGTTCTCCGTCCTAAACTAAGTTCTGTTTTTGCCAGAATTTCATAAAAATCTTTCTTCTGTCGTCTTTGACTGTCCGTCTCCCGCCTTAGTCCACGGGTCCGACCTGGCAGACTGATCGTTCTGTTCTTAAGTTCATTAGACGAGCCTTTTGAGGTGTAAATATCTAATTTATACCTATGACAACGATTTTCATATAGCCAGCTTTCAGACTAAAATGTTCGTTGTACAATTCTGATTGAATCACTTTTCTAAAATTTAATATCACAGAAGGCATTTTCGTCTACATCTTAGTGAGAAATATCTCGCAGCTTTCAGTCTGACGGCCTCGAGCAGTTAACTAATTTAGTTTTCATGAAACGGTTATTTTTTATTCATGATGAAAAACAAGATTATATTTTCTTTAGTTTTCTATCAATAGCCAAACAAAGTTTGACATTCATTTATGTACACTCTGTGTAATCCGTTTAAAAATTTTACCTATATATATAAAGCGGTCCGCCAGTTTTTTTTTTTTTTTTTTTTTTTTTTTTTTTTTTTTTGCGTTGAACGGGTATGTTCTCAGAGAAATGTATCTCCAAGGTTTGAATCCGTAAGTGTTTAAATAAAATTTTGCAAAATAATTTCTTATTCATTTTCGTAGAACTGATTTTACGCTAAATTTGAACCTATTTCACTGCTTCTGAAATCCAATATTGAGGTATTTGTATAACAATATTTTTTTATATGAGAGGGCTTTAAAGGTACGGATGAAAAAAAAAATATGTCTCTTTAGATCGAATTTTACAATTCATTTTTTAACCTACTCACTTCTAAGTAATTTGCTTCAAAGTTTGCACATAATTCCATTATGTATATATGTACCAATCAATCTAATATTTCAGACAATTATATTATTCAACTTTTTCAGTATATTCACACTTTTTAAGATTTTGTAATTAAAAATAGTTATTTTCTGATGATTTTGCGAAAATGCCATACTATAAATGTTGCGAAATATGTGAATGCAAAGGATTTTTTCCTTTAAAATTACATTTTAGATCCTTTTAATTTTTTAATTTTTCCATATCTCTTACTTTTTTCAGCGTTAAAAGATACAAAAATTGTTGCGATTTAGTAAAATATTTTCATTAAACATGCTTCATGTAACTAGCAAAATTAAATAAATCCATGCGACTGAATTATATAAAATATTCTACACAAAATATTTAAAATATTTGATAGAATATTTTTAATTTAAAAAGTGATAAAATTTGAAAATAGTAAATTTATATAAAGAACAGACAAAATAAGTAAGGACCTTAAATTATTTTCCCAAAGTTTTACTTTCATTTTTACACCAGATAGTTTTTAAGATAAACATGCTTAGATTTCATTCTAAAATTTTATCATTTTAAATGCTAGAAACACCTTAATTTATGTTTTTTCTTCTTTTTATTAATACTTAATTGTAGATATTTGAGTTTTCTTCACACTACCAATTGAATCCCAATTCTGCTTTTGTAATGTGGATATTTTATTCTAAATATTTCAATTTCAGTTTTATGCTAGTGAAAGTACGTTTTCTGAATGCAAATTCCAAAACGTAAAGCTAAAAAAAGAATATACAATATATATATTGAGAGAAAAAAAAAATGCCTGTATTCTAACCCTAAACTTGTATTGCTCTGATGAAAAATTATTTGAACCACAAAATTGAGGAAGAAAATTCACCGGCCGGAACCAGATAGATTTCGATTAGAGTATTGAATATGAACGCCTTTTCTTGTTCGGAAACGACAGACAGAATTTATTTTATTTTTTCTTGCATTTGGAGGTGGAGATGGTTTAATTTTCTTTTCCGCGTTTGGCAGCAATTTTTCCTTTACTAGAACCAATTCAGATGCAGATGAACAGTTTGAAGTGGTTTCTCGTTTTACATTTGACCTACATCGGGAAATTTTTCGTGGGTTTCTACAATTAAAATGAACTATAAATAAATAAATGAAAGGAGCGGGTTTCAAGTAATATTTTTTTTTCTAATTTTTAAAACAAATTAACGCAATATATACAAGTAAAAATAACCGAATTTTCAAAATATAATATATATATATATACAATTTCTAGGCTAACGTTTAATTATTATTATTTTTATTATTATTATTTTAAGATTATTACTAAAAGTCAGTTGGTCAGTATGATTGTAAACTGCGGGAATAAATCAGGGAACTATAAATATTTATGAAATTCGTAATCCAAAATATATTTATCCAAAATCGGAATTCAAGTAGTAGACCTAGAATTAATAATAATAAATAAATAAATAAATCTTGTAAGTTGTCGGAAAATAAAAGGGAAAATCAAACAGCAATTATACAATGTAGATTAATTATGCGAAGATCATTATGGCTCAGGAAAATTTGAATAAATTATCAATGTTTAAAAAAATATTTATATTGAATATGTTTTTCTTGGATTTTAAAGTAATAATCAATTAAAGTAAGTAACTATAAACAATTTTACATTTTTAACTAATTTTATTGGATACTGAATGTATAAATTTGAACTACATTAGACATAGAATATAAGCAGTTAGTGATCGTAGAATTTTGGTTGTTTTGAGAAATATTTATCTGAACCATAATTTTATGATTTTTTAAAAATATATTTTGTAATGGGTGATGAAAATTTTTTTCTCTTATGTTTTAATGTATTTTTTATAACGCTTTCCTTCCTTAATCCCAATTTTCTCAAGTCAATTAACAAGCTTAAAAAAATAATCTTTTTTTTTTTTTTTCCCGTTTACATATATTTTGATCATTTGGACAACATTAGATTAAAGAAAACAGGTACAAGAATTTAAGCATGAGTATAGATATTACATAGGTACACTTTTATCATTAGGAGGAACTAGGAAGACCTGACCCAGTTTTTAGTTATTAATTTTCATATTTTTTGTATAACAGATGGAGCTGAATAAAAAAATATGAGCAAATAGTCTGTTATTTTGTACATACTGTGACTAAAAATGATAGCATAGATCTTATTAGAAGTTTTGCAGAAAGAATAAATTCCTTATGTCTGTACATGGGTCAAGCGTCCCTAAGCCTAGGGAGACTTGACACCCCCCATGAAAGCGGGAAAACTCATAGGTATTGAAAAGAGAAACACAGGTTTTTGATTAAAACGTTTTTTAGTTTAATTTTGTAGAAGATTTTAGTGAATACAAAAAATTGTTTATTGTTTTCTTTTGTTTCTCTTAAGCTTTGTAATTTTCACATTAAGAGCCTTTTTTGCCTTTCTTTTGTCAACTTTTTTTTTCTTTTCTTCTTTCTGTCTCTTTCTGTCTTCTAATTTTCTTCTGTTTGGTGTGACAGTAGCTAACATATCCTTATCCTTCTTCTTTTTAGTTATTTATTATGTAACAATTCAATGGCTCAGTGATGAAAAATATTTTAGTTTTTTCTTAAATAAAAACAATTAATTAGACCTATAAATATTCATAATGTTTTACTTATTTCTTAATATATATATGTGTATATATATATATATATATATATATATATACTAGCAGGCTTTGCTCGCTTCGCTGGTCACTAAATTTAAAGGAAACTCTTTTCTATATAGCTTTATAAAAATGTAATAAAATAAATTACTGAAATTGTTCAAAAGCTCGCTTCAGGTCCCTACTGCCTTCGGCAGCGATTTGGTCATCCACTGCAACTCGGGAGCTTGTCCCTATTACCTGCGACAATGGGTTTACCAATGAGCTTCCATTTAGGTGCTTATTATATAACAGTTTCGAAATAGATAGTATCGAAAAAATTGGAGTTTTCCTTTTATCCCAGTTACATGTGAACAACACTATACGTGGTGCACATAATATTTGCTTTTACGATATTTCTTATGTTTATTTTGTTTATCCAATCAACCATAAAATGACAGCAATTTCACGCCAAATATTACAATATGCTGTGACCGGCTACGTCTGTCGCATGAGACAATTAATTTTTTGTGTTTGTATATAATTCATGGTGTGTAAACCTGATAGTACAGCCTTAATATAGTTCTCTTTGGCGACTTTTGAATTTTTGTCACCATTTTAGACTTTTAATCCATTGTAACAATAAGACTTAATCCCTTGTAACAATATGCTATGAGCGCTATTTCTGCCGTATTTTAGACAACTCATCTTTTTATTTTTATATTTATTTCCCATTAAACATATTTTTATTTTTATTTATTAATTTGAATTATTCAAATATTTCTGTTCGACAGCGTGCAAGTGCAGTAACACACAGAGGCTCATTTGTTTGTATGATAAATTAGCATAGTGATTATTATATAAAAAAATAAATAAATAGGTAAACATTATCGTGCTACACAACTTTATTATGTCGCTCCATTGGCGGCGTTTGAATTTTTGTCGCCATATTAGCGATGGATTTTTTTTTTTTTTGTATGAAAAGGGGAAGACTGTTTTGCTAATAATTTTATCAGACTCTTTTTTGTTTATACATAAGAATCCTTCATATTCTGCTTATATTTTTAATAGTTTTTAGGTTTAAAATAGTGCTTGTTGAAATAAATTTCCTATGTTTAAAACTGCATTTTTTCTGTAAATTTTGCGTAAAAATAAATCATTTATGTTTTTATATATTTGATGCGCTACCTAGATTAAAATGGCTGTTGCTATATTAAACTTCTTGACGAAAAACGTTCGGTGTACTTCAACACCAAAATTTAAAAAATCGCCCAGCAGGATCTATTAATGAAACTGATAAAATAAAAATATGGTTCATAGAGTTTCAATAATCTATTTAAAAAACTTTTAAAACCCAAATTCTTAATGTATCGCATCACATACATAGATATAGTAATAATATATAGATTGATCATTGGGGAGAAAAAAGTGATTCCTTTTCACTCGGGAAAAGACGGCGATTTTACCAAAATATGGCAGTCTTTCCCCGAGTGAATACACGCGGGAGTACACACGAATATTTTAGCAAATAAAATTCATGAATAATTTATTTACTAAAGGTGAATGAAAAACTCCAGATATAGTTTCAAATTCATTTTTCTTCTTTTCCTTTTTTTTTTCAATACCACTTAATGGCTGATTCCAAAGCTTTTTTTTTCGGCATCAAAAATCTTTGCACGATAATATGGGGATGATAGATCTATATATATTATTATATCTATGATCACATAAATCTTTTCGAAGTTAAAATAAAACTTAATTTGAAAAAAAAAAAAAAAAAAAAAGATGTAACTTTTTTGTTTATTAACCAAAAAGATAATGATGAAATTTGAAATGCAAGTTGGTCTTGTGGGGTACAGGCTGTATATTATATTTTTGTGTTGGTGAGAGAAAATTTAAAAGAATTTGAAAACTGCAATTTTTAATCCCACTTCAAAAACATGTGACTTAATGTGAAGCAGATTTTTTTATTTTTTTTTTTCTCCTAACGGTTTCCATACAGTCTTCTGCTGTTGCCACCTAAAATTCATATTTTAGTTAATTTAAAAAAATCTAATTGTCCGATTGATAAGCTGTTTAATGCATCGGATTCACAAAAATTTTCCTTTTCATTTGGTATCTTATTTGTAACGATACGACTGATATTTCTAATTTATTTTCTAATCTTTCTGATTTATTTTCCTCATTTTAAATAAGTGTACGGGTTTTTTTTTAATTATTATTATTCGGTCGAAAAAAAAAATTGGCAACAATTAAATTATGGATAAAATTTAAATGGCTTATTTATCAGAAATTAGAAGGTTATTATTTTCACATTTTAATTAATTAAGAAAAAACTAATGAAAAATTCGAAAATCTGACTTCGATGTGCACAATGACCCTTCGGGGGGCACCTTTGTGTTAAATCTCGTGACTGTCCGAGCTACCGTTTTCGAGAACAGTGAAATATATATACAAATATTGCTCACTTAATAGTATAAGATAATTAGGTCTAAGTCACAATATTTTAGTTATTCATAGGTTAAAAATCCATTAAATTAAACAAAGAACGTTGTTTTCATCAAATCTATAACGCCGCCAATGGGCGTCTCTTTTGCAATTTGTATGTTATTTATTTCTTATGAATATACCCAATATTCCTATTTGTAAAATCAATATACTAAGGATACTGTTGTAAAATATAACAATTATCTGAACAATATATATATTTTACAAACTATCAAAAACATTCTACTTTCGATTCGAACTGTGAAAACAAATAAATCATCTGCGCATGCCTACAAAACCGCTTGCACCTGCTTCAGTGTACATGTAGTTTTTTCATCGGTAGTCGTTAGGTAGATCTATTAATGATAGGAGCGTTTATTAGCTCCGCAATTCAAATTTATGTTTTTCTTCTTTTCTTTAATTCTTTCATTAAATGTCTAAAAAGCACAAAGTCATGTCATCAATTAGTATACTTAATTATTTGGAATCTAATACAGCTTTCTTTATAGAAGATCAATTCAGTGATTTAGCTCTCTAAATAAAGAAATTGAGAACGGATGCTTGATCGATGAATACAGGTAAGAAGATTTTCTTAATTATAATTACCTGTAAAATTATTTTACCGAAATATATATTATTAAATAAAAAACATGTGTGATATCAGCGTAGTTAAAAATAATGTTTTGTGCTATCGAGAAAAATTTAATAACAGATACAACTACTTTGGTTAGAAAAAATATAATTATAATGTATAATAACAGGAGACTTGGCGTTGGAATATTAAAACCCGATTAAACTACTACGTTAGAAACGCCAAAGACGTTTCTGACGTAGTAGTTTATTCGGATTTTAATAATTATAATGTATATCCATTTGTAATATAAATGTGAATACTGAAAATTTTGTCCTGAAATATTGTAACTCGGGAAAATAACGCCCACAGGCGGGCATGCAAAGCAAAAGCATGCAAGACCGCATGCAAGACGGCATGAAGCATGCGGTCGCGAAAGCGTTAATCATTGGGTCAAGTCTCCCTAGTTTGCTTGGGTCAAGTCTTCTTAAGTTGTGTTGCTTTGTTAATCATAATTTTATAACAACTTGCATTACAGTTATATAAAGTTACTATATACCAATATGTAACCAAGACAGTGGCTAAAATAGCTATACTTTTGAAATTGACTTGCCTCGAAACTGGAAGTTCAAATTTAACAAAGTCCAAGATTTTCAAAATTTACTTGAAAAATGCAGTATCAATCAACACTAAATTGGTAGAAAACCACTGATAATTATCCAATGGTTGTTCTCTGCAAAATGCTGTTGTATGATTAGTCAATCAGTATAACTAACATTTTCCTAAAGTTCCCCTTTCATAGGAAAAACCCTCATGGGTCAAGTCTCCCTATGGGTCAAGTGGGCCTAGTTTCCCCTACTGTAATCATTATTGCTTTATGAATGTAGTTTATATCCATATTACTTAAATATTTTACAACCATTTAAAAAAATAAGTTATATATCCGTATCAATTAATAATAGGATTGAAGATGGATTTGATAATGTAATTTGTTATTAGTCATTTCGAAAGAGAAATTTATTTATGGGTTACACATTATTCATAAATTATAAAATAAATTTGACGCTACGCGTAATTTTCTTATTAACTATTAAAGTGTCATAACTCAATTACAATATTTAAAAGTGACTGAAAAAATATTTAAACTAGTTGGCGTAGTTGGACTCTGGTCAGTTCCTTATCATATACTTATTCTCAAGTATTTCTACTATACAGGTTATTACATTTGTTTTAAAAGAAAAATGTTTATCAATCAGTCGACACGGTCATAGAATGATATTCCTCACCCACTAGGATACCTTGACTCTGCTTCGATATATTTACCTTATACTAATTTGCCAACTACTTTTATTAGGGTCAATTTCATATTATAGTTTTCATGCAACTACATAGTATTTCAAATCCAATGATTGTCCTAATGCAAGTCTATGTAAAATTTTGCCCTATTCTGCCATATTAAGAAAATCGCAAATTTCGAACAACTGACGAAGTTTTCAAAATAAAACACCCGTCGTTAATAATATTCTTGCTGGTATCATAAACAATATTTTAAAACTTGTCAAACATTTTTACGATCAAAATAGTCTTTATAATACATGTTCATGCGAAAATGTTTCCCTGTTCTCCCTTGTTAAGAAAATTGTAAATTTTGTATAATTTACGGAGTTTACAAAATAGAATATTCATAGTCAATGATGTTCATACCAGCATCACAAATGATATTTTAAAATTAATTCAACATCTTTACGATGAAAATAATTCTCGTAAAACATATTTATGCGAAATTTTTGCATATTCTTCAATATGAAAAATAATCTAGAGTCTTTTATCAGGACGGCAGCAATAGCTTAGCTGCACTGCGTGAATATCGTTGTTTAAAACCCGCCAGTACACAGGTTAGGTCTGTGAGACCCGTTTTTATTTACTAGAATGCAACGTAAGTGAAATATTTTATATATTCTGTGAATAAAAAATATATATAATAAACGTGAAATTTTATACTTCGTATTTTTATTGTGTGATTTAATTCTGTGAGTGCCATATTGTAAGCATTAAAATACTGGAAGAAAATGGTGTATTATTATCGAAAGAACATACTGCATTGGGTATGTGAGACCTGACACGTTAATTTACGGAAGTTTTCCCCACCCTTGTACTGGCGGGTTAAAGAGGCTGCGAAAAAGGCCCATGTCGAAGAATGGTTTGAAGAAAATGATTTGGAAATTTGAAGAGACTGGAGGGACTGATAATAGAAGAGGTTTGACTGTTTATAGAGTTGACTTTACCTGACTGTTTAGAGGAGGAATTAGGACCTTACCTGAGGTGAAAATCAGTATTAGGGTTACATACAAACGGAACGCTTGCAATTTCGATGACGTAAATTTTGCAAGTATTTTTGCAAATACAGTCAGCAACAAAAGTATCCGAGTACTAGCAAAAATTCCTATATAAAAAAGGTACACTTAATCCAGTTTTGTTAAATAAATCCTTGTCGAATCCTGTTCTTAATCAGTCTAAGAACAGGATTCGACAAGGATTTATAAAACAAAACAGTGTTAAGTGTGCTTTTTTTTACATAGGAATTTTTGCTGGTGGTCGGATACTTTTGCTGCCGACTGTAGTCATACATTTGGAACGCTTGCAGACGGCTTTGCAACCGGCAGTGTTTCATTTGTATGTACCCCTTATACGCCACATTGCTGAAATACCTCGAGATTTTCTTCGCGCTAACATTGAACATTCTATAATGTTCTTTAAACGTGTAATTGATGTCAGTGGAGCACACGTTGAGCTCATTCTGTAACTGAATAAATTTTATGGATTCTGATAGATCTTTTGTCCTTCTTTAAGCGCCACAATTCCCCCTGGTGTCCAAAAGTTGAACTAGCATTTTTTTTTCCCCTCAGAAATTGTTTTCCCATGCTCCATATAACGTTATACCAAATTTCATCAAAATCCGATAGGCAGAATGAGTTCTAGAGGGGTCTGAATAGGGTCACTTTAATTATAACCACCCTGTACGTGAGTTTCAGGTATGGAACACCAAAAGGGAAGAAGTTGTCGCATTTAGAAAACCCAGCTGATTGATTGCAAAACGGAAATATTTTAAAACATGCCGATATTTATTTTTTTTAGTCCTTAAGTTTACTGTATTTCACTTAAAACACTTGGCTATTTACACATGCAAGTAACCGCTTATAATTTTTTATATGTATACAGAGAAATAAAGAAAAAGCAAATACGACGAAATTTACGATTTTATAAATCAAAACAGGGTAATTAACTCTCCATTGCATGATTACAAAATTAGAGAAGAGAAAAATCCGTTTTTACATCCAAAAGACATGTGGTGAAATTCAGGAGAAATATTTATTTTTCAACAGCCATGACAGGAACGAAAACTAAATTGATCTAGGTAAATTCTTAGAATTAAATCTAATAAGGAACATTAGTACAGAAATATGTTTCTGATGCTTTAATATAGAATTTTTGGTAATTTCTGTGTTGCCTCAGAATTTAAAAAATCTATAAGGGATGTTATACAATTTTTAATATCATTATAGTGTGATTTCTAGCATCATATGTTTCTCCCTTTCAAAAAAGAAAAAAAAAAAGAAACATATGTTTTTTTTCTTTTTTTTAATTTATATTTTTTAAAACATATTCAAATTTCTCGGTAAGAAAGTCTGCGATCCCAAAAGGTTTAAAATTATTCCTTATTATTATTTTTTTTAAGTCTGAAACAACACAGAAATATCTGATTTTAGAAATTACATTATTATTGTATCAAAATTATATTTTTATATTAGCCTTATTAATTTAATTCTAAAAGCACATTCCGAATACATTAAAAGTGATTTATCTTATACAATTTAAGTATATATATATATTTTTTTTTTTTTTTTTTAAGGACTGAGGACATTAGCCTCAATCTGGGATTTTTGAGGTGTCATTTTTCGATAGTTGGACATTTATCGAAATCTAAAATTTAGCGAAAATATAATTGAATAATTTGAAAGCGATGTTATAATTTGAAAGAAAAAAAAATCTAATAGTCCTTCGTCTTAAACTAAATTCTGCTTTTGCCAGAATTTCATCAAACTTTTTTTTTTTTTTTTTTTTTTGAAAGAAAAAGAAAATTAATAATAATCAGTATTGAAACAAACACTATCGAAAAAGTATTTTTAATAATTTTGAATTAGGAAATAAAAAGTGCGCGTGCAAAATGAAATAAAAATA
Organism: Salticus scenicus; assembly: GCA_963930645.1. NCBI lineage: Eukaryota > Metazoa > Arthropoda > Arachnida > Araneae > Salticidae > Salticus > Salticus scenicus. The sequence goes on from OZ005648.1 coordinate 284,536,658, forward strand.
AGTAAAAAAAATGAATTTAATGATTTAATTTTCATATAAAAAATGGTCGCACTATCTTAAAAAGTAGATATAAAATTTAAAGATTATGTAGTGTGTGCGGCATCTATAAAAATTGTTTTAAGAAATAGAATAGAATAAAGAAAGCAACGATGTTGGTTGCATTTTGTTATATAGTTTAAATTTTTGAATTTTATAGAAGTAATATCTACCGTAGGAATAATTTCTTATGTTAAAATTATAGGGAATTGTTATGCGAGCACAAGCGATGCTACTCTTTTTTTCTTTCCCCAGTCAATTGTCTTTATTTATTTATTTATTTATTTATTATTTTTTTTTTTTTTTCGTAGCTGATAAAAATGATCGTTTCTCACAAAATGTTTTAATGAAATTTACCACAAAATTTAAATGCAAAAATGTCTTTTTGCAAACATGCATTGTTAAAATCGGCAGAAAAATTATTGAAGCGTGCATCCACACTTTTCATACATTTTTTTTTTTTTTTTTTTTTTAGTTTGATCGCTAATTTTTATCATCAACTTACTTTTTCCTTGTTATAGGTATAGTTCTTTACATATGTATTTTGTTTCTGCGCACATGAAAATTACCAACTCACATTTGGCTTGGGTAAATCGACAAGAACTTTTGGCAAAGTATAGAAATAAAATAATGTCGTCACGGCTACCAAATTGTGCAATTTTTTAATCGATCTGCTACATTTTTTTTTTTTTTTTTTTTTTTTTTACACCAAGAGCTTCACATTTGTTGCTCTCTTCTTCCAGCCCAAAGCGGGCGTAATTTTTGTAGTCACTTGCTTTTTGATGTTCATTACTCTACCGCAAAAGAAAATAAAGATTGCATTTGAAACTAATTCGTGTCATTCCACCGATTTTAGCAGGTTTGTTCTTTTAAAAAATAAATTTTGTTTCTTCGAAATTAATATTTTTTTAGGAGAGTAAATCCTACATTTCTGCTGTTTTTCGCAGGAAATATATTAAAGCAACAAACACATTCACATGTAATATATTTAAGCCGTCGCTCTACCCTCCAAAAGAATTTACCCAAGTCAAGGAGCGAAACAAGTTGTGATAAAAAGGAAATGTCATGAAAATTGTTTGTTGCTTAAAAAAATTAATCTAAATGATATATTTTGGGCAGCAGAAATTTAAACACGCGGCCATCCTTTTTATCTGGTACCAATAAAAATTTAGGAGCCAATTTATAATGTGTAGCGGGAAACTGTCAAATCTTCTTTATAGAACTTAATATATCATCCTTTAACTATGATACTAATACTAAATAAGTCGAGGGAAAATTTCATTGAAGACCTGAATGCATATGCGTTATTAAACTTGCCAGCGTGTTGCTAAGGAGACCAAATTTTGGTGACTCTAGAAAAATAGCTGCAACATTATTTTTACAGCATTTTAAAACATTATTTTTACTTTTAAGGTCCCTCTTCACTCACCGCCGCCGGAAGCCCGTGCCAATGTTTTTCTATGGGGAAATTTTCTTTACAAATAACTTATTAACTAATACATATTTTTAAATTCTGTTTTCACATTCTGAAAGTTCCCAGCTGTTAAATTGACGCACCTTTTTTAAAAATGTATTTTTTTAATTTTTAATATTTTATTTCGAAATTGCAAAATGAAAAAATTTCACATATTGAAAATTCGTATTTTGCAGCTTCAAAATAAAATATAAAAAATTAAAAAAATATTTTTTTTAGAAAAGGTGCGTCAATTTAACAGCTGTGAACTTTCAGAATGTGAAAACAGAATTTAAAAATATGTATTAGTTAATAAGTTATTTGTAAAGAAAATTTCCCCATAGAAAAACATTGGCTCGGGCTTCCGGCGACGGTGAGTGAAGAGGGCCGTTAAGGGAAATTAAAATAGTTTATTTTTGGAAACAAGGGCCAAAATTTGTCCCTGGAATTTTTTATGTGATGGCCAAAATTGTGCAGCTGGTAACATTAACGCGCTAATTTCGCCTTTTGGATATATACTGTTCAGCACACATTTTCTTTTTCTTTTTTTAGATTTTGGAAATTACTTAATGTATTCAAGAGCCTTATGAGTCATTCTCCTCAAAGTGCATGTAATTTTATTACTAAACTACATTTATCTTTAAGATGTTAATAGAAAATACAACGAATTTTCTTATTTTTCGATGTAGGTTGGATATATAATCTGTGTTATTTAAAGTTTATTTACTTAAAAAAAAAAAAATAAATAAAATAAAGTGTCAAAATTTTGTAATATTACCCACTGCGTAGTTGTAGTGGGAATTTAACCCCTTAACGCGCGGCGTCCTTGCTGCGAGGACGCAAAATTTAAGATCCAGCTGTAAAAATTCATCCCGCAAAATTTTTAGCAAAAATTTACGTTTATAACATATCAGAAAAAGCCAGTTTTTCAACCTTAAAATTTAAAATTTCTTTTAGTTTAATTTAGTTCATGAATTCCGGTGGCAGTATAATTTAAATGAACCGAATTGTCTTGCGCCGCAAAGGGTTAAGCTCACTCATCTCCTCTTTGATAAACTCCAAGCATTCCTTTCCATTCTAACCAAGTGTGATTTAATTTTAAAGCTTATTTAATTTTTATATCCTACAAAATATCAATAACTTTACAATCCCAAAAATCATTCATATAGTCCAATTCCAAGGAAATAATGGTATTTTCAGAGTTGTAAATCGATTAAGATCTCGCGATTTGAAGGATCTTGTACTCTTCATTTTGGATCAAATTTCTAAAGTCAGGTGAATTTATTAACGAATTTTAGCCTTGAAATTTTAAATGTATTTTAACTATACTTATAATGCAAGAGGCATTTTTAAACAATGGAAAAAAAGACAAATACTATAAGTATTAGGGTAAAAAAGGGCAATATGAAAAAGACATCAATAAAATTTTCATATAAAAATTATACTTTTATACAAAAATTAATAATAACAAAAACACAGTAATAAAAATATGTTAAATGCGTTAATATGTTTCTTATAGAAATCTGTCTGCCTTCTGCTAGAATTAAATTTAGCTTCTATATTTTTTTTTTAAGTAAAGAAAAAGAAACAAATAAGAAAGAAAGAAAGGAAAGAAACTTTTTCCAGAATTAATGAAAATACTTTTTAATGATTTTCTTAAAAAAAAAAAAAAAAAAAAAAAAAAAACTTTTCAAGTTAAAATTGCTTGAAACAAATTTTATTCACGCAAATATTATTTGAGAATCTGTTATTTTTCTTTATTCATAATATTTCATCCGATGACAGTGTTTACATGTCGTTCGACAATTCATCCCATATAATCAACCGTCAAAGCTTTTCGTGTTTGCATAATCTCTTTATGGAAAATTTCCCGATAACAAGCTGTCTGATACAGAACAATTGAGGAGAAATTCTGCTTATGAATTCTAGCTATTAGCATCTGCAGAATGTAATTACGTTGCCAAAAATCATTATCTAAATTTGAAATCTCCGCAGGATTTGAGAAAATTAAAATATCGAGCATTAACATTAAATAACTGTCAGAAAGTTTAATTTTATAAGTGATGGTTTCCATTATTTAAACTACAATATATTTATTTGCAATAAATCGTTTTATTTTCGATAAATAAAGTTTTGAAAAATTTTTAGATAATACTTAAAGTTTGGTTTTAAAATATTTGAATAAATATATTCGGAATAAAAATAAAACAGTCATTAATTTGCCGTCATCTGCTCATCAGGTTTTCTATTTACGTAAATATATACTAGTAAATGTACAGCACAGAAACTTCGAAATCCCATTTTATTACTTTTTACGCAGCAGTCCTTTTTTATTCATCTTATATTATACATACGTATATGATAAATCGTTTCTTAATGAAACACATTTCTGGGGTGACTGGCTGCCACCTCCCTTAATCTCTCCATTACATTTATCTATCTATGGATCTATTTATATATTTTTCTTGTAAGTAAAACATGTTTGTGCTTGGTATTGTATTTTTATGTAATTATCTCCACTTATGTAAAATTGTTAAGTTTAAAAATTCATTTTTAATTGGAAAATACATCCTTCTTATTCATATTTGATAACATTGTCGGGTATTGATGGTGAATTTTTGGAAAAACCTTCATCATTATAGAAACAATGTTATTTTTTCACCCTGACAATCATAAGTACCCCGGATGACATTACTAGTTTTTCTTGTTTTTAGGTGGGAGGGAGGTATTTCACAATATTTTATGATTTTTCATTCTTGAACCATCTTTTAGTTGAAACATGCCTTTTTTAATACGCAATCTTCTTTTTCGGATATATTTTAAATTCTTAATAATTTTTTATCATGATCTGCTTCCTGGTTTCTTCACATTCTCCTGATGAAATATGATTTACATATTTCTATACATATATACACCGGGTAGCCGTAGCCATAAAATACGTACCACTATTTACAGCTGATTAAAAATTGATCGTATAACCTAAATTACATCCAAATCAGTGTACTTACAATAAGAAAGGAGAAAAATAGTACAAGAAAAAAAAATAGTTCAAAAAACTTCAGATAGAGTGTGCTTTAAAATGTATAATCTGAGGTTTATAAGAACGAATAATTAAGACAAATCTAACGTCATATTTATCGAAAAACGTTACAGCTAATATCATTTCGCTGTTATTTAGTATGACGATCAAGTTCAGGTTCCACAGTTTGTCTCAAAAGCTCGAAAGACACATAAAAAACCGCTTACTCAAGTTCGGCGTGAAAAACATCAGAGTGATGATCCGCGTATATTGGGATATGCTATGCTATCTTTTTAAATCATTAATGTTGGAGACATTTACACGATATACAAGAAATTTTACATCGCGTCATATCGTGGATGAATGAAGCCACACCATAGGAAGACGCTGGCTTATTAAACGTTTGTCTGTAAGAAACTTTGCAAGCCCATTTCGTTAAGTCTATGAGATATCCCATATATATGAATTCCCAAATCTTTGTAAATAAACACAATTTTATTAGAGTTACAAGCCAATAAGGAGTTTTCATAAAAAGTAATTTTTGTTATACGGTTGAAATAATTGGATCTGAAAATTAAATATGCGGTATGTGAAAAGTCACTTAAGAAATTTGAACTCTTAAAAATATGTAAATTCCAGCTCATTCCTTTACCGATAGTTTGCTTAATTTTTACTGCATTCAAATGAACTTCTTACATATCCCTTTCCGACCCAGGCCGTACGATCGTGCGGGTTAGACATCCACGACATCCACTTACATTTTCGCATCTGGAACAATCGTATGTAATAAAATCAGGAAACGAGTGATCAAGCTAATTAGCATAAGTGTAAAGTACAATTTTTAATCAACAAATGCCGGTTATAGTCCATATTTTCCTTTCAGTTTGCAAAAACAGAAGAATGTGATGGTTTAAGGTAAAAATGTTTCGGGTCGGAAAGGGATAAGTTGCTAAATATACCTAGCTTTTAATCTATGAAGCAGAAAATTTTTCTTATTTCCCCTTTTTTTTATTTGTTTCTTTTTCTTTCTCTCTCTCTCTCTCTTTTTTTTTTTTTTTTTTCTTTTATGGGAAATTTTAAATAAGTTATTGTTAGATGTTCGTCAACATTTTACAATTAAATAATACTTCACAATATTTTTTCTGTTTTAAAAGTTTACGACACTCATTTATACATACACAAAAGATAAATAGAAATCTTCTAGCACTGCAAGAAAAGGGACGTGATTCAGTTACTTCTTTTAACTGCTGGGGAAATATATGACTTTTCATCAAGATAAAATACATAATTTCAGAAAAATATTCTATGTACAATGGCTCATATTTATTTTTGGTCACTTGTACTTATGAATTATACCTGCATAAACTATATTCTAAAGATTAAGGGACTTCGAAATATTTAATCCAAAAATTTTCACCTTTTTTTTTTTTTTTTTTTTTTTTTTTTTTTTCAAATAATAAAAAATAATAATTTATTTAAAATATGTAAAAATACTTAAGATATTAAACAAAATCTCAAATACTTAAGAAATTTGGTAAATCTCATTTAAGTAAGTCGACATTTAAATCTATTTAAAATGTAATGTGCATATCACCAATCATTTTAATAATTTTATGTATCCTTTAGCGAAAATTATTATTATTATCTTTTTAAAGCTCTTATGCATTTTACAAAAAAATAAATAAATAAATAAATAAATAAATAAATAAAATAAAACATTAAATATTTTAGTAGGTGTTTTTATAGGCAAGTTTTAAAAACATACATATCCAAAAACAAAAAAGGGGAGACTGCATGATATAAAAAAAATTGCATGACTTTACGGTATCTATCATAAACTGTATAAAAGTAAACAAACAACAAAAATATTCCCTGCGTTTTTCTTGACGAACAGCTGCATTTCAGAAGCTCTATAGGATATTCTCCAAAGTTATTTGTAATGATTGGAGTTTTTGAAAAAAAAACCTACCCCACTCATTGTATACGGCCAATTGACTTTGGTGGGCTGCGTATGTTTCTTTATGCCCAAGTATACACCCTGACATAAAAGTTGGACGCTACGTCATATCTGCCTGTCACAAGTGATCGTTTGTGTCTGCGATTATGAATTCTCCCTTCCATTTATTTGAAGATATGTACAGTGGGGTACTCCAAGTTAGCATATTCAAGTTTATATCTCTACTGGATTGTGGTAGACAAATACAACTTATATGGCATCTTAAAAATCATGGCATTTGATTGATTTTAAGCAGGAAGTTGTAAAACAGATTTCTATGCAAGTGTGGATTTTAGGATGGGTGTATTTTGTTTGGATATCTTAGTTTTGGTTAGATAGAATGAAATCTACAGCAGCCGATTCTTTTTTGTGATTAAGATTGTTTGAGGTAAAAAAAAAAAAAAAAAAAAATCTTTAACAACTTATACAGCATATTTTTGTTCATAATGAAAATCTAAACTACCAAATGAAGGCAATGATATTTGTCAGGAAACCATAATTTTTTTGTGCGAGAATTTAGATAGAATTTTGGCAATATAAATATTTTTACTTTCTTCTATATGTAATATAGAGAAAGTATTGGATTCGCGAAAATTTTCGAAGTTCACTTTTTGATGGATTTACATGTTTTGGGATGTGGAGAACACGAATTAATAGTTTTTAGAAAATGTCTGTCTGTCTGTCTGTCTGTATCATTTTTTTTGTGGACGCTGTATCTCACGATCCAATGAATGAAATTTAACCAAACTTGGTATTTAGTTGCACCCTGACATAAACTGGTGCTGATTAGATTTTGGGATCAATCGCTCAATAGGTGGCGTTGTGATCGCATTTTATGCAAATTTTTAACATGGCAGCATAGGACAAAATTCCGTATAAATGGGCATAAAGAGAGTTATTTTACACTTGTGATTGTAAAATTAATATGAATTATTGATAATAGTAGTAGTTAGCTAGGAAAAAAATTTTGTGCATGTGGGGGCATCGGTTCCCCCCCCTGGGGGGAAGTACCCCCCCGGGGAAGTAAATTTTCAAGATGGGTATCTTTCGAAAGGTCTCGTTGATAATAGTAATAGTTAACTGGGAAAAAATTTTTGTGCATGTGGGGGCATCGGTTCCCCCCCCCCACCGGGGGAGGGAAGTTCCCACCCGGGGGGGCAAAGTTTCAAGATGGGTATCTTTCGAAAGGTCTCGTCAATACCTTTAAAACGAATGGTTGAACCATAAATCTGTGATAATTTAAAACAAAGTTATCGATTTTTTTTACTTTTAACAACGCAATTTTTTTTATTTTTTTTTTTAACGAAATTTAACCAAACTTGGTATTTAGTTTGTCCCCGACATTAACTGGTGCTGATTATGTTTGGGGATCAATAGCTCAACAGGTGGCGCTGTGATAGCATTTTATCTAAATTTTTAACATGGCAGCATAGGACAAAAATTCGTATAAATGTGCATAATAAGAGTTGTTTTAAACTTGTGATTGTAAAATTAATATGAATTATTGATAATAGTAGTATGTAACTAGGAAAAAAATTTTCTGCATGGGGGTGCATCGCTTTCCCCCCTGGGGGGGAAGTACCCCCCTGGGGGGATACATTTTCAAGATGGGTATCTTTCGAAAGGTCTCGTCAATACCTTTAAAACGAATGGTTGAACTATAAATCTGTGATAATTTAAAACAAAGTTATTGATTTTTTTTACTTTTAACAAAAAAAAAAAAAAAAAAAACTTAGAAAAAAAAATCGTACCCTTTTTTTTTTTTTTTTTTGTTACTGATTGAATATGTATAGGTAAATATAGAAGAAAGTCTTGTGGTGGCCACAACATACTAGTTATATATAGTATATAATTCAAAATGGAATTATAATATGATATTTTTGAAGGGGAAATATGTCTGTACTCCGGAAGTACATGAAAATTTTTTTGTGAAAAGAGTTAGCAACCAAATGTATTATTAAAACAGTATTTCCATTTAGTACATTATGTTATTAATATCATGTTAAACTATCATAAAGCAATTACTGCTAGCTGTGAAAAAACATACAAAAAAGTTGTAAAAATAATGCCGAAAAAAAAATTGCTGTCTTGAAAAATTAAATTTTTGGACATGATGTCCTTTACCTCCGGGGTACACACACTGTAAAAAAATATGTCCTATTTGCTGCCAGAAATTTCCTGTAATTTGAGAAAATACTTTCTGACAACGTGATTTTTTCGTAAATTATGCGTATTTTCTCAAATCACAGAGAATTTCTGGCAGCAAATAGGACATATTTCTAACAGTGTATATATATATATATATGTGTGTGTGTGTGTGTGTGTGTTTCGGTCAACGGGATTAATTGGTAATTATTAATAATAACCGACGATTATTAATAATAACCAAATAGGCCGGGTAAAATGAATAATTTATTGGAATTTATCCCATTGACCGGTTGTTATTAATAATTACCAATGAAGTTTGGTTAAAGTGAATAATTTTAGAGAATTTATCACATTTACCAGTTATTATTAATAATTACCAAAGACGCTTGTTCAATGCAATACTTTTCAACGCGTTTAGCTATAGATTTCCATTACTAAGGTATGACTAATTGATCACATTGAACAAAGTTCCTTGGTAATTATTAATAATAACCGTTTAATGTGATTAATGCCCATTATTTAATCACATTCATCAAATTCCTTTGGTAATTATCAATAACAACCGGTTAAAGTGATTGATGTCCACTAATTAATCACAATCACTAAAAGAGAAAATTATTCAAGGACTTCAAGGACGGAAGGAGGCCGCTCACCACTATTCAGCAATTTTGAGGGATCTTAACCTTCAGAGAGGGGCTATGACGACAATTGTCAGACTACACTATGAATTTTGAAAGAGCCCGTGTCTAAAGGAGATCGCCGGCTATTATTAACAATAACTGGATTTATTACTTTAACTGTAACATATGTAACCGTAACCTATAAATTTAGAATAGGAGCAATATAAATTCAAATGTTATTAGGGGCATCTGAAAACATAACTGTGTAATACTAAAGTTTTACGTCAATAAATATAATTATAAAAATTTAATTACGGCAAGAAATGTAATTTTAGTATAGAGTTAATATAATTATAGTACTTATATAATTGCAAACTAAACAATGTCAAATACAAGTATGAGAATTACAAACATCTAAATCAGTGTCGAGTTTTTGCCCTACATAATAGAAAAATAAATAGCCAGTAAGAAAAGAGTGAAACTTTAGTTTTGAGTGTGATACATATATTAGAATTATCCAATAAAATGTAAACAGGTTATCTGTGTGACTGGATTATAAGAGTTATTTTATTGCTTCACCTCTTTTTACTCCCTGAAGTTTAGAGAAACAATAATAATCCAACATTATGGGTAGAGCAAATGTATTGAAAGTTTGTCAGAGTTGCCGCATGTTTAGAAGGAAATTTTTTTTCAAATCAAATCAAATTAAAAAATCACAATAAAAGTCCCCCCCCTCTCCTTTACTTAATAACAAATCTATAAAAAAAAAGTGAATTTTGTGATTCTTCGATGCATATATATATATATATATATAGATACACAGGGTATTTATCATTAAATTCCCGTTATAAACAACAACTTGTACCTAAAATATTCTTGCAGATTGCCACCAAATTTTACCTGTTGACGAAAATGTGCTCTGAAATAAAACTAGTTCCAAAAAGGTTCCACCAGGTGGTGTTTATTAGGAGAAAAGGGTAAATTTAACCAAAAAAAAAAAAAAAAAGAATGACCCACACGGGATCAAGAACTATGCAATAAATGTTCAACTTGTATATGCGTTCGTATGAGTTATTATTATTATTATTATTATTATTATTATTATTATTTGTAATAGATTGTGTTTGTCCATTCAAAGTAATACCTAACAAACATTTTTGAACTGCTACTTCTTCTTTCTTTTTTTTTTTTTTTTTCTAATTCCGTGAGAGCGTGTCATAATAGTCGTCCACTTACCAAATTAGGTAGCAATCCGCTGCGACGTTTTAGCTGCAAGGATGCTGTTGATAGCAGCGAACGTCTGGTTATAATTATCTCGTACATATATATTGATGCATATTCGTGATTTATTTTAAACAAATGCTCCAATTTAGAAATTCATTTGTTGTAAGAATTTTTTTTTTCTTATGTTGGGTTCAAATATTTTTATTATTATTATTATTATTGTTACGAAAATGCTATGTTTGTTTGCTTATGCATCTGAGATCTAACTTTTGAAAAAATTGGCATTGGGAAATTTGGATATCCTATTAAAAGCCAAAAATTATTTCATACAGCAAAATGAGATTATACAGCGTTGAAAGTAATTAAATTTTTCTACAAAATAGTATCTGGAGAGTTTTTTATTTTTATTTATTTTTTTATTTATTTTTTTTTACGAACTAGGATATTTTAAAAGCATCAAAATATTACAAAACTCATGCAGACGCCATTTCTTTTTTTAAGTAAAGCGTTCCGCAAAAAAAAAAAAAAAAAAAAAAAGAAAAAGAAAAAGAAAGAAAGAAATCTTCAATAGAACTTACAGCAATGCTTCTTTGAAAAATAATTCGTCGAAGTAACTATTTATAGTCTGCTTAAAGATATGTCTGAGTATGACTCATTTCGGGTTTCTATAATAGTGATAGTATAGTCGTTTGAAAATGATTGTCCAAGATTTTGAATAACGGAAATGAATTTTAGCTTGAATAATATTTTTAAAATTAAATATAAAACGTATTTTAGATAACGACAGGCATGTTTTTAAATTAGCAATTATATAAAATTAAATAATAATAATTATTTTATGAATCAAGATTAACTTTTAATAAAAAAAGCGATTTAAAAACGATAAATTCGCTATTCCAAAAGAAACATTTTATGACGCTTTTATTTATTTATTTATTTTTACTTTCTCTTACCCATAAGGTAGAGAAAGTATTGTTTTATGGTCAAATTTTCGAAAGTGAGTTTTTGTTATATTTACATGTTCTGAGGTCCCCTGAATACGAAAATCATATTTTTTAGCGAATGGTTTGTGCGTGTGTGTCTGTCTGACTAACTGTCTGTCTGTGTGTCTGTTATCAGCATATCTCAAGAACAAATAGTAGCAGAAATTCCAAACTCGATATTATAAATGTGTATCATATAGGGATGCTACACTAAGCTTTTCGTTCTGATGAAGCAAATTGTTCGTGCACAGGGACACTCAAAAGTATTCAAATACATTACGTCTATGGGGGAAATTGCAGGTAAGTAGAGTTTACCATCTATAGACTGCACTATACTAAATGAAACGAATATGAATTTTTTGTAATAGAGATAGTCAACTGGGGGGAAAAAATTGTGTATGTGGGAGCCTCGCCTCCACCCTGGTAAGGAAGTTCCCACTCGAGGTGAGTAAATTTTCATGATGGGTATCTTTCAAAAGAGCTCGCCAGACAATACCTTTAAACCGAATGGTTGAACCGTCGATCTGCGATAATTTAAAATAAAGTTATCGACTTTTTTCATTTTTAACAAAAAAAAAAAAAAAAAAAAAAAAAAAAAAAAACATTTAAAAAAAATGGGGGGGGCGATATCCCCCAAGCACAGAACTAATTATCATATAAATCACTTTCGAAGCCTAATTTGAATTGTTTAACGTAGGTTTACATGACAGTACTCGTTATCTTACTTCTTAATCTCCAACCTGTATTTATAGTATTAAATTTGAGGGTCAGAGAAAGTTGTGTGAGTCCATGTATCATAGAAAAAGTATTATTTTGTGTCCAATTTTCAAAATTGAAGGGTTTTTTTTTTTATTTCCACGTTTCAAGGCTCCCCGAAACATGTTTTTAGCGATTGGTCTGTATGTATATGAGTCTGTGTTTGTCAAGAGAATTCAAATACATTACGTCTATCAGCGAAATTTCCCGTAGCTACAGTTTAACATCTGTAGTCTGTACTAAACAAAATGAAATGAGCATACATTTTTTACATACGTAAAAACATGTTTTGTGTAGATTGTGGTAAGGAAATCCTTCATCAATCACTTACAGGACTACCCAGAAGAATTTGGTTATATTGAGGTTATTGAAATTGTTGGAAATGTAATTCAAGGAGTGTTATATCTTTTTCGCATAGGACTAAATTTAAGTACAAAATATGGTGTGTATATAGTTTTTAGATAATATACAGGGCAACTCAAAATCAAGCGAAAACATTCTATTCTACTGAATTATTTTCTGTTCAATGTAATCGATTAAAATACTTTACTACATTTTACCATATGAAAGAAAACTGCTTATGAATAAAAAATAATTTCTCATACTCGCAAGATAAACAATGTATTATTTAGTGTACAGTAGATCTGGGTTATTTTTTCCCATAATACTGAGTTTTGGGACCATTTGAATATGAAAGTTAAATTATTTTCGGTTGATCTGTCCATATGCATGTTATCACTATAACTCAAATCAGCATAACTCAAATTCAGTCTATTAACGTTTATATGGGGTTGCCACTGAAAAGTTTGATCAAGATTGGTAAGTTTCAAGACGTGTTGCGAGTGATAATTGCCTGAATAATTTAGAACAAACTTTAAAATTTAATAAAAGCCTTGAAGATTCTTTTTTTTTTTTTTTTTTTTTTTAAGTTTGAATGTAAATCTTATAATAGCGAATTAGACAATGTTTGGTAATGGGAATGTAAGTTATAAAACAACCTCAAAGATATGAACCTAAATTAGACATTTAAATTCTATATTTAAAGAAAGAACTTAGATTTAAAATCGAAATAAATCTAATTATTCAGTAAGTCATTCAGTCCATGACAAACTTCAATACCTCTAATTATAAATAATTAAACTATCTTCTCTGGAAATTATCTCCCTTCATTTCTAAAGACAAACAAATTGACTGATAACACAATTACGCAAGTTTTAAAAAATCCTTTGCTTACTAACATTTTACCACAAGCTATTTTCCCCTTAAAATCGAGATAATTTTAATTATCAGTAATGGTACTTTGACGACGTTTTTTCATCACGTTTTTATGGCAAAATTTTTATAACACACATATATATATAATTTCAATAAAGGAAAAATTATTACTTGTAAATAATCGATGAGAATTCTGATTTTCTGATTAGTTTAAATAAAGATTAAAAATCTATAGTCTATAATACTGTGAAATATTATTCAAGTTAACTAGTTACCAAATTAGCCTTTGTAGGTTTTTGTGGCAAATTATTCATTTGTTTATTTTACATTCTCATTCTTATCATAATATATACACACCGGAATGGGACGTTTCGGCGCGGCCGTTTTGGCGCCGCCGTTTTGGCGCGGCCGTTCCGGCGCGAAACCCATTTCGGCGCGGCTGTTTTGGCGCGGCCGTTTTGGCGCGAGATCCATTTCGGAGAGGTCGTTTCCGCGCAGCCTGTCCTTCACGAAATGGCCGCGGCTTTCGTCTCAGCCTTTTCAGTTAAAATTTATTTAATGATAGATATGATTTCTTATTTATTTATTTATTTATTATGCGTGAAGAAAAAACTATTTTAAATTATTTATTAAATATATTAATGATGAATAGAATTTTGCTTAATTTAAAGGAGTCAATGATAAGATTAAAATCTTGTTTTTTATTAAACTTAGTCATCAGATGGCAACACATACGCAGCAATTCTAAAGATTCTAACCAATTTGGTGATGGAGGTTCTTTGGGGAATAAAATAAACAATGTAATTTCTGATTTTTTTTTTTTTTTTTTTTTTTTTTTTTAATGCTTGAACCAAAAAATATTTTTAATTTTTTATTAATGACATTAATGATGAATAGGATTTTTCGTAATTTAAAGAAGTCAGTGGTAATCTGAGAAAAGAACTCGATTTTTGTACTAGTTAAAACTTATTAAACCTATTGCCGTGCGGTTCTTTGGGTAATAAAATAAACAATGCAATTTCTGACTTTATATATATATATATATATATATATATAATATATATTATATATAATATATTATTATATATATATTATATAATATAATATATATTAATATATAATATATATATATATATATATATATATATATATAATGCGTAAACAAAAAATTATTTTAAATTATTTGCTAAAGATATTAATGATGAATAGAATTTTGCGTGATTTAAAAGAGCCAATGATAAGGTGAGAAACTAGATTTTTACAATTAAAAAGTATTAAAATTAGTCATTTGTGTATGTAGGAGCCTCGCCTCCCCCCCTCAAGTCCCCCCTCGAGGGGAGTAAATTTTCATGATGGGTATCTTTCAAAAGAGCTCGCCAATACCTTTAAAACGAATGGTTAAACCATCGATCTGCGATAATTTAAAACGAAGTTATCGATTTTTTTTACTTTTAACGAAAAAAAAAAAAACTTACAAAAAAAAAAAATATATATATATATATATATATATATATATATATATATATATATATAGAGAGAGAGAGAGAGAGAGAATAAAGTGGACTTTTTTTGGATATTTGGTGTTATACTACTTGTGTATTATGGAAATCGTCTTCATTTTCATAAAAGATAATTTTTTTAAATAATAATTTTAATAAATTATTTTTTAAAAACAGAAATATTTTTTAATAACCGAATTAAATTCTATATAAATGTAGGTGCATTAATGAAACGGGGGGTTGAGGGGGCGGTAGCCCCCCCCCCCACACACACACACAGAACTAATTATCATATAAAAGCCTCCCTTTGAATTGTTTAACATAGGTTTACATAACATCGTTTTTTTACCTCTTAATATCCAACCTGTATTTATAGTATTAAATTTTAGGGTAAGAGAAAGTCGAGTGAGTGACACACCAGATTATTATTTTTTATTTTTTAATGTTTAAATCAAGAAATATTTTTAATATTGTTGAAAAAAAATCTCAATTTAACAGTTAATTTATTTCTTGGTGAGAAAAATATTTATCTAATTTTATCAACGAAAGAAAAGTTGACCTTGTTTTTAGTGAGGTTGCTTAAATATGATTCCTGAAGAAGAAAGCACCTATATTTTCTTTTGAAAAAGCTGTCGAGGTTTTCTTAATTTATGTTATTACCAAACTAAATACTTTTTATTGAAGCCATATTTTTGGGTTTCATTACTTAGTATGGAACAATATCTATTGCAAGTATTTTAAAAACATTAGTTCATTAATCCTTTAGCTGTGTAGTATTTTATCTGTTTAATAACTGATAAAAACAATAGTAGGTGTAGGTAGGAATTAAAAAATGATTAAATTTAATAAAATAATAATAATAAAATTATATAAACTAAGTAATATAATAATAAATTATATATATATATATATGCATATATTTTAACTCTATGGTTATTCAGTAATCTTATTTTCCAATTTTTTTTTTTTTTTTTTTTTTTTTTTTAAGATTGTCACATTAGCCTTTTATTTCAACTATTGAGTGACAGAAAAAAATGTTTGTAACTGATAAAGGGTTAAACTGATCATGTAATTTAAAACAGATTTCATGTCGTCAACATTGCTTTATTTATTTATTTATTTTTATTTTCAAAATATTTTTGTTAGAAATGGATGAAAGAATGGAAATTTCATAGTAAATAATATTGGGAAAATGAGAACTAAAAATTTTAAAATATGACCTGAAGGTTTTTGGGGTAAATTAAAAAACAAAAATAAATAAAAATATAGGAATTCTATTTTTTCTGAAGGTGGTAAAAACCATGGGAAAAACATGTTTTGTCCAAGATAGTAAAAACCGGCAAAAACCATTACACGGTAAATACACACCTGCTTTAATTTTTTTTTTTTTTTTTTATAACTTACTTAAAGCTCGCATTGCTCTAAATTTTTGAAACTTATTACACATAGTAGAATAGTTCCATACAACTTATTAATTTTTAATACCCCCCCCCCCCCTCAGCTTACTATTTACTTTATTTATTGTAACTTAGTAACTCCCCACAGTTAAAATGTAGACTTAGGTTCATTAATCACTAAATCAGTAAAAATCAACTGTACAAAAAGAAAAATGAGCAATTTACGTTTAGAAGTGCCAGATGAAAATATCCTGTACTTTTAAATCTCCACCAGTTATATATAAAAAAAAATAAATAAATAAAAAATTGATAAAAATAAAAAATAACTTTCTATAAAGTTTTCATTATCTTAAAGTTATCACTGCTATTCTTCTTCTTCTTCTTCTTTTTTTTTTTTTTTTGTTGTTACACAAAATTTAATTATTAAAGACTTCTGTTTATTTTTATTTACAGTTTGCGTATTAAAATTTCCTATATAATAAAGCTTGCTGAGATAAAATAAAAGTTAACTTTAGCAAGAAACAGGATAAAGAAAAGGTATGCATTCTTAACCAATTC
This sequence comes from Salticus scenicus, assembly GCA_963930645.1. Taxonomy (NCBI): domain Eukaryota; kingdom Metazoa; phylum Arthropoda; class Arachnida; order Araneae; family Salticidae; genus Salticus; species Salticus scenicus. The sequence continues at coordinate 284,553,562 of OZ005648.1, forward strand.
TTAAACTGCCTTCATTTAAACAAAGTCAATAATGATTAACTCGCGGGTTTATTTTAATCCATATAATAATAAACAGTTATAAAATTCTTGAATATTCCCGACTATTCATTATGTTTTCAGAAAAAAAAAAAAAAATCTTACACTCAAAAAGTTTGGAATGTAAACATCTGGCGCCGAAACGGCCGGCGCCAAAACGGCCGGCGCCAAAACGGCTGGCGCCGAAACGGCCGCGCCAAAACGGCCGCGCCAAAACGGCCGCGCCAAAAAGTAACAAACCGTATACACACACACACACACACACACATATATATATATATATTCAAGTGTTGTACTTATAATTTGTGAGAATTTTTCTTGTTAACTTTCCAACTCCCGTTTTTAAGTAGCAAGTCTAAATAATTTAAAACTATCAGAAAATTATTTACGCAAAATTTCTTTCCACTTTATAAAAATAACAATATTTTTTAAATATTGAGTTGTACATCAAAGCTGAAGTATTTCCCATTCATACTAATGCATTTTAATACTGACATATACGTTAAATACGTTTACAATTTTTTTTAATAAAAAATAAATATAAAAACTTAAATCTTTACATGAAAATTGCATATCAAGAAGTTTTTCAAATCTGAATTGTTTTAAAACTAGAATAAAAATAAAAACTAATCAGCTGGTCAATGTACCTTACAAGAAACCGTAGCTCAGCAAAAATATTCGTAACATAAGCGCAGCTGTAAAAGAAAAAAAAAAAAAAATCTCAAATTTACCTGTGCTCAGTTCACCCTCTACATTGAATGGGCAATTGACTGCCAAAAAAGTGGGTGGGAAGGCAATGTTCGAGCCTAAGTCATATGACTTCGGCCTGTCATGAGGAATATACTTTTATAGCTGAAATATATTTTGAAGTATGAAGAGGGAGAGTTGGAGGGACTAGGAAGAGAACGTTTTCTAAGGCTAAACGTTAGGGAGGGGCATGTTTACGTATGCACCCCTCTCATTCACCTTAGATTTAGGATGGGAACGATATCGGTATACTTTTAGGGTAACCTGAAAGCGTTAAATGTTGACTACAACTTACTTTCAGAAAGATGAAAAGGTGCAAGTTAACCTGAGCAGGTTAACCTGAATAGAATGTGAACTATAAGGTTGAATTTAAAGCTATGTCTGAAGTGGATAAAAGATTTCACTATTATTGGTCATTGGAGTGAACTATGCAAATGTACATATATTTTTAAAAGGGACTTGAATTATTAATAATGGCAGAATATTTCATTGAGTCTTCTTGACAAAAGGTTTCAAAATGAATGTTTTAATTTTTATATATACATAATACATAGTTGCTAAAAGTTGTTTTCTTTCTAGAAAAAATAAAATCACTATTTTTAAATAATAACTTCCAACAAATTTAGTCTTAGAAAATCAATGCAAAATATTATTATATGTAAATAGTAGCGTCAAGTCTATCGCCCAAATCAGGGGAATTGATAACTATTGGGTGAGTGCGAAAGCTCTACCCTTTTTTGGATATGCAGATTCTCAATGGAATTGACGTCACACATGACATTGTAATGACGCAAATCGTCGGCCAATCAGACGTGTCGATGCCTCACATATAAATGCATTGTGTCTCACAAAGTAAATCATCTCAAAAAAAAAAAAAAAAAAAAAAAAAAAAAAAGTATCAGAGGGTGTAACATGGAAAGCGTAAAGGAGTATATAAGACATTGTTTGATATATGAGTTCGATAAAAAGAGTACGGCATCCGCAGCATGTCGCAATGTTTGTCAAGTTTATGGAGAGGATGCAATAGACGAAAACACATGTCGTCGATGGTTTCGTAAATTTAGGGAAGGAGACAGAAGCTTCCAAGATCAGGCTAGGAGTGGACGGCCATCACACGTTGGAGACGATGATATTGACCAAGCCATAAGGAACAACCCGAACCCAAACGTGTAAGAATTAGTGGAGACCTTCAACGTACAACGGACAACTGTCTAGAGATGGCAGGTTAAGTTGGGTTTTACGAGAAAGTTGGATCGTTGGGTTCCACATAACCTGACAGCTAATCAACGGGATGACCGAATCGCTACCTGTGTTTCCTTGCTTGCCCTGTACAAAAATGACCCATTCTTGACACGAATTGTGACAGGAGATGAGAAGTGGGTTATGTACCGTAACGTAAAGCGTCGTAGGACTGTGTGTCGCCCTTCTGATCCGCCTGCATCGACTTCGAAAGCTGAACTTCATCCCCAGAAGGTGTTATTGAGTTTGTGGCGGGATGTGCAAGGAATAATTCACTGGGAGGTTCTGCCACTCAACCAAACCATCACTGCTGTCTTCTACTGTCTACAGTTAGACAGACTGCATTCAAATTTTGTAGCAAACCAGGTAGCACATAACGTTGTTATAGCGTTGCAAATAAGTCTAAACGGTGAAAAATTAGTTATAACAACGTTATGTGCTACCTGGGAAAGAGGCCAGATTTTATCAATCGTTGTGGTGTTATCCTTCATCACGATAACGCCAGGCCACATGCTGCTGTCATCACTCGCCAAACGTTACTGGCTTTTGGTGGGAGGTTTTACCCCATCCTCCCTATTCTCTTGACTTGTCATCAACTGACTATTACTTATTTCGTGCCTTGAACAATTCCTTCAGTCATAAAATCTTTGATGATATTGATGCTGCGAAAACTGCCATCCAAGACTTTTTTGACTCGAAACCGCCGGAATTTTACCGCCGTGGGATTCATCTCCTACCAGAAAGAAGGAAGAGGTCATAAATAGCAATGGGGATTATGCACAATAATAGGTACTATTCATTTTGCGTATGGGTAATGAAAACGGGTAGAACTTTTGCACTCGCCCTATATATTATGTATATATAACTACATATTCTTGTTTGCGATGACAGTTTGCACTTGTATAAAGGAAATATTGATATAAACCTTTAAAACAGCCATTCTTCTAAGTTTAGGTGCTTTATTATTATTATTAAAGGCGTTTCAGTTAAAGATAATAATGTAAAGATAAGAACAATAGTAATAACATTTTAGTTGAAAAAAAAAAAAAAAAATGCGGTATCTTCTCGTTAATGTTTGCTTCCAAAATTCAACAAAAATTTAAATAGTTCCAATTCTTTTAAATAGCTTTTATATTTTGATCTAAATTCCTTATCTTCTTAATAAATGTACTAGCAACTACGGTTAATAATAAATAAAACCTAGTTCTCATAAGTCGTTCATTTTAAAAATTACATGGAAAGTAGCAACCAAAAAAAAAAACAGCAGTCCAATATATAAGACATGGCAGCTTGAAGCCTGTATTTTTAAAGAAAAAAAAAGTTTTTAAGGGTTTAATATAATCTAACTTATTCTCTCTCTCTCTCTCTCTCTCTTTCTCTCTTTGTATGTGTGAAAATATTAGTCATTCTTTAAGAGTACAAGGGACGATGAAATTATTAAAATCGATACAATTAAAAATATTCAGATAATTCTTATAAAATGAACAAAGATATACGATACTTTTAAAATAATATCATTCTACAGTTCCATAAATAATATTTAAGAGCTTTGACTAAATTCTAAATTTATCTTTCTTGGGTTCCAAATTTCGGGAGTGATCAGTGTATTTTTCAAAAGCTGGGCTTTCATTTTGAAATCAGGAAATTATTAATTTTATTCTAAACTCTGAAATTATAATCGCTAGGCAAGAATTCATAAAATATTCAAATTTTACATTTTATTCTATTTTTATAGCTGATTCTGTAATTGAGGTATCAAAAAATAAATTAATAAATACATCAGATGGATTTAGTTACATATAAAGAACACATAGTTAAAAATTTACAGGTTTAAAATAATTTAGAATTCGCATGGAGCATTTTGAAATTAGGTGTTATTTATATTATTTTCCACGTAAAAGAGGCTTTTCCATCAATAAAATTGAATTTTATCCTTTAAAATATGCTCTATGGATTGAAAAAAAGAATAAAAATAAATAAATTTAAAAATTTAAAATAAAAATAAATTAAATAAATAATAACAATTAAAAAAAACAAGTAATATGAAAGAAAATTTCAATTCCTACTTACAAACACTATCGAAAAATTATATTTTTTAAAAATAATTTTGAATTAGGAAATAAAAAGCGCGCGTGCAAAATGAAAGAAAAATAATTATAAGATTAAAAAAACTTTTTATATACCATGTTTTATACTTTCTGATGAAACATAGAGCTCTTATCAATGTGCATAAAATTTTTAAAGTGTCAATTTTTGTGAAATGCGTAATTTAACTTTTTATAGTTTTTTATATCCACGTTTAATTAAATGTATTTATTTTTATGTCGAAAGAAAATGAACTCGAATTTTTTTTTTTTTTTTTTTTTAGCAACAATTAAATTATAACTAATATTTTAATGGCTATATTAACGTTATTAGTATGTTATTATTTTCATATTTTAATTGATTATTAGAAAACTTAAAAAAAAAAAAAAAAAAAAAAAAAAAAAAAAAAAAATCGAAAAACGGTTTCCGAAGTATTGTGTTGTCACCGTGTTCTGAGCAATCCTGAAATTTTCAAATTTCTAGGTAATCGGGAAGTTAGTTAAAAATCGATTGCAAGATTTGTACAAGACATATATAGGGAGAGTGTGAACTAATAGTAGGAATTGAAAAACAAAGGTAGATTTTACGACAGTATATGATTAAAAAAGCGTGAGAATGTGAAACAAAATGAATTCCAACGTCCCTTGAATAAGTATTAAAAACTTCAAGATTATTTCTATCAAAGCTAATTTTAATACATCTCTTATTACAATTTTAATCACAATTGCAATTGAATAAAAAAACACTTACGTCGTGAAAAAAGAAAACTCTTAGTTGCAACCATACATAATTAGTTTAGCATCAAGAATTTCATATATTCATGAATAGTAAATTGCGTGCATTGCTAAATTTAAGAAAAATATATTTTTTTTTTTCAAAATAACCATTAATACAAAGAATTGCTGTGGGAATAATAGAAAAAGACCACTTTTATTTTTCATTATTATTATCCAATGTCAAAAATATCACGTACACGTGAATACTTCCACTTACAAACAGTTGGCAAACCATACCTTGTTGTCTGAGCAAATAATAATTGAGATTGCTAAAGTGTTTTTCAACTTCATCGGCGATTTGGGCATTATCTTTCTATTTGCTGAAACAGCATTTGCGAAGATAGGAGCTTTCATCTGAAAAAAAAAAAAAAAAAAAAAAAAAAAAAAGACAGTCGAATATGATAAAGTATATGATACAAGCCACCCGTTTGCTTAACTTCTATTTATTTCAAAACCAATAATTTTCAAAGTCAATCATTTTATGTGGTAAAAGGTTCAATTAATTCAATTATATTGATTATTTTCAACAGATTTGAATTGCATACGAAATTATGTAAAATTCTAAGATACTAATATTAATGTATAAAATGCTTTTAACTAACATTTAACCAGAATTATTTATATTACGTAATTATTTTAGGCTGTTAAATATTCATGAAGTGACATGACATTAATTAAATGGGAGGCTTTAAAGTTAAACATAACAAAATATAACGAAAAAGTCATAATTAAGTAGCATAGTTATAACTTTTTTACGTGGTTTTTTTTTTTTTTTTTTTTTTTTTTTTTAAAAAAAAAATACCACTATTTTTAAATAGTTTTTATTTCATTCTTTTTTTTTAAATTTGAGCACGCTATTATTATTATTCAACTAAGACAAAAAAATTTCTAAAAAAATAAAATATAATAAAATAAAAATAGTATTCAAAATGCACGTAAAAGTTAGCAACTATGCAATAACTGAATAATATATGTATTTTAAATATTAAAAAATTATTCTAATTTATAGTTTTTGAAGCATTTGTACCGTTTTAAAAAGAATTTCTGAATTTTTATTCTCCTATCTGATAGATAAATAATAAATGCTCTGGCCTTCAGTCAACAAGTGTCGGATTCGAGTTTTGGTTCAGGTGTAGGTGTTCGTATTGATTCGGAATCCACAAAAAGAAGTTGATTCCGATATAATCCAGCTCTAGTATGCAAAAAACGACCATAGAGCAAACCACCAAACCATATATTTTACATAAATTCTTCTGTCAAATTTGTCATGAAAAACTAGGATGTCTTTCTTGACTAGGATGTTTTTTCATTATATTCTAGGATCCCCCCCACCCCACCCCCTGAAAATTTCTTCTATATTTTCTCATACAAATTCAAGATTCAAGCAGTTTTATTAAAATAATTATTCATTAAAGTTATTTTCCATGCTGAATGTACACGATTTGCATCACAGAGAAATATACAGTAAATGTCGAAACAAAACTAATTTTGTGCCAACATCTGAAGATTATTATTATTATTATTATGAAAAATTAAAAAAATTATAAATTTATTTTAAACTATCACAGATATATGATTCAATCATAGATAATTAATCGTGATTCAATCATACTGAATTATCTATGCTTTACTTTAAAAGCATTAGCGAATTCTTCTCAAAAATATCCATGTAGAAAATTTACATACACTTTCCGAATACTTACATACAGAGATTATTTTTTCTAGTTAACATTTTCAATAATTCTTATTAGTTTCACAATCAATCATTAAAAATAATTTTATATAATTTATACGAAATTTTGTCGTGCTGCGGTATTAAATAAATAAATAAATAAATAAATAAATAAATAAAAAAGGATGACAGCGCCTCCTGTTGAGCAATTGATCCCCAAATGTAATCAGCAACAACTTAAAAGGAAGTCAAACTCATCAAGTTGGAAGTCAAATATCAAGTTTGGTTACGTTTCGTCCATTGGTTTGTGAGTTACAGGACCACAAAATTTCGGACGCACACACATATCGACACAGACATATAGGCATTTTATGAAAATGGTCAAATCGTGTTCAGGCCATCCCAGAACGTGTAAATTCTTTAAAAACCGGATGTCAAAAATTTTCATGAAATCTGTACCCTTTTTTTGATTATAAAATAATGTAAATGATGATAAATGCACTGTTATTTGAGATGGTATATAAAAGTATTTAATCCAAGATGTTTATATTGTAATTAAAATTCAAAGACGTTATGAATTAGAAAAATGTGTTTTAAAAATCATATTGCTCAACAACATGTAAACTAACAATTTGAAATCTAATTGTAATTAAGCCAAAGTAAACACACACATAAAAATAAAATAAGATAAAACTACATTGATTTGAACTTTTTTGAAACAGATTAAGGAAGAATGTGTTTTTTGATCATATCTCATGATACATTGACAAAAATATACTACAAAATTAAAGAATACTACTTTTTTTTTTTTTTTCATAAAATTCAAACCAATCACTTTTATTTCATTACAATAAATATTTTAAAATTGACCTCATATATAATATACATTTAGATTTTAAAAATATAGATGAAGTAAATAATAAGTTATAAATAAAAAAATATAAATAACGATAGGGATAATTTAAAATTAAATTTTTTTTAGGGATAAATTAACATAACGAATAATAAATAATAAATAGCAATATATGAAATAAATAAAGAAATAAGTTTAATAACTCAGGTCTGAAACCAAAAATCTGCATAGGATTTTTTTGCTTTTTCTTATAGATTTTTACTAACCCCCCTACCCCCCCCCCCATGCGCATACATATATATGTTTGTATGTATATATATATAACTTTTTCAAACTTTCCACATGAATAAATTGAAGATTTAATTAAAAAAGATAACAAAATCCAAGAATGAAAGCATACATGAGTTTTCAAATTGATAACTTTTTTGAACTTTAATTCCAGTTTAAACATCTCGAATTGATAATTTTACATATCAAATAATAGTACATTTATTATCATTTTATCATTAATATTTTTACTTTCATTTATACATATATATCAGAAGAAATTATTGGATTCATGAAAAATTTTTACCAGCAGTTTTCGATGGACTTAAATGTTTTGTGATGTCCTGAACACGATTTGACCATTTTTAGAAAATGTTTCTCTGTGTGTACGTGCTTTTGTATCCAAAATGTTGTGGAATAACGTATGCAACCGATGAATTTCTGTATATCTGTAAGCCTAAAGCAAAATAATAGTAATAATAATAAATAAATAAATAAATGAAAAGAAAACAAATAAATAAAGATAACACCTCCCAATTCACCTAAACCAAACGTGATCACTGAAACACGAAAGCAATATAAATTTAATACAGAGATTAAATAGAGAATAAAGAGAAACTAGAATATATATATATATATATACCAGCTTACATGAAAAAAAAAAAAAAAAAACGTCATTTATATTCAGAGTAAATTTGTTCAAGTTCAACGGTAATTTTAATTTTAATTAATTGAAAGCAGAAGTTGGAGTTGTTTTATAATTCATTAAAAAAAAAAAAAAAAAAAAAAAAGATTATCAAAAAGAAAATGACGAATGGAGTTTTTCCTGTATTATTGATATTTCTCCAGTACAAGACGTTGCGGTGACGAAGTCTCTGTCGAAGTCAGCGAGGGCCCGAAGCGAAGTTTTTAGGCAATTTCAATGTATTTTCTTTTTAGTATTAATTTGTAGAATGGTATGAAAAATACTAATTCTTTTTTTTTTTTTTTTTTTTTTTTTTTTTTTTAATTCATCTAAATAGTGACCAGCGAAACGGGCAAAGCCTGCTAGTTTGAATAATAAAGGTTATTGTTTTTATCGCTATGATTCACATTTATGACAATACTAGTTTTATTAACAGAGAAATATATATATATATATATATATATCGCTTTAGAATTGGCAATAAAAATAAAATGTATCGATTTTTCAAAAATATCTTGATAGCTTTATATACTTTCGAATAAGAAAAAAACTATCTCTAATATCTACCCGACCATGTAAAGCAGCTATCAGTTTATCAAAGACTCAGCGAGATAATCCTTTGCTTCTAAAATTGCTTTTTCAAGCAATTGGATTGGAAGTATTTTATGTAACATCGATAGAAGCTTGGTTAATATTGCAAAATCTACATGGGAGTTATCTTAGTTCCCCTGGAGACGGTGCATCAGCTCCAATACGGAAGTCATAACAGCCAAGAGATGCTTCGGAATCACGAGTTCACTGTACTGAGTGATAAGAAAAAAATCTTATCACTATTTTTTACAACTTCACTTTCTCGCGTTTTATCACTCGCATTACTGATAATTCTAAATGGAGAATGGTAAAATAAAATAAGAAATTAAAGAACAAACAACAAAACTTGTCGGGAACTTTGGATGTTTTATTTTTTGTTGCATTGATAGGAATAAGTCTTTGTTGAACAGACAATAATAATATTATTATTATAACTTCTTTTTTCATATCTTGCAGTAGCAGAAATCTTGAATACCTCCTACTCTTGTATATGGATAATTTTTTTTACGATTTTTCCAAGTGGGTTCTATTTATGTATGTATTTATTACAGATGAAAGCTATCGGACACACTTCCTGTATACACACACAAACACACACATACGCACACACACACACACACACACACACACACAAAAAAAAAAAAAAAACAGAGAGACAAAGAAGAAGAAGAAAAAATCTAATAAAAGAAAAAAGAAACTTTTTTTAAAAAAATTGAGAGTTTTTTTTTTTTTTTTTTTTTTTTTTTTATCGTAAATTTCGTTGATCTCAGTTTTTAAAGCTCGTAATATGGCTGTTATTACATACATCTCTTTTTCTGGTTACACATATCTAAATCCCTTTCTTTGGAATAGAAAGGAATAATTTAAAAAGATTCTTTAAATTGGAATTCTTATGCAGAATTTTTCACAGACCCGTGACTGTCCATATATCTTTATATATAAAAGGCAATATCTGTGTGTCTGTGGGCAGCGTAGCACAAAGACTATAGCTCGTACAATCACGTGACTCGGCACGAAGATGACCTCCGAGAGTTTCTGGTGCACCACGAAGCCCGATTTTCGATTTTTTTGATTGATTTACTTTTAATTAATTAAACTGTGAAAATAATAACATTATAATAACTTTAAAAATAGCCATTTTAATTTTAGCAATAATTTAATTGTTGCGAAAAAAAAAATTACGAGTTTTTTTTTTTTTTTTTTCACATAAAAATAAATACATTTAATTAAACATGAACAATAAAAAAATTATAAAAAGTTAAATTTTGCATCTTACAAAAATGGACGGCATTATCACTTTAAAAATTTCATACATACTGATAAAGTACTAATATAGTTTATGAAACTAATATATGTTGTTCTAAAAAGATTTTTTATTTTTAAAACTACAGTTTTTTATATTTTTACTGCCAAGTTGTTGTATAAAAACTGCCCATGGCGTCACACTCGAATGCATAGCGTTTCTTTACTACTCTAAATTCTATTATCATAAACAGACAGATAGACAGATGGACAGTCGGACAGACAGATACACAAATTCAAATCATATTCACGATTAAAATTTTTTAAAATTGTTATAAAGTGTTAAAAACGCATAAGGTAAACGAAAATGTAATTCCAGCAAGTTTCCAATTATATCCCTTAATGTAACTGAATATTTTTGTGTGATCCTGTAAATCTTAATAATAATCATATGTAGAATCATTCTGTAGAAATCATTCTTTCGTGAATATGAATAATATGTTTTAATTTCATTAAGATTTGCGCAAAGTAAAGTTATTAAAATTTGTTTTATAGAAATATCTCTCACAGAACGAAAAGTTTTGCAGTACTTTTGGTTGTCCCTATACACAAACCAGTGGTGTTATTCACTCCATTTTCTATAGGAAACAACTGATAGTGAACTTAAATAACACATTTCAATTTCATAAAGTTTTGTCTTAAGTAAAGATATGGAAAAATATGATTTACAGAAATACCTCTCATAGAACATAATGCTTTGGAATACTTTCGGGTGTTTCTGTACACAAAACAGTAGAGGTATTCACTCCATTCTATAGGGAACACCCGATAGTGAACTTGAATAAGATATAACAGTTTCAAGAAATTCCATGAATATTTACGGGAGTTCGAGCGCGGACAGACAGACAGACAAACCGAAGTCATTAACTCTTTTCAACCTTGTTGGAAAGTGTTAAAAACAGAAAAGGTTTATTTTTTATTTGTAAGTTGTTTAAAATAAAATATGAGTGATATGTGTCTGTTATGAGATGATATATATATATATATATATATATATATATATATATATTCCATGTTTTTATTAACTTCGATTCTTGTTTGTTTGTCCGGTACAAATCTTGCAATCTATTTTTTAAATAACTTCCCTATTAGCTAGACATTTGAAACTTTCACAGTAACTCAGAACCCGGTGACAACACCATACTTCGAAGTCAGGTTTTCGAATTTTCGAATAGTTTTCTTTTAATTAACTAAAATATAAAAATAATAATCTCCTAATAGCAATAAAAATAGTCATTAAAATATTAGCTATAATTTAATTGTTGCCATAAGAAAAAAAAAAAAAAAAAAAAAAAAAAGGAGCTCATTTTCTTTCGACATAAAAATAGATACATTTAATTGAACGTGAACGTTAAAAAATTATAAAAAGTTAAATTATGCATCTTGCAAAAATTGACGTCATTATCACTTTAAAAATTTTATACACATTGATAAGTGCTAATATAGTTTACGATGCTAATATACGTTGTTCTGAAAGGAGTAATATTTCATTTTTAAAACCAACTTTTTTTTCCCCACTATTATTATTATTATTATTATTATTATTATTATTATTTTTTTTTTTTTTTTTTTTTACTGAACTGAGTCTGCGTGCTTAAATATTATTTTTTAACCTCGCGTATTTTATTAATGATTCATCAGAAAATTTAAAAACATGGTATATATATATATCTTATAATTATTATTTTTTATTTTATTTTCTTATCAAAAATAAACCTAAAACATTATAAAAAGAAAAATTGTAATCAATAATGTGTGATTTCTGTATTGCAAGATGCCGGCCTGATTTCTGTTAAATCATCACTGAAGCACAGCAATGAACTGAATCCTTTTAAAGCATTAAAGAAAAATAAACATGCAGGGAAACCTTTGTTTTCTATGTTCATCGGAAATAAAAAGTAACTTTTCTTTTTCTCTCGGAAAGAGCCTTGAAAGATTGTGTTTAGGAAAAGGATATCGCACCCGTCAAAGTCTTTTCTCTTTGACTTGATTCGGTAGAGAACAGAAAAATTATTTTTTCTTTAGTACTTTTGTAAATGTAAATAAAGAAAAAATAAACGTTAAATTTTAATTTATCATATATTTGTATGACGACCGTTTCTTCTTTCAATAATCTTCCAAAAGAAATAATAATAATAAAAATTAAATTACGCCCTTTTTTTTTTTTTTTTTTCAATTACTTTACCTTTTTAATTGGGATTGATTTTATTAGCGTTATTATTTAATAAACATTTTTATGTACTAATAAGTTATATTTTTCTATTAGTTAAAGGTTTTAATTTAAGATATATATATTTCTTTAAACACATTATTTTTAGAAAAATCCAACCTGAAGTGCTTCCATACAATTTTTGGAAAATCTAAGAAATTATTTTCTTCTCCCGAAAAACTTTTAAATATTATTTTTAATTTTACTTTTTTGTTTAATCTTAATACAGATTCTGATTTAAATTATTTATTTCAATAAAAATGAACATAATTTCATCATTTCCTTAAAAAAAAAAAAAAAAAAAAAAAAAAAAAAAAACTTTTTAACACTTTGATACATAAAGTTTTTAAAGCTTCAATAATGTTCTATTTTCTTTTGCAAATATTTTAAAAACTCAAATGTATGTTTGTTTGTTTATTTATTTATTTATTTATTATTTTTTTTATTATTAATCACAATGCACTTAATTACTTAGTTAGAACAATATATATATATATATATATACACACACACACACACTACCTACCAATAAGTATTTGAACGTTTTCAAATTTAGGCCTTTTGTCAAATATCTAAAAACGTTCTTTAGGAATCATCTTGAAGCTCTGGGAGTATGAAGAACAGGTTATACCTCATGTATTTATGCAAAAGTTTTTTCTTGAAGAAGAAAAGGGGACAAGTAAAAAATTAATCAAATGTCAAAATGTTTTGGAAGACCCTGTAAAAGGTAATGCTTTAAATGAATTTTGGCTTCTAATTATCTGTATAAATTTTTATGAAGCTACCACATATATTTTTGGAAATATAACGATTTCTTTAAATTGAAAAAAAAAAAAAAAAAAAACTTTTTTTAACTATAACACAGAGAGTATTAGACCCAGTGAAAAGTCATTTTTAAGAAACTTGACATACTACATTAGACACAACATACTGCAATCAGAATGCAAAAATATTAAATGTCTTAAGAAATATAAGCAATTTTACTAAATAAATTTCAACTACGCATGTGGAAGGCTTAGCGAAATTTCATTTGCATAATTTAATAGTCAAAGGTATTGAGCAACTTACATAAAAATCCCAAACAAATATCATGTAAATTAATATATATATATATATATATATATATATATATACACTGATGGAAAAAAAAATCCCAACACCAAGAAAAAATTATTGTACAGTAATGAAATTTCAGCAATACATTTGTCTAGGTAACATATTTAATTGATTAAAGTTTCAAGATCACAGGTAGAGCCATTGGCGAGAAGAGCCATTTCAAATGTGAAATGTTGGTACATTAGTAACCGGTGTAACCGCCAGAATTTTGAATGCAAGCATGCAAACGTGCATGCATTGTGTCGTACAGGTGTCGAATATCAGTTCGTGGGATGGAGTGCCACGCCTGTTGCACTTGGGCGGTCAATGCAGGGACGGTTAATGCTGGTTGTGGATGACGCTGGAGTTGTCGTCCAATGATGTCCCATACGTGCTCGATTGGAGAAAGATCTGGTGATCTAGCAGGCCAAGGCAACATGTCGACACTCTGTAGAGCATGTTGGATTACAACAGCGGTATGAGGGCGAGCGTTATCCTGTTGGAAAACACCCCCTTGAATGCTGTTCATGAATGGCAGCACAACAGGTTGTATCACTAGACTGACGTACAAATTTGCAGTCAGGGTGCGTGGGATAACCACGAGAGTGCTCCTGCTGTCATACGAAATTGCTCCCCAAACCATAACTCCAGGAGTAGGCCCTGTGTGTCTAGGCCGCAGACAGGACGCTAGCAGGCGTTCACCTGGCCTCCTTCTAACCAACACACGGCTATCACTGCGACCAAGGCAGAACCGGCTTTCATCAGAAAACACAACAGATCTCCACTCCGTCCTCCAATGAGCTCTAGCTTGACACAACTCACGTCGCAAACGGCAGTGGTTTGGAGTCAGTGGAATGCACGCTACAGGACGTCTGGCTCGGAGCTGTCCTTGAAGTAACCGATTTGTAACAGTTCGTTGTGTCACTGTGGTGCCAACTGCAGCTCGAATTTCAGCTGCAGACGCAGTACGATTAGCCACAGCCATACGCCGAACACGGCGGTCTTCCCTCTCAGTAGTGCCACGTGGCCGCCCGGAACCCGGTCTTCTTGAGGCAGTACCTTCCCTTGACCACTGCTGCCAACACTCATGCAGAGTGGATACATTCCTGCCAAGTCTTTCTGCAATATCGCGGAAAGAAAACCCACCTTCTCGTAGCCCTACTACACGACCTCGTTCAAACTCAGTAGCTGTTGATAATGGCCTCTTCGTCTTCTTAGAGGCATCCTTGACTAACATTAACCCACTACGTCAAAACTCAACTGTAAATAACGATCACGAACCTTACAGCGCTTATTTAAAGCAAACCTCATTTGCATGTTCATAGTGTCGCTACAAGCGCCACACTTATGCGCGTAGCTCGAAATTTGAATCGACGTCATCTTTCAGATGTATAAACACGCCTACCAAATTTCGTTCATCTAGCACAGCTCCTTCCTGGTGTTGGGATTTTTTTTCCCATCAGTGTATATATATATATGAGAGTGATTGAATGAGCAACAAAATTTCTGTTCCTCTCAGAATAAAAGCTAAACAATAAGGGGTTTTACTGACATTTTTATTTCGGTACAATCAATGCCTGATGGCAATACAGCGTTCGCTGATTGTAAATAAATATTGATACCCCTACAATCTTTTTTTTTTTTTTTCTCTTTCTTTTCTTTTTTTTTTTTTTTTTTTTTTAGAAGAAGAACTGAAATTCCGTTTATTTTACCTCTCATAATTTTTGGAATTTCCACGATATTTTTGGGGGATTTTCATATAAGTAGCTTCAATACTATTGGCTATTATATTATGAAAATGAAAATTCGCTAAATCTTGCGCATGTGTTGTTAAAAATTATTTAGTAAAACTGCACATATTTCGTAAGATATTTGAATTTTTTGTACTTTTATTACAGTAGGTTGTGTCTAATGCAGTATGCCAAGTTTCTTGAAAATGGCTCTTTATTGGGTATAATACCCAATGTGTTATAATTTAAAAAAGTGGTAATTTTTTTGCATTTTTTTTTAAAGAAGTCGTTATATCTCCATGAATATGTGTGGTAGCTTCATAAAAATTCATACAGATAATTAGAACAATCCTCTTAATCCCATGTTGCAGCCAAAACGCATTTAAAGCATTACTTTTTACAAGGTGATCCAAAACATTTTGATATTTGTTTAATTTTTTACTGGTCCCCTTTTCTTCTTCAGGACACAACCTTTGCTGAAGTATATGAGGTATAATATTTTCTTCCTACTTCCAAAATTTCAAAATGTTTTCTGAAGAACTTTTCTAGATATTTAAAAAAAAGTCTGAATTCGAAAGTGTCCAAATACTTATTGGAAGATAGTGTATAACGTAAAAATTGAAAATGGATGCAGGCAAAAACTTAAAAATGAAAGCAAACAGGAAATATTAATTAACCCAAGAAACATTGAATCCATCATCATTGAAGCCCCTCATTGCATTGTGGAGACAGTAAGACGCTTTAAGAGCTACAAGTAAAAACAAAAAAGTAGTTCAGCTCGCTACATCTTACCAAGAGAAAAGAACATAACTATTGCAATCCTGAATATAAAAAAAGAAAAAATATTTAGAAGCAAAAGAAAAATAATTAATACACCAATATATATAAATATATATAAATATAAAAAGTTATATATAAAAAGATATATATATAAAGGTATATATAAATATATATATAATATTATAAAAAGATTGTAAAAACACCCCAAAAACTGAACTAAACACTATCACGTATATAAAAGGTTTACATGAAGAAATACCAATCACCAGAATCAAAAGATAAACAACTACAATACTTTAACGGCCCTCTTCACTTACCGTCGCCGGAAGCCCGAACCAATGTTATTCTATGGGGAAATTTTCTTTACAAATAACTTATTAACTAATACATATTTTTAAATTCTGTTTTCACATTCAGAAAATTCCTAACAGTTAAATTTACGCACCTTTTTTAAAAATGTATTTTTTTTATTTTATTTCGAAATTGCAAAATGAAAAAAATTCACATATTGAAAATTCGTATTTTGCAGCTTCAAAATAAAATATAAAAAATTAAAAAAATAGGTCCGTCAATTTAACAGCTGGGAATTTTCAGAATGTGAAAACAGAATTTCAAAATATGTATTAGTTAATAAGTTATTTGTAAAGAAACATTTCCCATAGAATAACATTAGCTTCGGCTTCCGGCGGCGGTGAGTGAAGAGGGCCATTAACAGTTACAGATAGCAATTATAATGTAAGATGAATAATAATTTAATTTCGTAATACCTTTTTGTTTTTACTAGTAGCTCTCGAAACATCTTACTCCACTCTGCATTGAGGGGCTCCCCTGACGATGGTCTCAATTATTTTTTAATTAATAATATTTTCAGTGTACTTTCATATTTAATTTTTGTTTCGTTCATTTTCAATTAATATTAAATTTCAATTAATAATTAAATTGTTCATTTATAATTATGTTTATATACAGTCGGTAACAAAAGTCTCCGAACACTAGCAAAAATTCTACATTAAAAAAGTACACTTAATACAGTTTTGTTAAATAAATCCTTGTCGAATCCTGTTTTTAGACTGACTAAGGACAGGATTCGACAAGGATTTATTTAACAAAACTGTATTAAGTGTACTTTTTTACTTCCTTATACAAAGTATAAGGAAATATAGTAATCCCGATTTGCAAAATGGATTTTGCTTTTCACATTGCTCAAAAACGAATGATCGCTGAATGTTGCCAATTTATACGTGTGACTGTCATGATGTCTAGTTGTACACCTGCAAGTTTCGTCTTAACACGAGCTCTCGTTTTAGAGATATAAGGAAATTACCCGATTTTTCGTGACGTCTGTATGTACAGTCGGTAACAAAAGTGTCCGAACACTAGCAAAAATTCCTATGTAAAAAAAGTACACTTTATACGGTTCTGTTAAATAAATCCTTATCGAATCATGTTCTTAGACTGACTAAGAAGAGTATTCGACAAGGATTCATTTAACAAAACCGTATGAAGTGGACTTTTTTTACATAGGAATTTTTGCTAGTGTTCGGACACTTTTGTTACCGACTGTATGTGTGTCTGTGTGTGTGTGTGTGTCCGTATGTCGCATAACTCAAAAACGGTTGGACGTAGAAAGTTGCGAATTGGTACATATGTTTGTTATAACATCTAGTTGTACACCTCCCTTTTTGGACTTTGTATGATTTTCCGTTTTGGAGATATTTAGGAAAATTAGGTTCATTATGGCCAGAATGTATCAAAAAACGGTAATAACTCAAAAACGGTTTGGACAAATCTTGCAATTTATCGAAATCTAAAATTTATCGAAATTATAATTGAATAATTTGAAAGCGATGTTATAATTGGGAAGAAAAAAAAAACTAATAGTCCTCCGTCCTAAACTAAATTCTGCTTTTGCCAGAATTTACACAAAATCTTTTCAAAATGACATTGACATGAGTCCCCCCAAGGCACCAACTATGACATGAGTGCCCCCCAAGGCACAACTATGACATGAGTCCCCACCCCAAGGCACAACTTTGACATGAGTCCCACGCCAGGCCCAACTTTGACATGAGTCCCCACAAGGCAAAACTTTGACATGAGTCCCCCCCAAGGTACAACTTTGACATGAGTCCCCCCAAGGCACAACTTTGACATGAGTCCCCCCAAGGCACAACTTTGACATGAGTCCCCCGCCAGGCACAACTTTGACATGAGTCCCCCCAAGGCACAACTTTGACATGAGTCCCCCCAAGGTACAACTTTGACATGAGTCCCCCCAAGGCACAACTTTGACATGAGTCCCCCCCAAGGCCCAACTTTGACATGAGTCCCCCCAGGCCCAACTTTGACATGAGTCCCCCCAAGACCCAACTTTGACATGTCCCCCCAAGGTACAACTTTGACATGAGTCCCCCCAAGGCACAACTTTGACAGGAGTCCCCCCCCAAGGCACAACTTTGACATGAGTCCCCTCAAGGCACAATTTTATTTTTATTTTTATTTTATTTTTACGTATGCATGCATTTTTTTTAAATATTTTTAGCCAACTGTTTCGGGTCCAGTGACAATGTTTTTTAACATTATGTATATTTCTAAAAGTGTATAAGGAAGTCATGTGGTGCCCACATCAGATTTTTTATATAGGAATTTTTGCTAGTGTTCGGAGACTTTTGTTACCGACTGTATCTTCTAATTGTTGCATTTCCTTGTGCATTCAGCATGTAAATTTTGCGTTTATGATATTTATTTTATTATTTTTTGTTTTTTTAGCCTTTCAAATTATTTTCTTTTGTAATAAATTTAGAATTGTATATATATGTACAGTCGGTAACAAAAATGTCCGAACACTAGCAAAAATTCCTATGTAAAAAAAGTATATTTCATACAGTTTTGTTAAATAAATCCTTGTCGAATCCTGTTCTTAGTCAGTGTAAGAACATGATTCGATAAGGATTTATTTAACAAAACTGTATGAAATGTACTCTTTTTACATAGGAATTTTTGCTAGTGTTCAGACACTTTTGTTACCGACTGTATGTATGTATAAATGAATAAAGTAAATGTTTTTATTCAAAGAAAATAAAATAATTTATAAAATTATTATTATTATTATTATTATTATTATTTGTAAAGTAATTAATCACTTTCGATTTTTCAGTTACTCTCTCTCTTTATCTCAGCGTATTTATGTATCTACCTATCTTTGTGTGTATGTGTATTTTACTTTTACATTAAAAACTGTGCTTTATTATGGCATACTCAGGGTGACCAGGCGTCCTCGAAAACTACCTTTGTCTCCAAAAAATTCGAACCCATTTGGTGTATACTCACAGAGATATACACACACACACACTTATATATATATATGTATCGCACATATATATGTATCATATTAAATTTTGATTAGACAGAAATCCAAAATATAAGATCAAAGAATTTAAAACTTTAAATAAAATAAACGATTAAGAAATAATAAAATATCTATGTACGAACAGTGCGTTTATTAGGTGTGTTCAATGATATAAAGATGATACATGTAAATAATTTATGATGCAATGTAGGTTAGATAATCTTAATAATTATGTCACAAAATACCCGATTAATTTGTATATGAAAACAACAAAATATTAAAAAATTACGAAACCCACTCTGGAAAGCACATTTACTTATTTCTTCAGTACATATGTTTCTTGCAGTACATATTGAAGTTTTGAGCAGTACATATTGAAGTTTTTGAAATGGAGAGTTAAAAAGCTGCTTCCTTCATTAATAAGCTAATTTCAAGTATAAATATATTTCGAGACAAATTTTCATTTAAATAAACGTAATTGCTAAAAAAAAAAAAAAAAAAAAACATTACTTTATGATACAATCGCAATTAAAAAATTATGTATATGTTTCCATTATCATTTTTAAATAGGCTTTCTTTTTTTACAACATTTTTATCTACTACTTTAATCCTAAATATGAGTTTTAAAACGTTCGGAAAACAAAATCTCTAATGAAAGCAATTTAAATGGCAAAACGTCGCTAGTGTATTTGCAATTTAAAATATTTTGAAGGAAATTAGGTTACTGATCTCCGGGACTCCTACGCTATTATGAATGAAACCTGTTGCTTTCCGAGTAAATCAGTCATTGACACTTGAGTAAGGGAGAGTTAGAATTCTAAATTTCGAAAATAACTTAAAAAAAAAAAAAATAAATAAATAAAAAAGTAAAAGAGTAGGTGTTACTACGTTTTCTTCATCAATAAGAACAGGATTCGACAAGGATTTATTTAACAAAACTGTATTAAGTGTACTTTTTTTACATTGGAATTTTTGCTAGTGCTCGGATACTTTTGCTGCCGACTGTAAACTGACAGCGTTTACAGTGTTCTGTAGAGTGAATGGCGCGAATGGCGCCAAATTTTGCAGGATGATTTAATAAGACGAGGCACGAAGGATTGCACAAAAAAAAAAAAAATATATATATTAGTTCCAAAAGTCACCGCTAGGGGAATATGTGGCGCTGTGTAAAAGAAATGAGAGTTCTAAAAAACGCAGAATCAATATTGAAATAAAATTACCTTTTGTTTAGTACATTTAACAATTTAATTCAAATTCAATGTGGTAACAATTTTTAAAAAAGCCAAAAAAATTACATAAACAGTGATAAAGTTTCTTTATATACAATTTCACTTACTGAGGACTTGTTCAGTCGTCACCTCAAATAGATAGGTAACTTCGAGCGTTGGGAAGTTTGATCTGTTGACCGGTAAAGAGAGTTACTGGACAGAATCTGCCAATGGATCAGCCTAAAACGTTTTTCGGATTGTACGAGAGATTTCTACAGACATGTTACTTTCTGCTGTTGTGAATACTGTGCATAGAATGGAATATGTGGTCCACAAAGCCGATGGACGCATTGAACCTGATTTGAATCTGCTAAATAAAAGGTAATTTTATTTCAGTATTGATACTGCGTTTTTTTAAAACTCTCATTTCTTTTACAAAATGCCACATATTCCCCTAGCGGTAACTTTTGGAACTAATATATTTTTTAGTGCAATCCTTCGTCCTCCATCTTGTTAAATCATCCTACAAAATTTGGCGCTATTCACGCAATTAGATCACTCTATAGAACACTGTAAACACTGTCAGTTTAATTACGGCCACCCTGTATATATATTTTCAAAAAATTATGATGTAGGGGAGATTAATACTAAAAAGATCACTAAAATACTGATGAGCCAATATTTACCATTAAGGAATAATTCTTTCTTTCTTTTTTTTTTTTTTTTTTTTTTTTTAACTTTTAATACGCAATAAAAATTCTTAAAAATCTATTTTAATTTGTTTAATAAAGAGTTAGTTATACATTTTATATATTAATTTTATCAAGAGAGTGTTTTTTTTTTTTTTTTTAATTTGTTATTCCATTTTATCTATCAGTGCTCATTTTAGACATTGGACTGTTCCTTTCACCTCACAGTGTGGAATAAAATGAGCATCATAACAAGCCTAAAAATGTAAAGGATTAGACAATTTAAATGTTAAATAAATAAATAAAAATAACTGTAGCAACTATTGGATAGCGTAATATAAAATATATGTCAAAAAATGTAAACATTTTATATATTTTTAGGAAGCGCAGCTTTTTAAAGTTAAAAAGAGATAACTTTATGATACAATTTAATACAAGTATTAGATTCATAAAAGTTTTCGTGTTCCACTTTTTGAACTTTTTATACATTTCAAAAGCTACTGAACCAGTTTTGATCATTTTTAGAATGATGTCTGTTTGTGATAAACAAAAATTTTGGAACCTCTAGATCAAGAACTAATCCAAAGAATTTCATAAAACTTAGAGAAATTATGAAATTATGGATTTCTAGAAAATTATCTTAAATCTAAAAATTTAACATTTTATTCATTTATTTTTTAATTTGTTAAACTAAGCATTATTTTTAAATATGACTTGAAAAACATTGTAGTTATTTAGAATTAATTGAATGATTGGATTAAATATATTATTTTTAAGTATGACTTGAAAAACATTGTAGTTAATTAGAATTAATTGAATGATTGGATTAAATATTTTTACAGTAAAATGATTGAATAAATTGAATATGCTTCACTTTAAAAAAAATCTGGAGTGACTTCACTCGACTTTCCGAACATTGAGTAATTAACAGTTTTGTATAAAATGTAAACATTTTTTTTTGTATAAAATGTAAACATTTTATATATTTTTAGGAAGCGCAGCTTTTTAAAGTTAAAAAGAGATAACTTTATGATACAATTTAATACAAGTATTAGATTCATAAAAGTTTTCGTGTTCCACTTTTTGAACTTTTTATACATTTCAAAAGCTACTGAACCAGTTTTGATCATTTTTAGAATGATGTCTGTTTGTGATAAACAAAAATTTTGGAACCTCTAGATCAAGAACTAATCCAAAGAATTTCATAAAACTTAGAGAAATTATGAAATTATGGATTTCTAGAAAATTATCTTAAATCTAAAAATTTAACATTTTATTCATTTATTTTTTAATTTGTTAAACTAAGCATTATTTTTAAATATGACTTGAAAAACATTGTAGTTATTTAGAATTAATTGAATGATTGGATTAAATATATTATTTTTAAGTATGACTTGAAAAACATTGTAGTTAATTAGAATTAATTGAATGATTGGATTAAATATTTTTACAGTAAAATGATTGAATAAATTGAATATGCTTCACTTTAAAAAAAATCTGGAGTGACTTCACTCGACTTTCCGAACATTGAGTAATTAACAGTTTTGTATATAAAGTAAAGAAAGAGGAGTTGTTAAACAAATAAAAGAGAGAAAACCATAATAGTGTGTTTGAGTACTTTTCTCCATATATTACACGATGTTTTATTTAACGCTACTGAACTTTGAGCCCATAGATCATAATGATAAAGAATTTTTCGTTGTGCCCCTGTAAAAACCTATAAATGCTCACCAAAATGCTTATAGTTAGTGCAACAGCGATTTATAATATTCATATAGACTTTCAGCTTAACTGAATAAGGCGTTTAGATGCTATCGCACTTTTAAAAATTTGGTCCCATAGGCCATAATGATAAAGAATTTTTCTTTGTGTCCCTGTAAAAAAACTGTAAGTGCTAAATTCACCAAAATCTATACAGTTGGTGCAACTGTGACCTGTAACATGTGCACAAATTTTTTGCTCAGAATACTAAGGCGTTTAGACTCTATCGCACTTTTAAAAATTTGGCCCCATAGGCCATAATGATAAAGAATTTTTCTTTGTGCCCCTGTAAAAAAACTGTAAGTGCTAAATTCACCAAAATCTATGCAGTTCGTGGAACTGTGGCCTATAACATGTGTAAAAATTTTTTGCTCAGATTAACAAAGCCTTTAGACGGTATTCCACTTTAAAATTTGGTCCCATAGGCCATAATGATAAAGAATTTTTCCTGGTGTCCCTGTAAAAAAACTATAAGTGCTAGATTCACCAAAATGTATAGGATTCGTACTATGGTGACTTACAATATACGTACCAACTTTTAGCTCATTCGAACAAAGCGTTTAGACGCTAGCGTGTTCACTCACAGACATACACACACACATACATACATCATCGTAAAAATAGTGAAAACGGACTCAGGGGACCTCGAAACGTATAGAAACATCAACATCTCGAATTCGAATTTTTGACATGATTACAATACTTTCCTCACTATAGTGCTCGGAAAGTAACTAGATTAGAGATAAATTAATCTTTTGAATTCAATAATTTTCTTTTCTCATATCATTTAGAAAGATATATAGAAAAGTTATAGTTGGGGTCTTGTGTTGTGGGGGAAATTATTGTTATAGTTAAAAGGCGAAAGACTTAAAAAGGGGGGGGGATGTGAAGAACCTTACTAACCGTTTTAATATATGGAATTTAGATATTTAGATATTAGTTTCATTTTTTTTTTTTTTTTTAACACATTCAGTTATCTTAAATTAAGACATATGACCTTTTTATGCAGATGTTAAAATTCACGTTCTTACAGTCAAATGATTAAATAAATTCAACCTGTTTTACTTTAAAAACACCTTTAAAGTGTTGTGGCCACCACATGACTTTCTTCTATATTTTCCTATACAAATTCACACAGTAAAAATAATTTATTAAAATTATTATTAAAAAAAATATATATATTTTCATGATAATGCAGTCGATTTCCATACTAGAAAAGTAGTATAACACTAAATATAGAAGTACTCGCCCCCTGATGCGTATACTTCTAATTATAAGCATTTATATCCAATTAATTCTGTGGATAATTATTTGTTTTTTCTGTCATTAGTATAATGGTCCTTTTTTATTATCATTCATGTCGGCGTAAGTATTTTAAGTTATTATTCTATCTCATTGGTTCTTAATCTAAATCGCAACATTTTGTGTCAGTCTTTCCTCTAACTTAAATTCAGTTCTATATTTTTGTGTGTTGTTATTGTTTTAGTTCTATTAATTGCTAAATTTTAAGATTAAATTTTATTACGTTATCTATCATATATATATATATATATATATATAAATCAATTTTATTCTCAATATTATACTTTTATTTATTTATTTATTTATTTATTTTTGTGTGTGTGTGTGTTAAAAATGAAAAACATTGATAACTATATTTTAAATTATCGCAGATAGATTGTTCAACCATTCGTTTTAAAGGTACTGGCGAGATCTTTTGAAAGACACCCATCATGAAAATTTACTCCCCTCGAGGGGGGACTTGACCCCCACCCCCCAGGGGGGGAGGCGAGGCTCCTACATACTCAAAAAAAATTTCCCAGTTGACTATCTCTATTACAAATAATTCTTTTAAATTTCATAATTATTATTAAAAAATAATACTCTTTATGCACATTTATACAAAATTTTGTCCTATATCACCATGTTAAAAATTTAGAAAAAGCGGGATGGCAACTCAAACTGTTAGACAATTTTTACCAAAAGTTGATGGGCACTAATTTATGTCAATGTGTAACTACATACCAATTTGTATGAAATTTTGTGCAGTAGTACCTGAGATACAAGTCGCCACAAAATTTTGTCACACACACACGAGACAGACAGACACTTTCTAAAAATACTCAAATAATGTTCTATATCTCTCAAGACGTGTAAATACATCAAAAACCCGAGGTCGAAAATTTTTACGAATCCAATACTTTCTTCTATTGAATATAGAAGAAAGTAAAAACAGGTCAGCGATTAATTTTTTTTTTTTTTTTCATCATTTAACATATAAACAATTATTGTTTCACACTACGTGTTGGGACAAATTACTGTTGCAGTGAAAATGCAAAATAATAAGTAAAATGAAAGGAAAGTGAAGAAGTACCTAGTCAAAAAGAAAGTCCAGCTACTAACTTAATTTTCAAATGGAATTATAGATGTATGGATATAAAAAAAAATTAGCTTAAAATTAAAATTTTGGAATTTTAATTCCTTTTAATTCGTTAAACGACACAATATTTTTAGATGTAACTTAAAAAAAATATTGTAGTTATTTACAATTAATGTGTACGAAATTCTTTTGTATATGTCTGTTTATATGTTTTCACGATCAACTGCTTGAATAAAATTAACGCGCTCTGTTTTATAAACATGTTTTAAACACCATATTATAGAAAAAATTATTTTTTGAATTAGATACTTTTTTTTTCTTTCCATCATTTACAGAGACGTATAAACAGTTATCGTTGAGAGCGTGTGTTGGGACAAATTATTGTTACAGTGAAGATGCGAAAGAATTAAAAGAAAAAAAAAAAAAAAAAAAAAAAAAAATGGAAGAAATACTGAGCCAAAAAGAAGGTCAAGCTACTAAAAATAGGTCCACGAAAGGGTTGAAAGAAAACACAGTGAAAAATAACCGGTTTTTTTGCCTGGTATTTACCTATAGCAAAAATGTATCCGATCACTGCATTGTTTGACGACGGCCTGACCCGGAAAAAAAAAAGCACGCTAAATCCGGGATAGGATAGATAGAAGAGATGAGAGAGGGGAGGGAAAAAATTAAGTAAATAAATAAAGGATTACGTAGTAATACCTATGTATACTTACATTTTAGAAGTTCAAAGGAAATTTGTCTACAAAGATTACAAGCACGATTTTAGTTTCATAATGAATGCCTTTATTGTGGTAGAGAGATAGACTGCAGCTTAATGAGGAAATAATTAGATAGATTTGGTGATTTGTAAAATGCAACATTGTTTGTAAAACGAGAATTTGTAGAAGTCGTGAAATCTTACATTGCGATAGAGAAAAAATATAATTAAGTTCGGTGCATTTTTTTTTTTTTTTTTTTTTTTTTTCGAAAAGACGGCATTTAGTACCGTGAAAAAGTTTAAATAAATTTTGGTTATAAATTATGAAAAGAATGTATCCAGTTAAAATAACTTTTCATAGAAATTACAATGTTTCACGTTTTGTTTAATAAATTTTATTGTATAAAAACTTGTGTTTTGAAAATTGCGTAGTTACTAAAAGTATATGATGAAAATGCATAATCTAGAATTCCAGTTGCGCTTTTCAAAAAAAAAAAAAAGTACTTCCTTGTTAGATAATAATGCTACCATTTATTCACAATTACGTGCCACTTTCCACTTAATGGATTACTTTTGTTCTAATTTGCATAGAAAAAATACACGTTTATTAATTTGTGCATAATGGGAAGTTAAGCTGAAGAGTCATAAAATAAGCATGATTTTAAAAATTGTGCTATTGTGGTTAATTTTAGAATATATTAATTAATGAATTATAAATAAAGAAATCGAAGTATTAATTTCTACTCATATCAAAAAAAAGAAAAAAAAATGTAAAGATTAATACTATAAGCTATTTTGAACAACAATTTCAGTTTTTATAACAATAATTAAAAACAAAAGCAGAAGTTTGAAGAAGTTCGTCTGTTTTTCATGGTGTTTTTTAAAGGGCCTACAGAGTCTTATCTTAAAAATATCAACTTTTTAAATACACCGTTGTTCTATACACACAAACATGTGTATATATATATACAACTTGAACAATTTTAAACATTTTTAAGCCTCATTTATGATTCTAAGTACTTTGGTTAAAAATTTATAAGCAAAATTTTAACTGGTGTCAGTGTTGAATTTCATTACATTTCTAAACTTTAACGCATATTTTTTCAAAGGAATTTTTAGCCAATATCTGCAAGTTTTTGAAAAAGAATTCTTCACCTACTGCTATAATATTTTGCACAAATATTTACAGTCGGCAGCAAAATTATTAGATTGCTAGCAATAAATCCTATATAAAATAATCTGATGTCTCACTTACACTTTCTCTTACCTACCCTGAAATGTAACACTATAAATACATTTTGAATATTAAGAGGTAACATAATGAGTACTGTTATGTACACCTATGTTAAAACAATTCAAATTAGGCTTCGGAAGAGTTTTATATGATAATTAATTATGTTCCCGTTTCAATACTACACCTATATTTATATAGAATTTAAATCTGTTATTAAAATTAAAAGTTCACTTAAAATTAATTAAACAACTTTCACACGCAACATTCCTTGAAAGTTATCAGTCTTGATCCAACTTTTCCAGCAACAAAGTTATATTAATTTGAAAATACAGCTTTTCGATCTCTTGAAATTATTTTTTTTAGGTTACTCTAAGAGACACAGACAAAGATCAAACTTTAAAAGCCGCAAAAAACATGATTTTCGCATTCAGGGGACCTCAAAACGTGTAAATATTATAAAAACGCACTTTCGGAAATTTCACCCAAAAACAATTCTTTCTCTACCTTATGGGTAAGTGAAAGTAAAAAAGTACACTTAATATTGTTTTGTTAAATGAATTTTTGTCGAGTCTTGTTCTCAGACTGACTAAGAATATGATTCGACAAGGATTTATTTAACAAAACAGTATTAAGTGTACTTTCTTTATACAATGAAACCCCGATTTATTGTTCCCACATCCATCGTTTTTCTGCATTGATCGTTTTATTTCTATGGCCCTGCACAATTTGAATTTAAATAATGTTAACGGAACCCGCATATATCGTTTCTCAAAAAGTCATTTTCCCACATTCATCTTTGTAAAATTTCTCTTTTGACGGAAAAAAATTGAAAATCATGCGATTTAACATGGCATTCAAACTGTAATTACTTCTTTTATTCTAAAATAATTCTCCTTCATGGAGGATCAAAATTGTGATGGCATGTCTCCAGACCATCCTGTGTGTGTGTCTGTGTGTCTGTATGTGTGTCTGTCTGTTATCAGCATATCTAAAAAACAAATTACAGCATAAAGTTCAAACTTGGTATTCTAAGCAAATGGTTCATGTACAGGGACACCCATAAGAGACACCCCAGACATTGCGTCCATGGGTGAAATTACAGGCAAGTAGAGTTTAACATCTATAGACTAAACTATGCACTAAACTAAATGAAACGAATATATATTTCTTACATGCGTAAAAACATGTTTCATGTAGACTATGGTACAGAAATCATTCACTGTTCCTTTACAGGGCTACACAAAAGAACTAGATTAGAATGCGACAAAACTTGAAAATTGATAGAAGTGAATTTCAGGTTATGCCGTGTGTTATTCGTAGAATTATATTTATGTGCACCATGTGATGCGTACATAACTTTCAGAAGACATACACGGCTACCTATATTTAAGCCATAACATTCTTCTTTATTTGTTAGTGGAAGTGCTTTACTATAATATACTATATCATATAATATAATATTTTACCGTGTTCAGGAAAGCTGCTCAGAAATTAAAATTAATTCCTCAAAGTCATATGGTAAATAATGTATTTTTTTAAGTTAAATATTCATCGATTGCTTTCTTGTATATTTACACGTTTTGAGGCTTCCTCAATACCGAAGTCAAGTTTTATAGTTTGATCTTTGACTGTGTCTGTTAGAGTAAATTAAAACAAAATAATTTCAGGCGATCCAAATCATGTATTTGGAAGTGACTACGTTTCTTACTAGAAAGTTTGTTCAAGATTGATAAGTTTCAAGAAGATGCATGTGAAAGTTATCTGAATAATTTTAATTATATTATATTAAAAACACTTTAAGCATACGTAAAATAAAATTTTACTTAAAAGATGTTAAAAAATTTATCCGAAGCTTTTCCCTTTAATAGTAAAGCATCATCAGGGATTTTTATTATTCGTTTCCAATGAGCAGTTTTTAAATATTTTTTTCTTTTCACACAAAAGAGAAAAGAAAAAATATTTAAAATGAGACAAGTTTTTGAATACAAAAATCAGGTTTTTAGATGTTGGTCTGTGTGTGTGTGTGTGTGTGTGTGTGTGTGTCTGACCAGCATATCTCAAAAACAAATTATAGCAGAAAGTTCTAGCTTGGTATTCTAAATGTGTATCATATAGGGATGCTACACTAAACTTTCCGTAGTAATCAAGCAAATGGTTCGTGTATAGAGACACCCAAGAGTATTCAAATTCATTGCGTCCATGGGGGAAATTGCCGGTAAGTAGAGTTTAACATCTATAGAGAGCCCTAAACAAAATGAAACTAATATTTATTTCTTATATGCGTAAAAATATGTTTCATGTAGAATATGTTATAGAAATCAATCAATGTTCATTTACAAGGATACACAAAAGAACTAAATTATAATGCGACAATGGTTGAAAATTAAATGATATGTACTTTAGGTTGTGCCGTGGGTCATTAATATAGAATTATATTTATGTGCACCATGTGATGTGTACATAACTTTCAGAAGATATACGGGACTGCCAATAATTCAGCCATAACTTTCTTTTTTTACTTTCTCTTACCCATAAGGTAGAAAAAGTATTGTTTTTAGCTCAAATTTTTGAACGCGAGATTTTGTTATTTTTACACGTTTTGAGGTCCCCTGAATACGAAAATCATGTTTTTAGCAAATGGTCTGTGTGTATGTCTGTGTGTCCGTGTGTCTGTGTGTGTGTGTGTCTGTGTGTGTGTCTGTCTGTTATCAGCATATCTAAAAAACAAATTATGGCAGAAAGTTCAAACTTAGTATTCTAAATGTGTATCATATAGGGATGCTACAGTAAGCTTTTCGTTAAGATCAAGCAAATGGTTCGTGTACAGGGACAATCAAGAGAATTCTAATACATGTCTATGGGGGAAATTGCAGGTAAGTAGAGTTTAACGTCTATAGACTGCACTAAACCAAATGAAACGAATATATATATATTGTAATAGAGATAGTCAATAGGGAAAAAAATTTTGTGTATGTAGGAGTCACGCCTCCCCCCCTGGGGTGAAGTCCCCCCTCGAGGGGAGTAAATTTCCATGATGGGTATCTTTCAAAAGAGCTCGCCAATACCTTTAAAACGAATGGTTGAACCATCGATCTGCGATAATTTAAAACGAAGTTATCGATTTTTTTCACTTTTAACGAAAAAAAAAAAAAAAAAAAAAAAAACTTAGGAAATTTTTTAAATAATAATTTTAATAAATTATTTTTAAAAACACAATTATTTTTTTAATAACCTAATTAATTTTTATATAAATCTAGGTGCATAAATGAAACGGGGGGGGGCTGGGGGGGGTTGTAGCCCCCCTCCCACAGAATTAATTATCATATAAAACTCTTCCGAAGCCATCATTTGAATTGTTTAACATAGGTTTACATAACATCGTTATCTTACCTCTTAATCTCCAACCTGTATTTATAGTATTAAATTTCAGGGTAAGAGAAAGTCGTGTGAGTGACACACCAGATTATTTTCTTTTTGTTAGTGCAAGTGCTTTACATTACAAATGCTTAATATTTTACCATGTCTAGGAAAGCTGCTCAGGAACTGAAATTAATTCCTCATAGCCGTATTGTAAATAATGTACTCTTTTAATTAAATGTTCATCGCTTAGTTTTTTTTTTTTTTTATGTACACGTTTTGAGGCTTCCTGAATACCAAAATGAAGTTTTTAACGTTTGACGTTTGTCTGTGTGTGTTAGAGTAAATTAAAAACAAATAATTTCTGGTGATCCGAATGATGTGTTTTGAAGTTAAAACGTTTGTTACTAGAAAAGTTTGATCAAGATTCATAAACTTCAAAGATTGATGCGCGTGAAAGTTGTCTGAATAATTTTAAATGAACTTTTAAATTTAATTACAGATTTGAATTCTATATAAATGTAAGTGCAGTAATGAAACTGGGGTTTGAGGGGGCGGTAGCCCTCCTCACATAGAATTATTTGTGAAATAAACCTGTTCCGAAGCTAATTTAAATATTTTTAACATAGGTTTGCATAAGAGTACTCGTTATTTTACCCTTTAACCTCCAATCTCTATTTATAGTATTGAATTTCAGGGTAAAAGAAAGTCATGTAAGTGAATCACCAGTTTAATTACTTTCTTTTACCCATAAGGTAGAGAAAGTATGGTTTTTGGGTAAAATTTTTGAAAGTGAATTTTTGTTATATTTACACGTTTTAAGGTTCCCTGAATCCAAAAATTATGCTTTTAGCGGTTGGTCTCTGTGTGTGTATGTGTGTGTCTGTCTGTCTGTTACCGTCATATCTCGAGATTCCAAACTTGATATTCTAAATGTATATGATATAGGGATGCTACACTAAGCTTTTCGTTGGGATGACACTAATGGTTTGTGTACAGGGACACGCAACAGAATTTAAATACATTACGTCTGTGGGGGAAATTGCAGGTAAGTAAAGCTTAACATATATGGACTGCACTAAACCAAATGAAATGAATATATATATTTTTTTATGCATAAAAAGATGTCTGATGTAGAATAAGGTAGGGAAATCATTCCTGTTCATTTACAGGGCTATACGAAAGAACTAGATTATAGTGCGATCAAAGATATACAGGGCTGCAAATATTTAAGCAATAACATTCTTTTTTATTGTTAGTGGAAGTGCTTTATTATAATATTTTACCATGTCCAGTAAAGCTGCTCAGGAATTGAAATGAAGTCCTCATAGACATATGATAAATAATGTATGTTTTTAAGCTCAATATTAATCTTCTGTTTATTGTATATTTACACGTTTTTAGGCTTCCTGATTGCAACCCCCTTATACAAAACTGATTATCATATAAAACTCTCCCAAAGCCTAATTCGAAATGTTTTAACATAGGTTTGCCTAACAGTACCCGTTGTAGTACCCCTTAATCTCCAATCTGTATTTATAGTATTAAATTTCAGGGTAAGAGAAAATCGTTTGAGTGACACACCAGATTATTTAATTTAAAAATATATTTTTCTTTATAAAAAAAATATGGACAAGAAAAAATTATCAACAAATTTTTTACTTTCTCTTACCCATAAGGTAGAGAAATTAGGTATTGTTTTTGGGTCAAATTTTCAAAATTGAGTTTTTGTCATATTTATACCTTTTGAGGTTCCCTGAATGCAAAAACCATGTTTTTAGCTGTCGGTCTGTTTGCTATCAGGATATCTCAAAAACAAATTATGGCAGAAAGTTCAAAGTTGGTATTCTAAATGTGTATGATATAGTGATGCAACACTAAAATTTTCGTTGAGATCAAAGAAATGGTTCGTCTACAAGGAAATCCAAGAGAATTCAAATACATTACGTCTATGGGGGAAATTACAGGTAAAAAGAGTTTAACATCTATAAACTGCACTAAACCAAATGAAACGAATATATATTTTTAATATACGTAAAAAACATGTTTCCTGTTGAATATGGTATAGAAATCATTCACTGTTCGTTTACAGGGCTACTCAAAAGAAACAAATTATAGTGCGACAATACTTTAAAATTCATGGAAGTGTACTTCAGGTTGTGCCGTGCGTTATTAATATAGGATTATATTTATGTCCACCATGTTATGTGTACATAACTTTCAGAAGATATGCAGGGTTGCAAATACTAAACTATAACATTCTTTTTTATTGTTAGTGCTTTACTGCATTATTTTACCATGTCCCGGAAAGCTGCTCTGGAACTGAAATTAATTCCTCATAGACATATGGTAAATAATGTATGTTTTAAACTAAATATTCATCGTTTGTTTTATGTATATTTACATATTTTGAGACTTTCTGAATACCGAAGTCAAGTTTTTAACGTTCGACCTTTGTCTGTGTCTTTTAGATTAACTTAAAAACAAATAATTTCAAGTGATCCAAATGTTGTATTTTGAAGTTAATTTGTGAAATTTGTCGGAATAATTTAAAATGAACTTTCGAATTTAATAACAGATTTAAACTTTATATAAAAGTAGGTTGAGTAATGAAACGGGGGTTGAGGGGGGCGGCAGCCTCCTTTACACAGAATTACTTGTCAAATAAAGCTGTTCTGAAGCCTAACTCGAATTGTTTTAATAAGGTTTAATTGTTTTAATAAGTTTACATAACAGTACTCGTCATTTTACCCCTTAATCTGTAATCTGTATTCACAGTATTAAGTTTCAGGGTAAGAGAAAGTCATGTGAGTGACACACCAGATTATTTAAATCAAAATATTAACACGGAACTTCGTTAATTAAAAGAATTAAGCAGGAGTGCATTATCAAGAAAACAAAACGTACTCCAGCCCACTAAGAAATTAAGTGACTTTTGCATTTGTTTTCTCCGAAAGTTTAAGAATAGGTTTGCATAACAGTACTCGTTATTTTACTCGTCAATCTCCAATATGTGTTTATAGTATTAAATTTCACGGTAAGAGAAAGTCGTTTGAGTTACACACCAGATTACTAAATTAGGAATAAGAATTATTTTAGTTGATTCCTTATATATACTTGTCCTTTATATTAATTAAGTTACTATATTTATTTCACAGTGTAGAAAGAATGTGGGAAAATATGTAATTTAATTTCAATCTGGGTAGGCGAATTAATTGCCAAATTTCTGTTTGAAAAATTGAAAAAGGATATATATATTATATATATATTTCACTAATTTTCAAATTTTCAAAAGTATATTATTGTTAATACTTAGGTTTTATGTTAAATATTCAATGAAATTTTACTTGAAAAACTCACCCTTGTTAACCTTGCTTTTAAGAGATTATAATATTTGTACGAAATAATTTTAAGATATTTATTGCTAATGCAATTTTTAACTTTATGTATTACTATTATAATCATCATCTAGTGCAACAAAGCTTAAATAAATATTTATTTTTATTTGTAAAAATTAATTTAAAATTATAATAAAAGTTTAATTAAAAAAAAAAAAAAAGAAGAAGAAGGAGAAGAAGAACTTTGACTAAGCTTAGAACTTTATTATTAAGGTTAGCATACCAGCATAGTGTGAATTTTGTGTAGGTAGAGCAAAACAAAACATAAACCAGACATTCAGCACCTGTCATCGGCATACTTGCCAACATTTCTAATTTATATATAAGATTTATCACCATTATTTTTTTTATAGAAATTATTTCTACGATTAAATAAACTTAAAATTATTATATAATGTTACTGGAATTAGGTCTTCCGCAAAAATCGGGAGGCTTGGCAACTATGCATGAAATATATTAACTAATATCAAATAAATGTAATAATAAATATCAATCAATATTAAATCTTATGAATAAATGATAAATAGTAAGTATCTTTAAAAATAAGACTTATTGTAAATTTAAAGTTCAAAATTTGTACTTTGTACTTATATGTCAATTTCTATCAAATTTGTAAAAAATTCATTAAAAATTAAGGGAAATCTTTTTTTTTTTTTTTTTTTTTTTTTAAAGGAGACTGTAAGAAAATTCTTATTGTGAATTTTTATACATATACTACAGCATATCGCTATTTTCGTCAAGTTATTCAAGATGATAAAACATGATTGTGCTTTATTTAGACGGGTTTTCTGATTTTGTTTATTTTAATTATACCCGTCTCAACATGACCATAAAATAAAATATAATAGCACGTTTGAATTTGAACTTTAAAAATCCTTTACATTTTTTTTTTTTTTTTAACACTTAATGATGTAGCTGTTTTAAAAAATTAAAATCCTTTTCCCTGTTTCATTCTAAGAACTGCCAGGATGTTCTCCAAGAAACTCAATGTGTTCCGTCAGCACGCTGACCCACATTACAACGTTTGAAATCCGTTCACCTGCCCCATGTAGACGGAAAAATAGAAAAATAAAATAAAGCTCGAAAGATGAAAGAAGAGAGAAAGAGAGAGAGAAAAAAAAATAATAAAGAGAAGAAAATACATTAAAACCGGGATATACTTTTCTGCTTCAAAATATAATAGAATGTTCGATTTACTCGAGTTCGAACGTTTATTATACGTCTGTCTGCGGAACAGCCTCCCATTGTCTTTACTGTCCGTTCATAAATTCGAAATATGGTGGTTACTGAAAAGATACTATTATATGAACTAGATGGAATGTTTATGATGCTGGACAGTAAAAAAGAAAAACAGAATCGTGTTTAGAAATAATATAATCACAGGAGTGTTTTCGGGATATTTCTGTAAATGTCTGATAATTGAGAAATTACTTTTTTTTTTTTTTTCAAAATTTTCTTGGTGTGAATTGAAAATGTGTTGCATCTCACTTTAATGGGGTTCATTGAACGCAATTCCTTTGTTATAACTGTTGTAACTCAATGTTTTGTTTTCTTTTGGTAATTTAGGTTAATAGAGCTATTCAATTTGCTAACTTTAGCATTCAATGTGTTAGAAAATACAATCGTTCTTCGTATTTTTATTCTGATAAACACAATGATAGTATATATTTCTTAGCATAGGAAAATCAATCCTTTTCGAAGGACTGTAATTTACGATTCGTTTCTCATGGGGGGAAAATTATAATAAATCATTTTTTGGAAACTTGCAGTTGAAAATTCAAAATCAGTATTTATTTATTTAATTATTTTTGTTTTATTTCTTCACTTAGAATAAGGAAAAAGAAGAATGTAAAGGAAAAAAGTGACTAAAATACGTCTTTCCTTTACCATATGATATTCCACACCCTCTAAAAGTTATAGTCTAGACAGTGTACAATTTACGAAATTCGATAAAATGGTTTTTAAAGTATTATTTGACGACAAAATTTATCGTATAGTTTTGCTTACCTTTATAGTGATATATTCGTTAGAGACGTGCTCAATTTTTCTCCAATTTACCAATGAAAAAGAAAAACATTTTGGTAAGTTCACAAAGTCTCTTTTATAGGTAAATGCAAGGAAACTGAATTACTATTTAAGTGGTACTTTTAAGGATTAATTTCTTCAAATTATCGTAATTATTGGGCCGCAATTAAGATACATTTGTTTCACACCAGAAATTTTATTTCATAAGGTATAATGCTGCAGCAGCAAATCGGTATAGTATAATTACGTTTGTTTAAATAAAATTTGTAATGTAAGATTGATTTATCTTGCATGCGTTTTATATATAGATAATTACGATATATAATTTTTCTTACTATATAGTGATAAAATTTTAAAAGGTCGTAAGTAATGTATTTTCCACCATGGTGCATTACAATTTGCTAAAACTTTTTAAAAGCACATACATATTGCCCACTTAACGATGTAACATAATTTTATAAGATATATACATTATTGGTTTTATTAGATTTATAAAAAAAAAAAAAAAAAAATAGTGTTCTCCTTACATGCGTAAATTTAAAAAAAGAAAAGTATTTTAGTAATTAGAAATTTCTCATAAACAATTATATTTTTAATGAATTAAAATAACCGTTCTAAATAGACATTGTTTCTGCAGAATTTTATTTAATTATTTATTTGAAGATTATACGATATATGATGAATAAAATCATTTATTTTTTATGAAAGGTCAATTTACTTTAAATAGACTCCGAAAGATATAATTATTTCGCAGCTAATGAAATGCCTCTGTTATGCCCGATTGACAAATAAAACGCAATATTTTTGTGACCAATTTCCGAAGTGCAAAATTATTTCTCCACCAATTAATTAAAAAATGGGGAGGGGGATTCAATCACTCACAACAAGTTGCTGAAATGCGTGATTTTTTTTTTTTTTTAATATTGCTTTTTTTATGTTCGATTGTCAAAATATGCGATATTTTTACGACTTAATCGGGATATTTGTATCACTTTGCCGTTATTCGTCTTTATTTAAATTTAAATAATTAAGTTTAATCTAAGACGAATGCAGAAATGCGTAAAATATTTCACCGGTGATTTCCAAAATACACAATTATTTCACCCCTAATTGTCAAAATTTGCACTTTCTTCAAAACTGGTTCTCAAAGTCAAAATACGACATTGTTTCCCATTATATCCACAAAATTACTGTTTTTTTTTTTTTTTTTTTTTTTTTTTTTAGTCTAATTTTTGAAATATACGATATTGATGTGACCGATTTCTGAAATTTGTGATCATTACTTTGCCGTTTATCTTAATTTAATTGTCGAAACACGCGATTTTTCACGTAGTCAATTAATAAAATTAATGTTTATGAGTGCACATGAACGAAAAAAAAAAAAAAAAAAAAACAGAGTTATTTAATTATTTTAAGCGGCCATTTTATTTTGTTTAGTCACCACGCAGTGAGTAGATATTATTAAGTCGAATGGCATGCATGTTAAACAAATTCAATTATATTCAAATATTTTAAATTGGACAAAAATGATATTCTATTTAAAAAAATCTTAACCTAATTTGATAACAAAATAAAATAAAACCATGCATGCTAGTTGAATGAAATATTATGGACATTTTTCCTGTCAGACTATAAGCGTCATTCTGAATTCTCCGTAATGTCAGCTACTAAAGCTTTTACACGGGTCATTTTCTGTCCCGCCATAATAATTAGTCGGCATCTTAAAACACTGAAGGGCCTAATTATATAAGTTGTTGATTGGTTACTTCCGTACATGTTGCCTTAAGAGCTGCTTCATATTCTGTTTCTTCTTTACTGTAAAGGTTCTAATTATAGTGTTTAAACAATCAATTTATTTAAATAGGTAAAGATGTCTACTTAACTGTGGCTTTATTGTTCATAATTTCTGAAATAGAGTCTGTTTAGAATTAATTAAAATGATTAATATTTTAAACGTAGCATGGTATTAAATTTGGAAAAAAATTAATTTTTCAATTATATATTTATTATATTCACATAAATTACAACTTTACACCAATAATTTAAAATCGTGAAAAAGATAGAGGGTGAAAGTGAAACAAGCAATATAACTTTCCGGAATAATAATCAATTGAAAAACGTCTAAATTAAAATCATCAAAAGAAATTTCATTTTTTCTTTTTATATATTAAATGTGGTATAAAGAAATAGTAATATAACATTAAAAATATTCTTTTATGAGAATCTAACGATATCGTTCAATTGATTACAATTTAAGTTTTTTAAAAGTACATACATTTACTTAATTTAAAATATAAACTAATTTGAAGTACAGAGTGTTCTAAAAGTTCCAGTACTGACACTGATGTATTTTTTATTTACAAAACAACAATCCTTAAAACGATTATTTTTATGCTATTGATAAAAGGCACATTTAAAATAACGGAGGAAAAAATACAGAACTTATATTTATAATAAATGTTCAAAATGTCCATCCTTTTCTAGGAGGCAAAGCTGGACTCGTTTGCGCATGTGTTTAGAAACGCGTTTTAACATGCTGGGAGTGACTTCTTGTAGGGAAACCTGTACACACCTGCACAGAACCTGTATTACAAAATTGTCGAACGAGCTGATATAACATATTTTTACTCGGTATTGCATCCTCTGTATATTTATATCACCAAACATCTTTGCATCTTTCATACGATTTGCATTCAAAATGAGCTTCAAACAGCGTAATTCTCTGAATGCGAGATAAACTCATTTCACTATGGAGAACAAATTAATATAAAACTCTATTCTCACACAACTTGAGCGAAAAAAAAAAAAAAAAAAAAATTAAAGAATTGATGCAATAATAAGCAGACGATAAAATTTAATATTTAAAAAAAAATCATGGACACAATGAATTATTTAAGTTGGTGTAAAATAATCCACATTACTCATTATAAAGCACATATGTTTAAATTCCACTATCACATTTGAAAAATTACAACCATTAAATTATGCATAGTTTTCAAAAAAAATCTTTTTATTT
This sequence comes from Salticus scenicus, assembly GCA_963930645.1. Lineage (NCBI taxonomy): Eukaryota > Metazoa > Arthropoda > Arachnida > Araneae > Salticidae > Salticus > Salticus scenicus. Next base: position 284,592,746 of record OZ005648.1, read on the forward strand.
ATTTATTTATTTATTTACTTTGAGGTTATAAAATAAAGTATTAAGAATTTAAAAAATCCATTTTTGGAAAACGGTGCAAAATTTAAAGGTCATGAGTTCTCTGAATATGAAAACCTAATTTAAAAAATATGTATTATTTCATAAGTAATAATTGAAATTATTCTCACAAATGTTACCATAGGATTTGGATATCCTTGAAATTAATTGATAGTCCTAGAAGCTCACTGCCTTAATATTGTCTAGAAATAACACCATATTATAATTTTTGGTCTTCTTTGACCTATAAAAACTTTTACAATATAACATCACACTGGTTATTAGACAGATAATTGAGTTAGTTAGATACTTACTGTGTCCTTCTATGTGATTAGACATTTAAAAATATATCACAATTTGTTCAATATAGAATATGTTATTTCATTTTGTACAAAATAAAACCTTTAACAGTTATTGCCAAATACAAAAAAGATTAAACAATTTTGTTACTTAATCCTTTTTATTCCATCCTATAATATTTCTAGTGGTAATTCAGATGTTTTATATCTTAAGGATTTAAAAAATCATTTTCCTATAAATGCAAAGTCGTTTTCTGAAAATTGTATCAAAATAATCATCTTGACTTCTAGCTAATTTTTACCGAATTCGCTTGATGGAGTCATCGTGAATTAATTCAGTCATGAAGTACAACAAATTTAGCAAAAAAGGAAAATCACTGTTCAACCCTAAGTGCATCTACAATAATGCCTGACTAATTTCCCATCATGCTAAAGGTATGGGAAACTTATGTATTCGTAAAAATTTTCGATTTTTTACCCTTTTTAAACATTTTTATATGAGGAATAAACATATGAGGTGTCTGAGATTTAAAAACCTGATATGTTATCCGTTAGATTAGGTTAGTCAGTCGGTTAATTTGTTTGTTTGTTAGCCAGTGTAGACACTATCTCAATGATCGTAGAGGACGGATTAGTTTTAAAATATCACTTATGATTCTCAGAACTCTATTCATTTTCAACATTCTAATTTAAAAATGTTGTAAATTATTCAAAATTTAAGATTTTTTTAACACATAAGATTCGGGCAAAATTTTGTTTAAACATGCATTTTGAGGAATTTTGTTCTTATTTATCACAAAGTTTCAGATCAGTTTTAAAACATCATCTGTGATACTGCCATAAATATCAGTAATTATGAACATTCAAGTTTTAAATTTTCTTAAGGTATTCGAAATTTACGATTTTGTTAACCTAGGAGAATAGTTCCAGTGTCATGAGAGGCCGCGGTAGTCCAATTCGTGAAGCATCGAGCACGTAATCGGATCGTCGTAACTACAAAAGACCGCCGTGTACATTAACGGTGCCTGGTGCTCATAAAATCTGTCGTGGTCTCTAAAGCTTCCATATTTCGCAAAAATAATACCTATTAGGATTACTGAAGCGGGAAAGTCATTCCTTCCACAGAGGATCGAAATTGTGATGGCATGTCTCCAGACCACCCTTAGGGGTGAATCTCTGACCGTCGCCAATTACCCAATGCGTAGCTCATTTGCGTTGGAAAACCCCTTCAATCTCAATCATTATGAGAAATATTTTCATCGTAAAGATGTCAGACAACTTTTAAATATCATTAGTGATACTTACATGAAAATCTTTCACTACAATCTTTCACATTTGAAAACATTGTAAAGCAATGCGAAACATAATTTTTTTTTATTATTATTAAAAACGCTTTAAAAACACGTAAAATTAATTTGTATATAAATTTTATTTTTAAATATTAAATTAAGCTTTTCACTTTGAAATTCCAAAGCATCTTCAGGGATTTTTATTACTGAATTAAATGGTTGACTTCATTTATACTAACCCTATATGGGATAACGCCAAAATTATTACAGCACCACCTACTAAGAACTTTATATCTCCGAAGCTATTAATATAATTAAACGCTGAATACACATTACGCTGAAAATACAATGAATTCTAAAGATGCTGCAATTTTGCAAATAATTTGGCACAATATTATATAATAGCTAATAGTTTATTTCTGCTAGTTCATTATGGTTTTTCTCCTACAATAGCCTCGTGTGATTTTCCAATATTTACAGCTCCTCTTACTTTCCTTAGCTCCTTGGTCCAACCTTCACCGGACTTCAAATTGACTTTGCTGCTATTCACGTTATTAGAAGACTTAACTGTTGACTGTGAAAGAAAAATTATTTAAAAAACTGCTCACTTAATTCAGTAATAAAAATCCCTGATGATGCTTTGGAATTTCAAAGCGAAAAGCTTAGGATAATATTAAAAAAAAAATTTAAGTAAAAATTAATTTTACGCGTTTCTAAAGTGTTTTTAATAAAAATAACAAATGACACGTGTTTAATTAACTCTTTTTTAGAGATGTTGTTTATAATTTTTTTCTTAACACAGGAGAATAGGGCATTATTCAAAAAGAATTTGCATTATGGGGATTGTTGTTTTATAAGTAGTATGCAATGTCATGAAAACTAAAATATGAAATGAAGCCTAATAAAATTAATCAGAAATTACGAAAATATAAATGCATCGAATTGGGAGTAAAGTAGTCTAGTAAGTGAAGCATTTTAGTCTGCGACCGTGTCGAGGGATGGGCTGAGTTAATAAAGTATGACCTATTGCTAGGGAAACCAGATTTTTAAAATTAAATTTTAAGACAAATAAGGCGGTGTCCCCGAATTTCCAGGACAAAATAAATAAATCGCTTTAAATAGTAAAATTTTAGTAATTTTTATGCACCTTAAAGCATTTTTTTCCAGCTTATTTATTATACATATAACAAATTATTATCGTAAAACGTTAATGATTTTATAACCGGCGCCCTCAAATGTCTTCTATTTTTGGGGGACGAAGGGAGTTTTAGAAAACATCTGGCCACCCTAACTATAGCAGAAATTTATGAGAACAAATGTACGTGAAAAGAAATTGAGCAGAGTTCACTTATACGAACTAGTTCAATAGATTCCCTTTAAAATTAATTATACAATACTTTGAAAGTTTCAATTTGATAAGCAGTTAATATATATATATTAGAATAACATTAACAATACTAAAAATATTTTTTTATCAGGTCGAGTTTCACATAATGAAATTTTACTTTCTAATCTCTAGATTCTTCTAATAAAAGTCATATTACTTTAAATACTTTAATTTAAATTTAAATTTCAACAGCTCCCACTCATTCTTCTTATTTTTCTTTCTTTTAATGAAGCGCATACTACTCATATTTAGTCATGCTTCTAAATAATTCTTTTTCAAATGTATAATCTTACCTTGCACAATGACAAACATTATCACGTAACTAGAATCAAGAACCAACAAAATAGCAAACAAAAGTTTTTTGGGTGAAGAAAAAAGAAAAAAAGAAAAAACACTTTGCACTTTCTGAAAAAAGTTCGCGGTTATTGAACCTTTGATGACATAATCGTTAACTGTATTTCATGTTAATTTCAGAAGCCTGGCGTCAGATAAAATACGATGTGATTCCGTGATTGCGTACACGCAATAGACTATCTGATAACAAATGCTGTTTGAGATATGATAAATCCAGTTATATATATAACAAAGATATTTTTTGAGAAAGATATAATTTGATTCATAAAAATAATACGTTTAGATTAATCTAAGGCAAATAATTTCTCCGCCAAATAATATTAAATTGAAACAATGTACAATTAGACTAATCCAAAGTGTTGGGGATAATATAATTTGAAAATCCTCAACTTTCTTGAAAAATAATAAAATCCAACACAACTGATATGAGTTTATGATATCGCTTCACTTATTTGTCGGTTTGTTTCTTTATCAGGACTCGAACTCTCGTAAATATATTTGAATTGCTACAAAATTTAAGTATAGCACCATGGTACTTAATAACATATTGCCTTTTAAAAAAGTACGTAACAAATACAGTCGAACCTCGTCAATGTGAATCTCAAGGGGAATAAAAAATTTGTTCATGTTGTCAGTGGTTCATGCTATCAATAACTCAGAAACAAATCTTAATTTTGGCGGGGGTTGTGGAAATAGTTCATATTAAAAGTAATTCAAGCTACACGTGTTCACGTTAACAAGTTCGACTGCATAGTGTATAAACATACGCTCACTCTATGTAGATACCAATTTCTTTTGCAAGGATTTACGAAACTTCGAATCACGGCTAGTTGTGTTTTAATAATGTTTTAATAAATACCGTTTCCTAGATAAAATTATACTTATAATGCATTATATTATTCATCAAATAAGGTACAGTACACATGAAAGTGTACTCAGCAATTTTTTTTTTCCAATGGTCCCTATTCACTAAGTGCACTTTTCTTATTTGCGTTGCTCCACTTAGCATGCTAGCCGACTTTTGATCGTTTGACGTTCAAATTTGTACTTTATAAACTGCCTAGTACTCTTTTAATGGAATAATTTGCAAACAATTTCTGTTTAACAGTTTATTTATCTGAATGATACTTTCATTTTATTTCTGATTTTATCTATCCAATTTACTGTAATTCCTGTGTCTTCTCAAATCAGCCTTCAGAAAAAAAAAAAATTAACCAGAAATAAAAATGTTAGGTGATATAGTTTAACTCCCTTTCCATGTTTGAGCGTTGCTTTTTCTTTGTCCAAAGAGAGGGATGTTGTCGCCTACTAGTAAATTATTACTCTTTTTTTTATGATACTGAGTGAGAGGAAAATGCATTAGGTCTTACTGATAGCGAAGTCATAATAAAGTTCTACTATAGTTCAGAAATGTACATAAAAACAAATTTTTACTCTATGCAAGTGCATGCGTGCTTATACATAAATTCGTATCAACTTGAGGTATTTATTATGTATTCTCTTAATTAGAAAACACATTAATTAATGTAGCATTTCAGTGTTTATTTTTTATTAATCAATTGATTCATATTTGTTACAGATATCTTGTGTGTATAATATATGGTTTAATGCTATTAAATATATGTTTTTTGAGTAAACTTGTCTTTATGGGGGCATGTCGGAAAAATGCATCATTGAACTGGATTTTCTGTTAAAAGTATATATCTTCTCTCTCCCTCTTTACGTGCATCCTCTCTCTCTCTCTCTTTTTTTTTTTTTTTTTTTTAATCATTTAAAAAAATAAATGTCGTATTACTATTCTGTAATACAACGATAAGTAGATTTTTCTCATTTGCTTCATTTGTTCTCTTTCTCTTTTTAGCACGATAGTTCGTACTATTTCTTTCTGACAGCGTCATTATCAGTTTTTTTCCATCACATTGAATGAACGTGCAAACATTTTTGTTTTAATTTAAAATACATAAAACTAAAACTTTGTCAAATCAAATTTTAATAACCTTACTTCCACGAAGTTTTAGGAAATGGAAATATGTTATTTATATGCACAAAAAAAAAAAAAAAAAAAAAAAAAGCTTTGCATAGAATATAGCATAATTAGCATTAGATTTAGAGGGTGACACAAAAATATCCATTTATATTAAGAGCTATTAATAAAAAATTGCTAGAATTGTACTTTTGTTTACATTAAGCGTTTTTAACACTTTCTAACATTAACTACCGTAAATATTTATGAAATTTCTCGAAATTGGTATATTTTATTGAAGTTCACTATCGGATGTTCCATATTGAAAATGGAGTGAATATCTCTTCTGGTTTGTGTACAGGGACACCCAAAAGCATTCGAAAGCATTGTGTTCTACGAGAGTTATTTTTATAAATATTTTTCATATAGAATGTTCCCCATTTAAAATGACATTTAAAGGTCCTGTATAACTAGTTTGTTTACAGGGACAAAAAAAAAAGAAAAAAGAAAAAAAAAAAAAAAAAAAAAAGCCAATGCATTACGTTTTAGGACAGATTTTTTTGAAAGTTATATTTAAAAATCTTTCTACTGTAAAAATCATAAAAATATTGAAATGTATTGTTAATATTCTAAAATAATGTTTTGTATAGAATATAATATGATTAACTTTCTCATTTACAGAGCTACACTAAAATATTCAGAGAGATCAAAAGCTGTAATTACAATTTAATGGCTGCATTTTCTTTTGCGTTAAGCCACTTTCCAAAATGCCTAAGAGTAATTTTAAAATCAATTAGTCTGTCTGTATATTTTTCAGTCCTTCTGTCTGTTGTGTGATAACGTAGGCAAAAAATATTAAAAGTTATTCGATACAACAATTACGTACAGTTGGAAAGTGTTGCTAATCAATGCGTACTAAATGATTTTTCTTTCTTTCTTTCTTTCTTTTTTTTTTTTTTTTTTTTTTTCGAGGAACTATCAGCAATGTCCGTCCAAGAAAAAATTGAAAGCTTATATATGAATTAATCTAGCCCAGTAGTTAACAAATTCGCATGTCAACTGTAATTTATCCGCTAGTAAGTTAAATAAAAAGAAAATATCTTGATTGTCCCTATAATTATGAACATCTAAAAACGTGAAGAAAAAAACATTTTGCACCATTTTTTATTAATTTTGTTTCATATTAAAAGAATCATAACAATTTTGGTGTTTAGAATACTAGATATATTAAGTGCATTTAGTATAATCTTGTTCACAATTATTTTTACATTAGTTATTTCAAAATATAAAGTGTGCTTATAAATATGAAAAGGAGTGTATAATCACAGAAGGAATAATTACAATATTTTTTATACAAACTTCTCATTCTTTTATTCTTTGTAATAATAATAACTTATTCAAATATTAATTTCTATACTAACCTCAAGATGTCAAGCACAATATTTTTTCGAATATATATATATATATATATATATACTATATATAATTATTGTTTCGCTTTAATATTTCAGAGTTACTATCAACAAAACTTTACATTCAACATTATTTTAATAGAACCATTTGCCGATAAAAATATTGTAAAAGAGATCAATAAAATAATAATAATAATAATAAGTAAATAAAATAAACTACGAGCGAAAAAAAAAATATTTTTCGACTATTTAATATAAACTATTGAAGTACGTAAAATTCTGAATAGAAAAAGAAAACCAAAGTAATTGTATAAACAACTGGCATTTTTTTTTATTTAAGATTTTATTAAAAAACATTCTAAAAGTTTCACATGAAGACAGATGGAAAAATGAATGGAAACAAAGGGTTGAAAACAGAAGTTAAACGAGAAGTATGACGAGAGAAAAGAGGAATGAATACATATGTCGAACGAAGAAAAAGATAAAGAGAAGAGAAGAATGTTAGCGGACGAACTTGTCATACATTCATAAACAGTAACGCATGAAGGCATGTACTGAAAACGATAGAGAAAAGACAAGATTGTAGAATCGAAAGGTTTATTATTATTATTATTTGTAGTATAGTAGTAGTAATATGGAAGAAAGAATACATTTGGCAAATTATTCAAAAACTATGTTAGTTTCAATACTACTGTTAGAAAGCCAGTCTTCTTAATTGCAGTGTTAACGATTAAAGGTCTCCCCAAAAAAAGCTAGAAAGGGCATTTTCTTAAAAAAAAAAATAATAATAATAATAATGACGTTTTTCATAGTTCACTTTCAACTATTTATATTTAAATAAAGTTTATTTTGAATTCTCCACTGCTAGCACGCCAAAATATCAAAATAAAAACCTTTCGCAAAATTATGGTTGGCTTAGTTGCTTAAAAGAATGTTTTGCACTTGCGATAAGTTTCAATTTTGGTCCTCGTCCGGGACCCTTTTAACGAGCCTTTTAAAAAAGCCACTGATCTTCTGATATTGAACTTTTTATTATAGCAGGAAACAATATAAATAACTGTATTCCAACTTCGGCGTAACGCAAAGTTTCAACAGACTCCGCATTCTTTCAGTCAGCTCTTATAAAACTGAAGATTGTGGTATTACACTACACCAGAGAAATGTACTGGCATCAACGTATTTTATATTCTTAAGTTTTGAGATTGTGCATTTCTGACGAGTATAACTTTCAGAAAATTTTTCACATTTAAAGTCTCTGGCCTCTAGTTCACAAAAAGATTAGTTTCAAGTTTCATTTGTAATGATTCGTAATACTCTTTTAAATTGTACCGGTTTAATAAGCTTTATATATGTGAAAATGCAAAAATACGACCGTAAAGCGACCTCCCTTTAAGTTGATATTAAAAATATATTCGGGAATGAGAACTAACTCAGTGAAATATTTTGTGCATTTTTAATGTAGTAGTCTTACATTTTTTTTCTCCCGTAAATAAATCTAATTTCCCCTTTAGTTGGAAGAAATATTACCGAGATAGCATTTCTTTACGAACAAGTGGTACATCGGTTAGAGTCAAGAAATCGGTTGGAGAATTGAGATCTAAAGACTCGAACTTACTAAAAATGCAACATTCTTTAAATAGTTTTAAATTGCAGTAATATTATATTGATATATTAAAAAATTTTCTATTATTTAATTAATTTTAAGTTCTTTATTTAGTTAAATGTATTTTTAGTGATGAGAAAAAGTATTTTTATTGCTACATTCCTAAACAAAAGCCTATTCCAGAATTCAGTTTATAAAATCTCTCTATTTCAAAAATGAAACGACTATTTTAGATGTAAATAAACATTTCTTATTAAACCCTTAAGTTATAAAACTTTTAAAAACATGACCTAAATAACTTTAGTATAAGGTCAGCAAATTCTCGCTACGCCAGTGACCGAGCAATTCCCGGCTTTCTCTTTACCCCTAGCTCGATGTCTTCACTCAAACATCAATTCAAAACAGACATGTCCTTTAGCTTGGGGCGAGTTGGGATAAGCCCAGTCCCTGTATGTTTGATCACATTATATATATATATATATATACAATGCAAAAGAACAAACAATATCTTCAGTGTGTATATATATCCATCCGTCTACAAACCTGATGAGATAGAGATGGGTTGAACTGTATGTATTAAACTGCGCGGGAGTGATTGACCGAGAGAATGAAGAGGTGACCCAATACACTAATGACCTCACAACGTTTGTTCCTCACCCGGAACCGTAGGGTTGCAGAGAGTGTAGCGAGATAAGATAGAGATGAGAAACGCCAATCCTTACGTAACTGAAATAGAGGATGGGTTTCGACAGGTGAAGGTTAGCGAGGTAGTGTGAAGGGTAGTGTAAAGAACGGTCTACTAGATCTGAGGAATAAAGATGTAGAAATGACACATATCTTTTAGGATAAAAGACGATCGCGACGTGACCCGGAAAATGACTTTCGCTCCTTTTATCTCAAAAATGGTTTCATGGTTGATCATTTTTTTTTTCTCTGAGCAAGAGGTGATGAAAATGATCACTTGAGTACTAGAAATCATACCTTGCAATATTTCGATATGAACCTTTTCGATACATTCGTGAAATCATTCTTATTAATATATGCATAAAGTTAGTTAACAGGCAACACAATATAAATGTCAAAGTTTTGAAAAGTTTCTAATTTTTTTTACAAATCGACCATTATTAAATTATTAACAATGCTTATCTAGGACGATATATTTCCATTATTCAATTTAATGGCGGATATAACTTTATCTCAAAAATAGCTTAATGCTTATTTTTTATTTATTTATTTTTATTTTATTTTATTTACTTATTTATTGAGCAAGAGGTGATGAAAATTATAACGTCTGTGCTAGAGGTATTCTACATTAAATCTTTCGACGCAAATCTTCCGGATTTATTGGTAAAATTATTCTTACGAATATACATATAAAGTTAACAGCCATACAATATAAGTTCCAAAATTTTGAAAAAGTTTCTAATCTTTCTATAAAATGGTATTCTTATTAACTGTGCTTAGGCTTACAGTCGATAACAAAAGTGTCCAAACCACTAGCAAAAATTCCTATGTAAAAAAAGTACACTTCATACGGTTTTGTTAAATAAATCCTTATCGAATCATGTTCTTAGACTGACTAAGAACGGGATTCGACAAGGATTTATTTAACAAAACCGTGTGAAGTGTACTTTTTTTAAATAGGAATTTTTGCTAGTGTTCAGACACTTTTGTTACCGACTGTACCTGTCAGGACAAATTCCCAATATTAATTTCAATGGCAGATATATTTTTATCCAAATAATAATTTCGGGTTATTATTATTATTATTATTTCCTGGGAAAGAAGGGATAAAAATTATCAATTCTGTGCTAGAATTTTTCCGTTACATTAGTGGAATCGTTCTTACCAGTACATACAAATAGTTTATAGATAGCAAAATATAAGCGCTAAACTTTTGAAAAAGTTTCTAATTTATATATATATATATATATATATATATATATATATATATATATATATATATATATATATATAATTTGGATAATTTAATTCCTTGGCAACACTCAGCAAATGAAAGATAGATGAAAATACCAACATATGAAATTTTAATTTAGATGTATTCCGAATTCAAAAGCATAGTGGACGTTATAATACATACTAATTGTTTAAGTATACATATTAATTGTTTTAAATTACAAAACTTATCATACAAATGCGGAGAAATATAACAATTTTTAGTTAATTAAAATTTCTCGAAAAATATTTAAATATTTAAATAAAATTAAATTAAAGATTTTCAAAATATTCTCTGCTGGCTAATTGTTACACCCACCCCCCTAATTTAAACAACATATTCTAAACATATTTGAGTATTACTTTTTAAATTCATTAATGAGCAAATTTTAAAAAGTATATATTTTTATGTTAGAATGTTAAAAGTGTGCAATGAATTTCCACATTTCCACTTTAATAGTAATAATAATAATAATAATTTATCAATAAATCCACAAAATAATATCTAAATATGTTTAGTATATATTGTTAATTTACAATAATGTAAAATCGATGGAAAATAAATAATTTAAAAAAATCGGATGCATTTATTTATTTATTATTCAAAAGTTTGAATTATGCATATATTTCAGTTTAAACAGTTTTAGAGAAAATTTTAACATACTTAATATTAGTTTTATTTAATGTGTATATGGGCAAATTTTCATTACCTTTAGAACTGTAATTTACAAAACATGCATTTTTTACCTGGAGATGTTATGATATGTCATAGCGAAAAGTTTTGTAAACATGAATTTGAACATGTGAATATATTTTAAATGAATTAAATGACTTGGACATGTTTAAAAGTGTCTTTTTAACACATAGTACGGTATACAATACAAAAAGGTTTATATTTTCCCTAAGCTATATAATAATAACGCTGTGAACCGTTAAAAAATATGGTTGAAACATTTTTAAAGTTTAAAAAAGAGGAGGATTTAAAAATTTTGTTACTTTTCTTTTTTATTGATTTAATTTTTAGCACAATTTCTAAATTATATATATATATATATATATTTTAAAACATAATATTGATATTTGTTAATGAAAAAGAAATCAAAATTATTACTTTTTTTTTTTCTTTTTAAATCATGCCAAATACACTAAAAGCAATCTCTTGAGTCACATTTTATAAATAAATGTTTGATCTCGAATTTATTTATTTATTTATTTTTTTAAGGAAGAGAAAGTGAAACATTTTCTAAATAGATTTGTACATGTTAAAAAAAAAAAGGGGGGGGGGGGGAAGAAGAAGAATAACAGAAAGAAAAATAAAGCAAAGAAAAATATTATTATTAAATATGCATTTATAATGATTATTTTGTTTAATCGATGCTTATAAATTATAAAAACGATGAAATTCGTTAAATTTAAAATTCTTTTAATTTAAATAGGTCTAGAGGTTGAAACTCGTTATAACATTGTAACTTTTTAGGACTCTTTTAAAAATAAACCATATTTAACATCATTTTTCAGTTCCCTGTCAAGACTATTTTCAAATTTTATTAAGAATTATTTATCACATAAGAAATTAATGTTAGCTAAATTGTGCTGTAAACGAAAGTTTCTACAGTTAAAAAAATTCAAGGCAGATTACGGACAAAGTCCGGCAGCAGAGCTCTTAAAAATACATTTCGAGCGTAAATGGTTTTCCCCCCGTAAATTTACTCTGTGACAAACATACAATTTTGAATTAAATTGGGAAGACCAGACAATAGCCCTATACCAATCAGTATTTGTATGAATTTATAAATAAACTTTCACAGCCAATAAAACTACAATTATATTTTCAGTTTCAAATACGAAGTGATTCTTATATGACGTCATTGAAAAGCTAACACTTTCAATTTGAAAGGATTTGACTGTAAAAACATAGTTTGATGTCACATTTGAGCAAATTACGTAGATTAACGGCTTTTGCTCGTAAAAAATGTCAGTATTTCAAAATTATACTTTCATGACATCAATTTACTTGAAATTGATGTCATTGACCATTTACTTGAAAAACGGCAAATTTCTGTAAAATTATATGGTCAAATCTCGTGATTTTACATTTTTTTTTCTTTTTACGGTGTAGTTTAGTTTTGTTTTAGAATACACAACTTAAAAACTTTTATGTAATTCCATTTATATTAAATATGCAATAAAAAAAATAATAACACTCAAGAAAATACAACTTACAGAATATTATTTTAGGCAAATCTTGAAATTCTATCAAAACATGCTTTTTTTCTGCAGTTCAGTAAATTACGTTGAAATATATTTCTGAAAATAGTAGTGTAAAAAGGATAGTTCTGCAACACGGTGGTGGGACGGTGGGACGATGAGGGTCAGGGTGGAGGCGCGCCACCACCCTAGACCCACCGTCCCTCCACCCTGTTGCAGAACGTGTCCTTTTTACACTACTTAGCCATCATCTTGGAGGAGGGGGTGTTGCCACCGGAAGAATAGAAACTTTTGGAGAGTTGACATTTGAGGATTACAGAATTAAATAGAAATTTGCCTATGTATTTCATGGAATTTGACAAAAAAAAACAAAGGGTTGCTGAGTACTATATAATTAAAAACAGGGTATAGACTTTAAAATTTGGGTGTTGCCATTGGAAGAGTATAAATAATTTCCGGTGGGACTTAACATTTTTGACTGAATGAAACAATGAATGACTGAAGTTAATTAACATCAGTAACAATTTATGAGTATTTTAGAAACTTAGCATTTTTAGAGATTAAAAATATATTGCGTTAAGATAATAAATAAGGAATTTAAATAGGAGTTCATACTTTTAGTGTTGTCATTGTAAATTGATATTTGGAAATTTTTACAGAATTTATAGAAACAAGATGATTCTAATACTGCATTCTAATTGGTTAATGAGTACACTTAGTATTTTAGAGCTTGAAATTTAGAAATTTTTACAGATTTAACTAGAAATTTTCGTATTTTGAGGATAAGTGTCATCAGTGGATTAACACACAGATTTAAAAACAAAACAATAATAAATAATTTAAAACACATATTTTTCAATAATGAATGTCATACAATTATATGTATAATTAATTATTTTAAAACAAAAACGATACGCATAAATTTAAAAACAATAATAAATATCATGTAATTATACGTATAATTAGTTATTTTAAAATAAAAACGACATTATAAGCAATAAAGTTGTTTAAACTAAACTTTATACACATCATGACTTTATGTTAACACTAAATAAGTTTCACTTTTAAAATTTCTTTAAGCTCTAACTTATAAATACTATTAATACAATCGTTAAAATTGAACGCTGAAACAAAGGTAGATGAATTTAACGAATGGTATAGACTTTGATCTTAATATCTGCGCATTACCATTCGGAGATTATAAATTTATTACAGAATAAATAAAAATTTGCCTATATATTTCATGGAATTTGACAAAATAAAACAAAGGGTTGGTGAGTACTATATAATTAAAAACATTGAATGTGAATGGTATAGACTTTGATATTAAAATTTGGGTGTTACCATTGGAAGAGTATAAATAATTTATATGTTATAAATTAAACTGAATACAATAAAAATTATTTCAATTAAACTAAATATAATAAAAATTATATAAATTAAACTTTATATTCTCACTAAATAAGTTTCACACTTATTTAAACTCTAACTTACGTTCGTTAAAAATTGAACACATGCACTTTAAAAAATGACTACCATATAAATTTAAAAAAAATTACTATCATATAATAATATTAATTAAAAAAATGCATACAAAGATATATAGTAAAGTTATAAATTTTAAAAAAATACTATCATATAATAAAATTAATTAAAAAAAAATTACTATTATATAGTAATATAAATTAAAAAAATTACTTTCATATAATAATATAAATTAAAAAAATTACTTTCATATAATAATATTAATTAAAAAAATGCATACAAAGATATACATTAAAGTTATAAAATAAATAAATAAAAAATAAAATAAATAAAAATAAAATAAAAATGACTATCCTATAATAATATTAATTTAAAAATACATACAATGTTTAAAATCAACAATTAAATTTTATATACATTATAATTAACTAAACTTTATGCTGTTACTATTAAATAAATTTATCCTAACACGAAAACTTTACATACATTTTATAAGTACATGAGTATGTTATTTAAATTAAACATTATATTCTCACTAAATAAGTTTAACATTTATTCAAGTTTAACACAGTAATATAATTTATACTATCTTAGTTGATTTAAATGAAACAGGTAAATACTTTTAGATTTTAAATAATATAAAAAATTAAGTTGATTATAAAATTATTTTAAAGTTTTATAATTACATAAAAAACAAACAAATTATTTTTTATAAAAAAATTGATATAAACATTAGTTAAAAAAGAATTAGTTATATTTAAAAACTATCAGTTACTAAAAGTTATTTTGTATTAAACATTTCTAAATAAATTGCATAAAAATTCAATGCATCATTTTAAATGAAAATAAACAGTTTCCTTAAAAAACAGATAATACGGAATATTCTATGAGTCAGTTATCACCTGCAACGGAAAACCCCTACAGCTGATGAATCATGTGTAATCCACACTATCTCATATAAAGATTAAGTTAAAATCATTAAAACAATACAGCGAATAATTAGGAAAATGCAATAATTTTTTCACAAAGCATATCATACAATGAGTTTAAACGATTATTACCTATCTATCACTTAAACGGTATTTAAATAAATAAATACATATAAAAGTAAGTTATAATTAAAAAATAAAAATTCTTTTGTGAAAGGAGTTTTATATATATTGCAAAAATTAGTTTTACTCAAATAATTTCTGAACATACACAAGTTAAATGGAAACTTTTCTAGGTTTCATTTAAGCAATAATTTTCCATGTGTGAAAGTAGTTTTATTTATGCAAAATTTAGTTTTATATAAACAAAAAAGTTTATAGTGTAACAATAAAAAAAGTTTATAGTATACCAATAAAAAATATTTTTTAAATTAATTTCTCTCTCTTCAATAAAACAATAAAAATTTCTTATATAACTTTCGTAAAGTTTTAATAAAATTTCTATTATAAACAAATATATTTACTAGAGTATACATATTAAGATATTACGTATAGAGTAGAAATACATATTAAGTTAAATAAATTATCAAATAGTAATAATAAATTATAAAAATTACTTAAAATTGAAGAAATTTCCCTTAGCAAAATGCAACCTTCAATCTTCCACACAAATGCGGGAAACTGTTTTATCGCTAGACGATGACTCATACAGATAAGAATGTTGAATCATACCTATCTTAGTATAATGTTGTTAGAGTTCTGTGTTTTTACAATAATATAAAATAGTTTATAAAGATCATTTATTTAATATCAGTTGTAAACTACATTTAAATAATGCAATAAGAGTTGAACTCTGCAATTAACCTATTAAAATATTGAAATATTTTTAATTTTTTTATTTAATTTTACTTTTTTTTTTATAATTGTGCTAAGAAAATAATGAGATCAAAACAGAATTATTTTACTATAAGACATCCTTTTTCATTCAATAAAATGTAACTGTAATTTTTAATGAAAGGTTTTAAAATCACTTAATAGGATAAAATTAAAAACAGAAATCTTATTGTTTTAGTAATTATTTTATCAAGTTATAATTCTAAGTAATAAACTATCTATAAATAATCGGATAGCAAGAGAGATTTTTGTATAATAACTATATATTATTTTAATATATGCATTACATCGCAAGGTAAAATTTTCAACTTATTTATACGGATTGAACTATAAGTAATAAAAATTACTCATTTACATTACTGCTAAATTTTATAAGTTGGATATGTGATTTAAAATACTTAACAATAATCCTTATGAGAGAATTTGGGTGACACTTTCACAGAAAGAAATTATCCTTTACAATAAGATTTGCTCATGATGTCTAAGTGAAAATAACTTACCGTGAATCATACTAGAATCATGCAGTTGTAATGAAATTCCCTGTTTTTAGTTAATGAAACTTCTAATGAAACAATTATTTTTTACTAGCATATAAATGTACATTTTTATATTATTCCTGTATATATAAAATTTTAAATAATTCATTAAGTGTTAAACTTTGCATTTAATCGATTAAATAAATAAAGTTTTAGTAAAATATAAGAGTAATTTTTTAATGAATGGTTTTGAAATCACTTTAACTTTATAAGGTAAAAAAAAAAAAGAGGTTTTAAAATTACTTAATAGAATAAAATTAAAAATCTTATTGTTTTTAGCAATTATTTTATCTAGTTGTAAACTATATATTATTATTTTAATATACGCCTTATACTTAAGTCAGTTTCAGAGAAAACCTAGAAAAAATCTAGGTTGATGAGTTGGAATATTCTATTATACTTAAAGAATCCAGGTACGGAAAAACCGAAATACATTATGCGGAAAAACAGGCGGGATTTTCGGCTAAAACTCCAAAGCAGTGGACGGTAAACATAACACACCGTAAAACAACCTACTCACTCGACGACCAAACTAAGAATGAAGGGAAACGTTGAGTTGTAACACCTTATCTACTAGAGATAAGGGGGGAATTCCCAGAAAAGCTGAGTCACCCCTGTGGATCTTACGAGAAAGTTCGTGAAGGATGACTCATCGGTGACGAGTTTGAATAATTTGCATAACCGCTAAATATAAGTAATTTAGTAGTGATAAATTTATTTCATAATCGATAACTCATTTATACATAATCAGGTTCACACCTTATATAAAACAATACTATTATTTAAAAGTTTTACTATACAATAGACATTCCCATATGGATATTCATAAGGCTTCAGACCAATTAATAAAACGAGGGTCCTATAAGCGAAATGCATGAGAGTCTTTCTAAGGAATCCTAATCTGTATTGAAGTCAGTTTTAGTGAAAACCAAGAAAAACTACAAACGGGTAGATTGATAAGCCGAATTTGAACCTAGCATTACACATAGATTCGTTTAGTCTTTCAAAATCCTTGTAACAACATGTTTATAAACTTTATAAGAAAATGCTTAATAGGGTTTGGATGCGTTAGCTATATTAAACATCTATTAGATGTATTTTTTTTTTACTATATATTGTTTAGCTATATTTATACACCATGCAATGTATAATATTTCCCAGAGTAAAAGTTTAAACTGAGTAACTAATCATCAACATAAGTGTTAAATTGAATACATAAGACAGTATATGAATAAACAGTTAGTAATGTGAAAATGCTGATTTGTAAAACTTTTTGAAAGTAGTAACTTATAAATTTATACTTATGCACACACATGGTTAAGAAACTTATATAAAACAATACTATGATTAAAAAAATTTTCAGTATACAATAAAATAAATCGTAATAGATATTCATTTACAATAAGTAATTTAATGATTTAATGCTTTCATTAAAAGATTAAAATTACTAGATTTCAGTTTTTGTTTAATATTTTATGTAAATAGTAATAATCTATCACTAATAATATATTTCAATAGATATAGGTTTAAAAAAATGTTTTAAAGTTTCACTTACCTGAAAACACGTCCTAGTCCAACGGCTGCCTTGAGAGAAATGAATGATAAGGAGACTTCTTATCAGCGACGCGAGGTCATGTGATTAGGGTGACGTCACGAGTGATGTGATTGGCTATGCTCAGTCACGTGGTGAGTGACGTCACGAGTTATCAGATTGGCTACCTTTGGTCACGTGACGAGAGTCTTATCTTATCAGAGATTGCTTATCAGCGATCACGGCTCAGTCTACCATTTGATTTCGTGTGTGTTGGTTGTCTCGTCATGTCTGCAGTGAGTTTCACGGAAAACGGACTAAATGTCCAGTATGTTTCAAACTTCATCGAAAAGGAACAAGCAGATCGGTATTTTGCCGAGTTAAAAACTTTACCTTTCTACACGCCAACCTTTAGAATTCATGGAAAAAGTTTTAAGCCTAAAAGACAAGTTCTGGGATACGGCGATTCAACTTTGAGTTATGCCTTCAGCGGAACTCATGTGCCTGCTAACCCTTGGACACGTCTGATGTTGGAGCTGCGGGATCGAGTGGAAAAATGGACGGCTTCTACCTTCAACTATGTTCTGCTAAACCTCTACAGCAATGGATACAGCTACATACCTCAACATAAAGACATCGAAAGTGGATTAGATGCAACTTTCCCCATCGTAGTCCTCAGCTTTGGTGCCGAACGAACAATTGAATTCAAGAAGCCTAAAACACCTTCTACTTTGATTTCATTAGAACATGGTTCTCTCTACAGTATGTTAAAGCCTACGAACGAACTGTTTACCCACGGCATTACACCGAATCCTATCATCAAAGATATGAGAATCAGCCTGACTTTTCGTCACTTAATACCCAACCCTATCATGCCACCTTTAAAGAAACCAAGACTTGATATAAGTGATGCTTCGTCCAGTGCATGCGATACTTTGAAAAACTCTGATTGTGATACTTCGAAAAACTCTCATTGTGATACTTCTGTTAAAAACTGTTCTCAAGACATGTGTGAAGAATTGAATGTGAATGATTGGTTAAACCAATGGGTACGTGAACAATCTTGGGATCCTATACGAGGTGAATTTAATTTAAACTTTAACAGTTTTTTACAAATTGTAATAGAAAAGAATTTTAATGTGAGAATCCACATTCGAAATTTTAAAGAATTACATACAGGTCAATGGATACCTACTAAAGAAGGCGTTGTAATGACAGCTCAGACATGGTATTATTTTCAAAGTAAGATTGAAAATTTTAATTTTGAATCAGTAAATGATAGTTTTATTTCTAACAATCAATTAATAATGGCTTACATAGATGAGGATTATTGTACTTTACAGCAAATGTTTTCTTTAAATCCTTCTGGCTTTTATTTAAAACCGAATGTCATTAAATTGTCCAAGGATCAAATTTTTAGGCTTAGAGAACTCAAAATGAGAATAACTCATTTTATTATTGATGCAATATTCACCGTTCAACTTCCTATGTTAATTCTAAATAAACCCCTTGTGTGTATTTCTCATGAAAATGAGCAAAGTGCTAAGGAAATCTTACTCGATTTTATCGTGTATGAAATTCAGTTAGGAATTGAAAATTTATTTCAATGTGACGGGTGTGTTTTTAATTCAGACGATCAAAATTCACACGAGTGTTTAATGAAATCTATGTTTGAAAAATATCAATTATATCGTGAAGAAATACTTTTAAAATTAAATATGCATGCTATTGTTAAAAAAATTAATTGTTCCTGTCATTACAACGACGGTTTCTTTAAACAATTAAATATGACCTTATATGAAAAATATATTGAAGATACTTTATCCAAAAAGTAATGTGTGTTTATGAAAACGACTTCTTTAAACAATTGTATCCAATAAGTAATGTGTGTATATATTTTTATGGAATTTCAATAAATAGATTGAAACTGAATATCTGTGTCTGTCTGTCTTTGAAATATTTTATTGATTTTATTTCTTAAAAGATTTAATTAGAAATATTTTATTTCTTAAAAGATTCAATCTTCAATGAATTTATAAGTTTGAAATGACTATTTTATTTCTTAAAACAACATATTTTTAAAAGATTCACTTTCTAGGGATTCAATAATTTATTTTAAAGATATATTTATTAAATCATATAATAAAACCATTTCCTATGCATTTAATAACTTATATTCGGGAAAAATATTGTTTCGAAAAGATATATTTTATTTCGTAAAACATATAATAAAACCATTTATTCATGAAACAATCCACTTGAAAAAATATTTTTTAATAATCAAATTGAAATAATAATTGTTATTTTCCATTAATTAAAAGTGTAGACATTATCTCTTCATTAGAAATATGCAAATGAGTATGTTTCATATCTCCCGTAAGATATTATACCTGTACGAACACGGAGGGGGTGACTCACCTTGGAAAATCCACTAGGGGAAATATGCAAATGAATCAACCTCTGGGATGATGAATCAGAATTCGAGAAGTTTCTCGTAAGATCTACAGAGCTGAGTCAGGGTGACGCATGGGGGAAACCCCCTTATCTAGATAAGCCGCTGCAAGTCATTTCTCGGTTCATTCGTAGATTATCTACTGCCTAGGCAAGACGTGTGTTTTACTCTCTCCTTTACCGACGCTCGCGAAGTTTTCTTCTCGGAAATTTGCTGTGTTTTTACCGCATCGTTTAGTGTGCTTTTCCCGTACTTGGATAATGGAAGGATTCAACAACGACAATCAAGCTATGGATGTTGAAAATGCAGTAAGTATATTTATCTAGTAATCATTGATTTTACTTAATTTTTCTAACTGTGTTTAATCATTTTTTTAGTGAAATATGAGTTATTAAATTGTAATAAGAATTCTTTAACTTAATTTATTATTACTTTTTACGATATGTTAAAAAATAAATTTGATTTACACTATGCAAATATAGAATGAGTTTCAAATCTATTTATAATGTGTGTTAAAAATAAATTTGATTTACACTATGCTAAAATCTATTTTTATTTATAATATGTTTAAAATAAATTGAATTTCGAATCTTTATTTTGATAAATGAGAAATCTATTTTATTTCATTCAATAAACTATATAAAGTGAAATTTAAGTATGTGTAAAATCTGTTTATGCTTAGAAATTATGTATTCTATAAGTGAAAATCTATTTATAATATGTGTTAAAATAAATTTAATTTCAAATCTTTATTTTGACAAATGGGAAATCTATTTTATTTTTAATGTGGTAAACATAAATTTAATTTCGAATCTTTAATTTGATAAATGCGAAATCTATTTTATTTCATTCAATAAACTATATAAAGTGAAATTTAAGTATGTGTAAAACTTGTTTATGCTTAGAAATTATTTATTTTATAAGTGAAAAACTTTGTATAGAAATTTTAATATGTTTATTTATTTATTTATTTATTTTTTTTTTTTTTTTTACAATCATATGACATAGAAATTATTCTGTAAGTGAAAATCTATTTTATTTATTATGTGTTAAACATAAATTTGATTTCGAATCTTTATTTTGATAAATGAGAAATCTATTTTATTTCATTCAATAAACTATATAAAGTGAAATTTAAGTATGTGTAAAATCTGTTTATGCTTAGAAATTATTTATTCTATAAGTGAAAATCTATTTATAGTATGTGTTTAAAATAAATTGAATTTCGAATCTTTATTTTGATAAACTATATAAAGTGAAATTTAAGTATGTGTAAAATCTGTTTATGCTTAGAAATTATTTATTTTATAAGTGAAAAAATTTGTATAGAAATTTTAATAAGTTTATTTATTTTTTTACAATCATATGACATAGAAATTATTTTATAAGTGAAAAACTTTTTAATTAGAAGATTTAATTAAAACTTATTCTCATTAGTTTAAACTAAAAATTTATTATTCTAATAATTTATTTCCTTACAAAGTTTATGACTCATACTTCGTTTAAAGGTGCTTTTTATATTATTCAAATCAAAAATTTATTATTATTGTTTACTTATGAGAAACTTAATTTGCATTCATTATAAATAAAAAAAATTTAATTATTAACTAGAAAATCAGTTTACTTATAATTTTCATCAACTAGTGTTGTTTATTTAATTTCTAACATCCTATACTTTGTGATTTATATAGTAATTATCGCTTATACAATAAAATGTTAGTGTTCAAGTAGATTCATGTTCAGTCATGTTTAGAATGACTCATCGTTTGATGAGTCATCGCATAGCTTATACAATAAAATGTTAGTGTTCAAGTAGATTCATGTTCAGACATGTTTAGGATGACTCATCGTTTGATAAGCTATCAATTAGATTATACTTATTCAATTTATTTATGTTGTATAAAAGTTAGAATTGCATAACCTTTTGTTTATTAAATCTTTAACTAGGAGAATTTATTTTTCTAAAAATTTTTTTTAAATTTGCATACCTAATCCTATGTTTAGTTAAAATAGTGTATTGGTTTATTAAAATAGTAGCGTGTATGTATAAAAGTTAGATTTATTAAATCTTTAACTAGGATAATTTATTTTTCTAAAATTTTTTAAAGTTGCATACCTAATCCTATGTTTAGATTAAATAGTGTATTTGGATTATTAAAATGGTAGCGTGTATGTATAAAAGTTAGATTAATTAAATCTTTAACTAGAAGAATTTATTTTTCTAAAAATTTTTAAAGTTGCATACCTAATCCTATGTTTAGATAAAATAGTGTATTTGGATTATTAAAATGGTAGCGTGTATGTATAAAAGTTAGATTAATTAAATCTTTAACTAGAAGAATTTATTTTTCTAAAAATTTTTAAAGTTGCATCCTATGTTTATAAAATGATTCGTTTATTTAATGACTCATCGAATAGATTAAATTTATTTATTTATGTTGTATAAAAGTTAGATTTGTATAACCTTTTGTATATCAAATCTTTAACTAGAAGAATTTATTTTTCTAAAATTTTTTAAAGTTGCATCCTATTCGTTTATTTTCAGTTGGGTATTTCCTTCGGTATACCCGATGACGAACTTCATATGCTTTGTACTGTTGGGGAAATAAATGATGAGGAGTGGCGAAACCCCCAATGGGACGACGTCGCCCAACCTGAACCCCAACCTGAACCCCAACCTGAGGTCCAACCTGAAGTCCGATCTGAACCTTCTAAGGTATGTATTGTTTTGCATTAAAATTTTGATAAGAGTGTTTCCTTTTACAAAAGTTTGAAAAATTGTCCCTTTTACAAAAGTTTAAAAAAAATTGTCTTTCTTATTATAGGTTCGACCTGTTTGCCCTACTTGTGCGAAATCGTTTGTGAATAACTCAAAACTGAATCGGCATATGTCAACTCATAACACAGAAAAAATGTTCGTGTGTCTCATTTGCCATAAAGAATTCTCCAGAAAGGATGCTTTAAACAGACACCGAAAATCGCATCACTCCACAAGTGAATTGCAAGAATCTGTTGATCCTCAGCCCGGTCCTTCTAAGGTATGTATTATTTCTTAAAGTTTTTGTTTTGTGATATTTCAAAAAATTGTAACACTTTGATTAAAAATTGTAACACTTTAATTAAAAAATCGTTTTTTATTCTTTTATAGGGTTTCTCCTGTTCTGTGTGTTTGAAAGAGTTCTCCAGAAAGGATGCCTTAAACCGACATAAGAAGTTGCATGATGCTGACACTTCCACCTATCAATGTGCTACATGCCAACGAAAGTTTAGTCGCCTGGATGAGTACAACGCTCATCTAAAGACACATAACTATCCCTGCAAAGAATGTCAGTCCACCTTCTCCTCTAAGTCATCATTAATGAACCATATGCGAGTTCAGCATTCAAATAGCCTAAGTGAAAGCCGGAAGAAACCGAAAACGACTCCTCCACCACTCTCTCGAAGACGTCCCTATACACAAGCTTTGAACACGTTTAAGACAGTGTTCATTGTAGCTACTGAAGCCACTCGGTACGATGTGAAAATCTTTTTAGAGTCTATTCGTGCCGAGATACATGAAAACATCCTACAGGAATTGTATGAGAAAGATTCGATCAAATGGTACCTGGTAATAAAAGTCTGCTTTGAAAGAGAGACAGCCGAAGGAGAACTAGAAATTATGGATGCCTACTTCAGAACACCCTGCTACCAGCAACACACTCCTGATTTAATTGATGATCAAATAAGTGTAGGATTCATGAAGATTATTCAAAACTATGAAGAGTTCTTAGAGAGAGGTTCCGGCTGGGTGCTGAGAAACATCTACTACCTAGAATTCAAGTCTGCTAAATATAACCCTTTAAGAGCGAGTAGCTATCAAGAATTGCCAGCGAAACTGCTTGCCAAGAAAGCCATCTTAAATATACAGAACAGGGATAACAAGTGCTTCCTATGGTGTCTGCTAGCACACAAACTGAATTTGGATCGTGCAAGCCAACCTCATCGAGTCTCCCACTATTTACCTCATGAAGAGGAAATCAAGATGGGTAATGTTCAGTATCCTGTTCCCATCTCAAAAATAGGTCTCATAGAAAAACTGAACAATCTTAGAATCAACGTCTTCGGCTACGAAAACTCTAAGGTGACAATTCTAAGAATTTCCGAAGTACAAGATGTTGAAGCTATCAACTTATTACTCCTTGCGAACGAGGAAGGTGCCCACCACTATTGTCTAATACGGGACTTTTCAAGATTGATGGGAGACCGCACAAAACATGACGGTAAACAGAATTATTGTTACAGGTGCCTGCATGGTTTTTCAACAGAACTTTTGTTAAAAGATCATGAAACAAACTGCAAAAAACACACTGCCCAAGCCATTGAGATGCCTTCTAAGGAGAAAAATATACTAGAGTTCACGGGAACCCACCTTCAACATCCCATCAACTATATCATCTATGCAGACTTTGAAAGTTTGTTAGAACCTATTGCATCAGCTGCTCCTTCCTCATCAAACTCCTACCTGCAACATACAGCCCGCCATACACCCTGCGGTTATGCTTATGTAATCGTAGGGTGAGATGGGAAAGCCGTCAAGCCCATCATTAGCTATCGAGGAGAGAATGCAGTCAAGCATTTTCTGGAAAATATCATCATGGAAAAAGATATCCTTGAAGACAAACTACGAGAAATTAAGCCTATGAAGCTCTCTACCCAAGAAGAAGAGGCGTTCCAAAATGCTACAAGGTGCAGCATATGTCGTCAACCCCTGTTACCCGGATGCATTAAAGTTCGGGATCACAATCACGAAACTGGAGTTTTTAGAGGTGCCGCCCATGCTAGCTGCAACCTTAATTTTAAGCAGCCTATGAAGATTCCCATGGTTTTCCACAACTTGAAGAATTATGATGCCCACCATATTATGACAGAATTAGGCCATTTTCAAGACCATCAGATACAAGTTATCGCAACAACATTAGAAAAATATATATCATTCACTTTGAAGAAACCTGACAGTCCTGTACAACTCGTCTTTCTTGACTCCTTCCAATTTTTGCCTGCTTCGTTAGAAAAGTTGGTGAAGAATTTGGATATTAGCCAGTTTAACATTCTAAAAGACCAGTTTAATTCAAGTACCGATCTAAGTCTCCTCACCAGAAAAGGAGTATACCCCTATGACTATATTACTGGATTTGATAAATTCCAAGAAACAGTGTTGCCGCCTCCATCAGCGTTTTTCAACTCTCTCACGAACGAAGCCGTCGAAGAATCTGATTATCAACATGCAAAAAACATATGGGAAGTCTTCCAGATAAGAAACCTCGGCGAGTATCATGACCTGTATGTGAAGACAGATGTTTTACTCCTTGCCGATGTCTTCCAAAATTTCAGAAGTCTTTGCTTACACTATTATAACATCGATGCTGCCCATTTATATACCTCTCCTGGACTGTCCTGGCAAGCCTGTCTGAAGATGACTGATGTCAAGCTAGAGCTGCTCACGGATATCAACATGCTGCTGTTTATTGAAAAAGGGGTGCGCGGGGGTGTGTCGCAGATTTCACACCGTTTCGCTGTTGCAAACAACCCGCACACTCCTCACTACGACTCAAGTAAGCCCTCTAGTTATATCATGTACTGGGATGCGAACAACCTTTACGGTTGGGCTATGTCTCAGTACATGCCTTATGGCAAGTTTCAATGGATGGACCCCTCTCACATTACTGAAGATTTCATCATGAACATACCCGAAGATGCAGCGGAAGGCTTCATTTTTGAAGTGAATTTGGAGTACCCGACAAATCTGCATGACCTCCACAATAGCTACCCACTTGCACCTCAAAGAATGACCGTGACAGAAGAAATGCTCTCCACCTATGCCAAGTCCTTGTTGCAGAACCAAAAGTATTCAGGAACACCCAAACTCATTCCAAACCTTCACAATAAATCAGAGTATGTTGTACATTACAGAAATCTACAGTTATACCTAAAACTCGGAATGAAGCTATTAAAAGTGAACAAGGTTTTGAAATTTCACCAAGCACCCTGGCTTAAAAAGTATGTCGACTTCAACACAGATAAACGAAAATCTGCAAAGAACAGCTTTGAGAAAGATTTCTTTAAACTGTTGAACAATAGCGTCTATGGAAAGACCATCGAAAATTTGAGAAAACGTCGTAACATAGAACTGTGTAACAATGAAGTCAGAGCCCAAAAATTAGTTGCATCACCGAATTTCACAACTTTTAAAGAATTTTGCAATAACCTCGTAGCTGTGGAGAGAACAAAACCCACCATCCTGATGAATAGGCCGATATACGTGGGTTTCTGTATCCTTGAATTAGCAAAGTTGCTCATGTACGACTTTCACTACAATTTCGTTATGAAAAAGTATGAAAGTCGTGCAACTTTGTTGTTCACGGATACAGACTCCTTGACGTACTGTATCCAGACAGCAGACATGTATCAAGATATGAAGGAAGATCAGCACCATTTTGACTTCTCAGAGTATCCAGAAAATCACCCGCTATATTCTACAACTAACAAAAAGGTCCTTGGAAAGTTTAAAGACGAACTCCACAGTCAAGATGCCTACAAATTCATTGGATTAAAGCCAAAAATGTATGCCATACAGTCAGCTGGTGGTGAAAAGAAGACAGCAAAAGGCATATCAACATGCATCGTAAGAAAAAAATTAAGTGTTCAAGACTATCAAGAATGCCTGCAAAAGGAGATAGCCACGTATGAGCAACAAACCAGAATCCTACAAGAACGTCATCAGCTCTACACAGTTAATCAAAACAAAAAGTGTTTATCTCCTTTTGATGACAAGAGGTATCTGCTAGATGATGGGATCACCAGTCTGGCTTATGGCCATTACAGAATACCGCACCATCCATAGTGAAAATTTGTGTATATATTGTTCCTGCACCTTGTATATATTTTTAAATTGTTCCTGCATCCTGTATATATTTTTAAATTGTTTCTGCATCCATGAAGATTGTTTCTGCATCCATGAAGATTGTTTCTGCATCCTGTATATATCAATTGTTTCTGCATCCATGAAGATTGTTCCTGCACCCTGTATATATCAATTGTTTCGCATCTATGAAGATTGTTCCTGCACCCTGTATATATTTTAAATTGTTTCTGCACCCATGAAGATTGTTTCTGCATCCTGTATATATCAATTGTTTCTGCATCCATGAAGATTGTTCCTGCATCCTGTATATATCAATTGTTTCGCACCTATGAAGATTGTTTCTGCACCCTGTATATATTTTAAAATTGTTCCTGCACCTATGTAAATTGTACACATTGTTTCGCACCTATGAAGATTGTTCCTGCACCCTGTATATATCAATTGTTTCTGCACCTGTGAAGATTGTTCCTGCATCCTGTATATATCAATTGTTTCGCATCTATGAAGATTGTTTCTGCACCCTGTATATATCAATTGTTTCTGCACCTATGAAGATTGTTTCTGCATCCATGAAGATTGTTCCTGCACCCTGTATATATCAATTGTTTCGCATCTATGAAGATTGTTCCTGCACCCTGTATATATTTTAAATTGTTTCGCATCCATGAAGATTGTTTCTGCATCCTGTATATATCAATTGTTTCGCATCTATGAAGATTGTTCCTGCACCCTGTATATATTTTAAATTGTTTCGCATCCATGAAGATTGTTTCTGCATCCTGTATATATCAATTGTTTCGCACCTATGAAGATTGTTCCTGCACCCTGTATATATTTTTAAATTTTTCCTGCATCTATTTAAATTGTACAGATTGTTTCGCACCTATGAAGATTGTACAGATTGTTTCGCATCTATGAAAATTGTCTGAACCCATGCTTTGAAGACAACCTCAGAAAACTATGTGATGAGTTCTTCAGGTTGACATTTTTTATTTATTTTTATTTTTATTTTTTTTTTTTAAAGGAACTAACTCCCGCCTTGCTCTACGGAGCGAAAAGGGGCACCGCAGGGCCTCGGGAGGGCAGTCTCCCAGGCGCTTAAGGTGAACTCTTTCTTTCTCTTTCTTCTCTTTTTTTCTAAATTTATTCTTTCTAACTCTCATTTCTTAAATTTTGTATTCTCTTTCTAACTTTTTTCGAATTTTATTCTTTCACTTATTTCTCAAATTGTAAATTTTGTATGTATCTCTTTTCAGGCTAAGTCCCAAAAGATCGTGACGTCATCTCACTTCGAAAAAATTTTAAAGTCCGTAAAATTGTGAAAAAATTACTAAGTCCCGAAATTTAGGAAAAAATTCCCCTTCTCCCCGATAGATGGCACCACCAAACCTCATCCAAGATGATACTCAAAGTTTCTATTCTTCCGGTGGCAACGCTTAAAAGTTTCTATTCTTCCGGTGGCAACACCTCCTCCTCCAAGATGATCGCTAAGTAGTGTAAAAAGGACACGTTCTGCAACAGGGTGGAGGGACGGTGGGTCTAGGGTGGTGGCGCGCCTCCACCCTGACCCTCATCGTCCCACCGTCCCACCACCGTGTTGCAGAACTGTCCTTTTTACACTACTGAAAATCCCAATACATCACTGAAAAAAAGATATACACTCCTTCTCATATTTATAAGGACATTTTATATATTTAAATAACTAACGTAAAAATAATTGTAAACAAGATTATACTAAGTGCACTTAATATACCTAGTATTCTAAAAACCAAAACTGTTATAATTTTTTAATATAAAACAAAATTAATAACAAATAATGCAAAATGTGTTTTTCTCCACGTTTCTAGGTGTTCATAATTATAGGGACAATCCAGATTTTTTCGTTTTATTTAACTTACTAAATTACAGTTGAAATGCGAATTTGTTAACTACTGGGCTAGATTAATTCATATATAAGCCTTCAATTTTTCTTGGACGGACATTACTGATAATTCCTCGAAAAAAAAAAAGAACGTTCAAGTAGTGAAGTATGATAAATGTGTTTTTTAAGTGGTAGGATAATTTCAATCCGCCGAATTTTTAATGAAATTCGAAGGTCTAAAATTGCTGAAGGAAATGTGATCAAACATTGAACTGCTGGTTCGATAAGAGAGAGATCTGATGCAAAATCAGAGTTGTTTTACAGAGATCGAAGACTCATAATTCCTCTTACTGTTCTACTCATAATGATTTCTGCCGAATTTGCTCGTAATTTTTAACGAAAGGTTAGGGTCTACATTTATGCATGTATAAAATAATTAATAATATGTTAAAATGAATAAAAAACCTGTAATAATCAATCAGCATTTAATGGGGGAAAGAACGTCTGTGTTAAAGTTGAATAAAGACAATATTAAATGGTAAAATGTTGCATTTTCGGATGAAAAACATTTTATTCTTGATTAACTAAATGGTTTTAACAGTTACTGGCACGATCTGAAGAAAGCGAAAGACAGAGCAGATTTTTTAAAGGCAGATATGAATCGGGCATTTTTAAGGTGGATCTATTGTGCTCTGGGGAGTTGATTCTACTGAAGGCTGAATGAATTTAGTAATTTTTTCTATTATTATGAAAATCAAGAGAATATCCGCAAATTTTAAACGTGGAATTATGAGATTTTTGTTAGATTTTGGGGGGTAATAATATTTTTTTCAACAAGACTTACATTTTTGCTCTACTTTTAGAGCAATGGGAAATAGTTTGAAGAAAGAAACGTCTGTATTATTGCCTTTCCCATGGCCTAAAAGTTGAAAAAACCTTAACTTATGATATTAGAAAAGTGCATGCAAGTGGAAAGCAATTTTAAATAGTTTAAATGTATTAAGAATATCATATATGCTATATGAAATGGTATTGAAACTGAATATTAAAAAAAAATGTATATATATATATATATATATATATATATATATATATATATATACCAGAGAAAATGTCTGACTGTTTAACCCTAAAAAGAGACCTATTACTAAAATTCGAGCTGTCCTTATAATTGTGAACACCTGAAAAATCCTCTTTTTACCATATTTAAAGTTTTTTAAGATAGAAAAACGATAAAACTTTTTAAATATAGTCTATTAATGAAATTCAAATTAATTAAAAATATATTTGTTTAAATAATAGTATTCAGTGTTTAGTTAATATAGAAAAACGGGTGTCCTTATAATTTTGAGAAGGAGTGTATATATATATATATATATATATATATATATATATATACACTAGTTACACCGATTTTAATATCTACCAATAAGAATTGTGACACTTTCGAATTTAGACGTTTTGTCAAATATCTAAAAAGTTCTTCAGGAATCATCTTGAAACTTTGGTTGCGTAAAAAATATGTTATGCCTCATATATTTCAACAAAAGTTGTGTGTCCTGAAGAGGAAAGGTGGACCAGTAAAAAATGAAACAAAAATGAAAACGTTTTGGATCACCCTGTAAAAAATAATGCTTTAAATGCATTTCAGCTGCAGTATGTGATTAAGAGGACTTTTCTCATCATCTGTATAACTTTTTATGAAGCTACCAAATATATTCATGGGGAGATATAACTTTTTTTTTTTAATTCCAAAAGAAATTTTCACTTTTTTAATTATAACACGTAGGATATTAGACCCAGTGCAAAGCTATTTTTAGGAAATATGGCATACTACGTTAGACACAGCATACAGCAATCAGAATAAGAAAATTTTGAATATCTTACGAAACACGAGCAGTTTTACTAAATAATTTTTAACTATGCATACGCTAGCTTTTAAAAGATTTCATTTGCATAATTTAATAGCCAAAGATATTGAGCAACTTATATGAAAACTACAAACACATATTGTGTAAATTCAAAAAGTTATGAGAAACATAATGAAGATAATTTCAGTTCTCTCAAAATAAAAGCTAAACTATAAGGGGTTTTGCTCACATTTTTATTTTGATTCAATCAATGCTCAATGGTAATGCAGTATTCACTGATTGTAAATAAATATTGATAAAACCCCCTCTCATCTTCCTTTTTTTTTTTTTTTTTTTGAGAAGAAATGAAATCATGTTCATTCTATCTCTTATAACGTTTTGAATTTACACGATATTTGTTTGAGGTTTTCATATAAGTTGCTCGATACTTTTGGCTATTAAATTATGCACATAAATTTTTTTATAAGCTAGCGCCTAAGTATTATAGCATATATTAGCGCATATAGTAGTTAAACATTATTTAGTAAAAATGCTCATATTTTACAAGATATTTAACAATTTTGCATTCTGATTGTAGTATGCTGTGTCTAATGTAGTATACCAAATTGCTTAAAAAGGGTTTTGCACTGGGTTTAATACTCTAATTATTATAATTAAATTAATATATAGTATCACAATTAAAAAAGAAGAAATTTTTTGTGCAATTCTTTAAATAAACTGTTATATATCCATGAATATGTACGGTAGTCTCATAAAAATGTATACAGATAATGAGAAAAATCTTCATAATCACACGCAACAGCCAAAACACATTTAAACCATTTCTTTTTACAAGGTGATCCAAAACATTTTGAATTTTTAAAAAATTTTTTACTGGTTCACTTTTCCTCTTCAGTACACAATTTTTGATGGAATAAATGGTGTATAATATGTTCTTTATACTACCTTTCAAGATGATTCGTAAAGAACTTTTCTACATATTTGACAAAACGTCTAAATTCGAAAGTGCCCAAATACTTATTGGTAGATAGTGTATATTACAACTTGTATCATAGTTTCTTCAGTTTACTTAGAGATATATTTTATATAGGTATAAACGATAATTTTAAAAGGTATGCAATAAGGTTTTAAAATTAATCTGTTAGTAGTCGCTAGTTGGTCGATTCGCCGCCCATTTCTTCAGTGTTTATTTAATAGCCACAAAAATTTTTAGAAGTGGCATTTGATATACATAATCGACGATTATTCGAGTCGATTCGCCTTTTATGTATATCAAATGCCACTTCTAAAAAATTTTTGGTGGCTGTTGAATAAAAACTGAAGGGATGGGCGACAAATCGACCAACTAGCGACTACTAACGGGTTAAATCACATTTTCAAAAATAACATTCTACGTTAAAAATTATTTTTTAGAGGTAAACGCATGCATTATATAAAAGGTGTTGGAAGGTACCTTCTAATATACGGGTCAACGTGATAACTCTAATATCACATTATAAATTAATTATTGCATTATATTATATTATTAGGGGAAATGTAATATTTTTAAAAATGGAAAAAACACACAGTATCAGTATTCAAAAAGCTAAAAAAGAAAATATTCTAAATTTAGTTTAAAACATAATTTAAAAAATTAGGTAACTGTATGTAATTCCTCTTCATTAATGGTGGACGGGGCAAAAAACTCTGGGCCCCGTGCCACCAAACTATGACCGACACACATTCTAAATAAATCGAATATATATACATATAACAATTTTTTTACTTTTTTTTTTTTTGGCCGGGTCGAACTCGGTCCTATATTTTTACTTTTACTTCGAATCGACCCGGGCCTTCAGTTCTATTTTTACTTCAGGCCGGGACTGAAATTTTCAGGCCCGTGCAGTCCTCTAGGTTAAAACTCTTCGAGTTGTAAAGATACGAAATTTTTAACATGCCTAAGCAAATATCAGAAGTAAGCATCTTTTCAGTGAAAAAGGAAAAGAGAATGAAGAATTCATACATAAATTCGCGCCACCTATTAGCATTAGATTGGTCCCTTTATACCTCACAGTATTCATGGGTGTTTTCAGATCCTCAAATGCGCATATTGTGTGATTTATTGTGCCAGAAAGATGAAAGCAAGCTTCGTCGGAGAACATTATGCGACGACGGAATCCAGCATCATCTTCTATACTCCTTAGCATATATGATCTTTCTCACTATAAAAGGACGAATTTTATTTTTACGAATTTTTTAATTTCGTTTTTTTTTTTTTTTATTTTTTTTTTTAATTATCTATTTTCATGTTTTTGTAATATTTACAAAATATGCATCTTTTCGTTGTAGGAATATTGAACGATATTTGTCAATATTTATAAAGCATTCATCGTGTGAAATGTAAAAAGCGAAACTCTGTGAAATGCATCCGCCGCAATAAACTAGAAGCTGCAGAGGATTGTCAAATAGTACTTTTTACCTTTTCTTCACCTTACTGTTATACTGCCATCGGCCAGCAACGAGAATAGTATTTTTACGCACTACAGATTCCACTGAAAAATGCTTTCTTCTCACATAAACTATGCTCTCAAAAAATTCAATTAAATCATTTTAACTTTATTGCGTTTTCGGAATCCAGTTAAGTTTTCTTAGAAAATAAGTTATTTCTATCTTCTGAAGCTCTTTTTGAAATGCACCTGCATTTCTTATTTCACAGTATGTTTTTACTTTTTTCTGCATACATAAGAAGAAAGTTTTGGATTTGTAAAACCTTTCGGTCTCTGTTTTTCAACGGATTTATTTGTTTTGGAATGTCATGAATAAGATTTGAACCTTCTTTAAAAAATGTTTGTTTGTATGTTTATTTGCACAATTTTGTGGTCACCGTATCTCACGAATGAATGCTCGGAATTCTATGAAATATTATAATTTGGTGCTAATCAGATTTTAGTATATATCGTCCAACTGGATTGATGCTAATTTAGTTTTAGAATTAAATTAGAAAAGTATGCTGATTTAGTTTGTGTGTATATGAACCAATTATTGCAGATATGCTGAAAGTTTCCTTATTTACTGGAGACTACATCTCAGCCCCTATGGTGTATAAATGCACTGGCCTTGATAGATAAGATGGCTATTGTGAAAAGTTCCGTTGAATCCTTTTGAATTTATTTAGATCGATGACGGATTGCTGATATGCTGTAAATGTCTCCATTTACGAGGCAGCTATATTTTAGATTCTTTTGTGTCTAATTTCATATCTGGGATAGCTGTCTGAAAAAAATTAGCTGAGTCAATTTGAGAACATATAGATCGATAAGTGGGGTTTATGCAGCCCTTTGTAAGTTTTGTGTAGTTTTAGATCAACTAATTAATATAGAAGAATGATATAGAAGAAAGTTTCGTGATAGCTACAGCACACAATTTTTTTTTTTTTTTTTTTTTCGAAACATTTTTAAATAAATGCGAAATACTGGATTTCTTATTTCAATGACAAGCAAAGAAAAAAGTACCCATGAATAAAAATATATTAATAGAGAAAACAAAAAAAGCTTGGATTAAAATTGATTTTTCTATTTTTCTTCATAAATATACATTCTGAAAAATACAGACAATCTTGTGGTTGTTGTGGTATTAAATGATACACTGGTTTTGTGAAATTCCATAATGTGAACTCGCAACTGAAAATTTTTCATGTTTGACACAGATGCTATACATTCGCATTTCACTTAATTTTATATTTCAAGTGAAAAGTCGCCTAGGATGTTTTCTGTAAAATTGAGGTTATTTGAAACTCATCTAGCAAAAAAACTAAATACAACGTGAACAGACTAGAATTAAACTAGCAGCCAAATAAAAATATTGAATAAGTCTAATTAAAATCTAACTTGCAGCACGGATCTAGGGCAAAATGCTCTAAAATGCTAATAAATAGTTAAGGAATTTTACGGGAGAAAAGATTTGTATAAATTGTTATTAATACGCATGAAAAATAGTTTACTTTTTTGCTTTAATATTACTTGTAGGTTTCAAATTTATTCTTCAGTTATTCTCCAAATATTTTTTTAAAACTAAAAGTATAAAAAATATGTTAAATGTTGAAAGTTCAGAAGAAATTATTTTCACTGTTATCACATATAAAATAAAAATTACAAAGCTTATCGAAAAATATCAACATAATATAATATTCTTAATTCATTTATTAAGAATTTAATCTTAACCATTAAATTCAGGGTGATTCGAATTCCACTATGTGTAGAATATGTTCAGAATTCTAAAATCCACTTTGCGTTCGCTCTCAGACGATTTTCTGCCTATCACATTAAACCTCTTCGTCAGAAAAAAAAAAAAAAAAAGGTTACTTTTATGATTTCATTGTTAAACAAAACTGATAATTACCACGAAGTTCTTGGTGGGTCTGTTAATGTCAACAAATCTTTTTTACATTGTTGCTTTTTACAAAATACTTGGGTGGCACCTTATTCCGTATCTGAAATTCCTGTATATCTACTTTACCTACTTTAAACAAAGAGGTATCTTTACTCATCGGACAAGCTTGTTTCACGGTGATTTAGTGTCAAATTAACTGTTTTACCATCAAAGATTACATAACACTTTGGCGTGAAATTTTGAAAAAAATTTCATTGCCAACCTTGCCAAGCTCGACGATAAACCGAGGCCAGCGACATTCTTTGAATTTGATTTTGTTGACTACGTAATCCCGGGATTTGTGTGCTTGCCGAAGCGCCTCATCTGACCTTGGTTGCGGGCACTAGGTCAGGCGTGAGCAGACCTGCTTCTCAACCGGGTCGCTCACGCCACTGGAAAATTCACACCAGCAGACCTTTCACCTCTTCCATTACTTAAAGAAGAACAAGATAAACTTCCGCCTACTTCCTGACCGGACCGACCGCCACTTTTAATTAAAGGATAGGGGCATTATTGGTTAGGACAAGAAATACAATAATCGGAACCTTTCTTCTGAAGAAACCTTTTTTTTTTTTCTAAGAATATTTGGACTCGTTGTCTTAAAAATTATCTTTACCAGGTAACAAGCTAAATGTAGTAGAAATTACAGCTGAAATATCACTGTTAATAATATTGAAATACAAAAACTTTTATGATTTTATTTATTTACTATTAATTATGTGAATAGGTTAGGTAATTGACTAATTTGGGGGCACTAACATCTGCGAAGTCTTCACAACTATAAGCATTCAAGACTAAATTCAAATTCAAACCTCACATTTTCTGACTATCACCCTAAATTATTTGACAAATAGGTTGCTAGTAGATGAATGAATAAAGCGAAATTTTGTAATTCTTCTATTAGCCAGAAAGCAATTTTAAATACAGATAAAATTCCTTGAGTCAGTTTCCTTGCGATATATAGCATTAACCCTACAAGGCTCAATTTTTTTTAGTGCGCGACAAAAATATATAGGTTGTAATTAGTGATCAGAAGATAGGGAAAACTTATAAAAATAAAAATAAAACCATATTTTACGGAAAAATCAACTTTTTAGCTCAACGTACCGTATGTGGAACATACATAAAAATATGATTTACTAATACGTTTACTATTGAAAAAAAAAAAAAAAAAAAAAACTTACCTCTGCAAAATATACACTTCGTTATAACACACAGTATTTTTTTTTTTTTTTTTTTTTTTTTCGAGTATAAAACTGTTCAATAACTATTCTTTTTTTATTTTTGAATTCAGACAAACGACTGACTTATCACTTTCATTCAAATTTCACACTGAGTGCACTATAACAAAAACACGAACGACATCTTTAGGTAAAGATTCATATTACTACATTGCTAAGTGTCAGTAGCTTCTATCAAGATGTCAAGAGATGTCGCTACTAATAGTTTTATAGCTATAGGAACGATTAAAGTCCGTGTTCCACATATGGAACTGGGTGCCTTGTAGGGTTAAGTGGCTTAAATAATCTATTATTTAAAAAAATAAAGAGCAGTGTTTTTATCAATATCTAAAATCCAAATTGCTGATCAGATAGAGTAAATATTCACTACAGCAAGTTAAATAATATGGATTACGTAATATGAACTTTTGATCATTTCGAAGTGAAGTGAAATACTAATTAAAAGCGCAATTAAAACATACAATCTATATTGACGATGCCGCCCAGACGGTGGAGTGGTTAGCGTCCCTGACTTCTACACAGTTGGGCTCGGGTTCGAATCCCGGAGAAGGCATGGATGTATGTATTGTCCTTGTTCATGTTCTTGTATCTGTTCTTGAAATAAAAAAACTTGTAAACCCTTGTGGTGTGGATTATTCGAGATATAAGCGGCCCTAGAGGCAAGCAATAAATCTCATGTACTCATCAAACCAAACCAAACCAAACCATATTGACGATTCTCAACCTGTGAAATGAGCATCGAGGGAAAAGTAATAACACTAAATGGAGGGTGCGAGCACATCCAAAATTAAATATTGTTTAAAAAATTGTTTAATTTTCTAAAAGGAAAGTAAAACAAAATACATTCTGATATTTAAAAATAAATAAATTACTCATTTACACTGCTATAATACACTTGTTGGTAAGATGTATCAGTTCTGCACAGTGCGAGAGGGAGGCGGGATATATATATATATATATATATATATATATATATATATATGTGTGTGTGTGTGTGTGTGTGTGTGTTTGAAAATTCACTCACAAATACTGAATGATTGAAAAACGCTGATATAAATAATTTCATATAGAATGAGGCTGAAACTGAAATAGTTTTACTTTATTAAATTTACTGGTTGAATTTCGGAATAGGTGTCATAAAAGTGCACAAATTCTTAATTATTTAGGGTAGGTGCTCTAGTGATTGGAATACTCCAGTAACTGACATCTATCCCAAAATAATTAATAAATAAGAAAAATAATAAAATAATATATTTTACATATAAGAATTTTAACATTTTATGTCAAATACTGGTGCATAGGGTGCTAATAACTGGTAAAATGAATAATTAGCAGTGTCAAACACTGGAACATAGGGGGCCAATTACTGAAAAAATGAAAAACTGGCAGTGTCAATTACTGGAACATTGAGTGGGTGTCAAAAAAAAAAAATTCATTAAAAAAAAAAAAAAAAATCAAATATATATATTTTAACATATATGTGGTTCTGAATATCTTTCATGCCATATGTACTAACGTAAGATTTCTAAAAATATTTTCTGATAACTAGAACATTAAAAACATCAGAGGTTGCTCTTAAAGTGTCAGTCACTGGTGCACTTACCCTATCCATTTAAATATATATATATATATATGTGTGTGTAAAAAAATTCTTATTTAAACTAAATGATATCACTTTAAAGTTTGGTATTACATTACAAATTTCTGTTCCGAATGGAATGAAAATCCGTTTCCATGTCATATAACAATCTTGTAACAAAGAAATTTTGACTTTTTTTGCTGTTAGATAGATTCAAATAGAAAAAATGCATCGTACCTTCTTGAAATATTAAAAGATACTTAAAAAGTGCTGCAGTCCGCCCATAAATAAATGCAATCACATTAGAATGCAACCCTTTACTTTATTTGAAGTTCAAAACCATAAAAATGTATTTGTGAAGATAAAAGAGAATTTGGATGAGCGGACGACAGAGATCTCCAGCGGATTCTTTCGCAGTTTCCTTCCAATGATCCCTCTCTTGCATCATGCTTCAAGTGAAAGGAAATGTCCCTTGATTACTTCTATGTGGTAACAGCAGTTTGTACCCTTCTACAAGTCGATGACTTGATATGTTCCTTAAGAATTTTGAAAACTTTAACTTTCAACTACTTTTTTTTTTTTCAGAAAATATTTTAAGAGACAAAATCTCCGTGTGATCTACCGACCCCTGGATGTGTGCTCCCCGAGTGCATACAAGGCATATCTTGCAATCCTACTTCTGATTGCCATAAATGTCATAATTGTGCTCAGAATTTTAATTATTTATTCATCTAAATTTGTAAAAATTAGCAGATTACTAGTTAAATTAAAGGCATCATTTCAAAGCTTGGTGTGTAATAAAGTTATCCGATCCAAATGAAATGGGAATCCGTTTTTGTATCCTATAATCTTGTACACAATGCTATAGCTAAAATCACTGTTTGACGCATTTTTGCAAAACTAAATTCTTCATATATCAAATAAATGTCGTATTTTATTTATTTATTATTTCTTTTAAGTGTTTTACAGACGTCTAAAATACAATTAGAAAGTAAAGATATCAATATTTTAAATTTAATATCATTTAGTATTATAGATTAAAAAAAAAAAAAATAGAAAGAGCATGTTGTTTTTCAGTATAATCTATATAAAGATAATCTACCTTTAAATTAAATGTAAATTCATCTCTCAAAATTATTCAGATTGTTATTTGGTATGAGACATATTCATAGTTGTCAACTTTAGCACGTTTTGGCTTCCGCAAAATTTTAATATAAATTTTTTATATATTGTAACCATTTTCATTAAATGAATAAAATAAAAATTTCTATTAAAATTACCCAGTAGTCAAAAAGTCCTATGCTTATATCAATAAAAATTTTGTTCTGCTAATGGCTTGAAACGAATATTGACATGCAAAATTCTCAAAATTTGTAAGTCAAAATTCAAAATTTGTGACAAGTTTTTAATTTGTTATCAATTAAAATAAGTAACTTTTTACATGTATGACATATTTATTTTTAAATCTGTTGATGAATTCTCAAATATTTGAATTTGTCTATCATGTGTATATAGCGATATTAGCAATTTCCAATAATTAATTGCAGTGAATTGGCTAAGAGAATCGTGATTTTTTTTTCTGTGAATTACTGTCTTAATGTTATGAAAATTTGCACATCTGTGCATTCAAATATAAAAATATTAAGTATATCAAAATTTCTCAAAAACTATATAAATTTAGCAAAAAATATTAAACTTTTTAATTTTATTTTTTCAAATTTAAATAGTTTTCAGAAAATTTTAATATACTTAGTATTGTTACATATTAATGCATATATATGAAACTTTTTATAATTTTAAGGCAATAACTTAAACAAGAAAAAAAAATCATGTGGTGCGCATTAATTATTAACACTTTCCAATTGTACGTACTTGTTCTATCGTGTACCTTTCAATGTTCTTTGGCTATATTATCACAAAACGGACAGACAGAAGAAGTGAAAAGCATAGAGATAGACTAATTGAATTCATAATCACTGTTAAACATTGTTGGAAAGTTTTAAGAATGCTTAACGCAAAAGTAAATGCAACCCTTAGATTCTAATTGCAGCCCTTAATGTGTCTGAATGTTTTAGTGTAGCCCTGTAAAACTGAAGGTTAATTATATCATATTCTACATAAAACATTATTTTAGCGTTTCAACAATAAATGCCAATTTCTTTGTGATTTTTGCAGTAGAAAGTTATTAAAATGTGATTCATAAAAATGTCTCTCCTAAAACGCAATGCGTTTTTTTTTTTTTTTTTTTTTTTTTGGGGGGGGGAGGGGAGGTCCCGGTACACAAACCAGTTGTACAGGTCCTTTAATACCATTCTAAATAAGTAAAATTCCATAGTGAACTTGAATAATCCATATCTTTTTTTTTTTAATATAAAAATATTTACGTACGCTGG
Source organism: Salticus scenicus (assembly GCA_963930645.1). NCBI lineage: Eukaryota > Metazoa > Arthropoda > Arachnida > Araneae > Salticidae > Salticus > Salticus scenicus. The sequence goes on from OZ005648.1 coordinate 284,633,333, forward strand.
AGGCGGGCAAGCGGACTGATAGACAGGTGGAGAATCGGACAAAGATACACAAATTGAAATCATACACTTAAAAATTGTTATAACGTGTTAAAAAATCTTAATGGTAACGGAAATAAAATTCCAGCAAATTTCTAATAACAGCCTTTAACGTATCTGAATATTTTTGTGCGGTCTTGTACATCTAATGCTACTCATACTATATTCTATAGAAAGCATTGTTTTGTGCATATGTAGAACATATTTCTATTTCATTTAGATTTGTGTAAAGTTATTAAAATTTGGTTTATAGAAATACCTTTCATGGAACACACTGCTTTCGAATATTTTCGGGTGTTCTTGTACACAAACCAGAAGTAGTATTTACTCTGTTTTCAATAGACAACATTCGATAGAAATCTTGAGTAACACATATCAGTTTCAAAGAATTCCATGAATATTTACGGGAGTTAGAGCGCGGACAGACAGATGAGCATACGGAAAGAGAGACAGACAAACCAAAGTTATAACAATTTCCAATATGCTTGGAAAGTATTACCAAAAATTATTAAATAAATAAAAAGGATTTATAACGTCCCCATCTGAAGACAGTTTATGTGAATAGAGGCTAATTTTATCAAATATCATCTTCATCAATTATAAGCACTTCATCTGGTTTATAATAACGGCAAAATTACTTTTGCTATTTACAATGATGGATATACATAAATGCCCCAACAACACACTTGTCCATAATACATCCTGAAGATGTCCATAGGATGTCCATAGTAGATATCATTTTCATCCATAGGACATCATGAGGATAACACTTGGAGAAGATGTGCTTTTAGGGTGGTCATATGCAAATCATTAAATACTCAAATAACTAACCAAAAGTTATGGTAAATATTTCATAAAATAACATCATTTATAAAACGTAAAATATGATGATGATTTTGTTATTCAGATTTTTCCAATCCAGAACACGCATAATGTTTCTTGAAGTTATAACTTAGAAATTATGGTCAATATTTCGGGTATCTAAAAGTAGTAATAAAATTAGAAAAGTCAGATACATTTAGAAAACTAAAATCTACGTATCTCAAATGGATATAAAAGAATATAAGAAACTGTTTTAATTTTGAGTAATTTTTATATGATATATCGATTTAAAAAAAACGTTTTTTTTTTTTTTTTTTTTTTTTTAAATATTGTTACTGATTGAATATGTATATAGGAAAATATAGAAGAAAGTCTTGTGGTGGCCACAACATACTAGTTTAATATGAAATAAAATTAATAAAAAATAATGAAAAATATTTTTTTTCTGCAGGTTTTTAGATGTTCATAATTATAGGGACAATCAATATTTTTTCGTTTTATTTAACTTACTAGCGGATAAATTGCAGTTGACATGCGGAATGACCTACTGGGCTAGATTAATTCATATATAAGCCTTCAATTTTTCTTGGACGGACATTACTGATAATTCCTCGAAAAAAAGAACGTTCATGTCGTGGAGTATGATAAATGTGGTTTTTAAGTGGAAGGATAATTTCAATCCGCCGAATTTCTAATGAAATTCGAAGATCTAAAATTGCTGAAGGAAATGTGATCAAACGTTGAACTGCTGGCTCGTTAGGAGAGAGATCTGATGCAAAATCATAGTTGTTTTACAGAGATCAAAGACTCATAATTCCTCTTACTGTTCTACTCATAATGACTGCTGCTGAATTTGCTCGTAATTTTTAACGAAAGGCTGGGTCTACATTTATGCATGTTTAAAATAATTAATAATATGTTAAAATGAATAAAAAACCTGTAATAATCAATAAGCATTTAATGAGGGAAAGAACGTCTGTGTTAAAGTTGAATAAAGACAATATTAAATGGTAAAATGTTGCATTTTCGGATGAAAAACATTTTATTCTTGATTAATCAAATGGTTATAACAGTTACTGGCAAGATCTGAAGATAGCGAAAGACAGAGCAGATTTTTTTAAATGCAGATATGAATCGGGCATTTTAAAAGTGGATCTATGTTTCTCTGGGGAGCTGTTTCTACTGAAGGCAAAATGAATTTAGTAATTTTTTCTATTATTAAGAACATTTAGAGAATATCCGCAAATTTTAAACTTGGAATTCTCAAAATTTTGTTAGATTTTTGGGGGTAATAATATTTTTTTCAACAAGACTTACATTTTTGCTCTACTTCTAGAGCAATAGGAAATAGTTTGAAGAAAGAAACTTCTGTATTGTTGCCTTTCCCGTGGTCTAAAAGTTGAAAAAACCTTAACTTATTATATTAGAAAAGTGCATGCAAGTGGAAAGCAATTTTAAATAGTTTAAATGTATTCAGAATATTATCTATGCTGTATGAAATGGTATTGATACTGAATATTAAGGAATATATATACATATATATATATATATATATATATATATATATATACCAGAGAGAATGTCTGAATGTTTCAACCTAAAAAGAGACCTCCAAAAATATTAATTTAAAGAATAATTGAAAAAAAAAAATATACTAAGATTCGAGCTGTCCTTATAATTATGAACACCTGAAAAATCCTTCTTTTGACCGTATTTAAAGTTTTTTAAGATAGAAAAACGATAAAACTTTTTAAATATCGTCTATTAATGAAATTCAAATTAATAAATATAAATATATTTGTTTAAATAATAGTGTTCAGTGTTTAGTTAATATAGAAAAATGGGTGTCCTTATAATTATGAGAAGGAGTGTAGATGTTTTAAAGTATAAATTTCTCAAAAATTAAAAATGTTTTTTTTTTTCTTATTACACATTTTGGATGTGTATGACAGCCATTTTTGAAATAAGTTTAGAAAAAAAAAAAAAAAAAAAAAAAAAGAACATTTAGTAAACGTTAAAGGGATAAAATGTTTTATTAGAATAAAAAAAAAAAAATTGTCTGTTTCGAATCACACAAAATTTATATAATACAATATTTTTAAAATTATATAATAATTATTCTTAAAATAAAATGTGGTAAATTATTAATGTAGGAAATTTTTTTAGTGCTATTTCACGATCTGTACGATAGCATAGAATCCATGTAGAATTTAAATATCCATAGAATTTACATATAAAGATATTACATTGAAAAAGTTTTCAAAACTGCATTCTGTAGAATAAAGCAATCATATAGAAATCCCTTGGAATAATTTTTTTTTAAATATCGTACAAATTTGAAAAATGATGAAATGTATGAAATTTTTTTTAATTAATTGATTATTTTAATATATATATATATATATATATATATATATATATATATATTTCATTACTTTAAACATATGGATTTATTCTGTAAAATTTAGATTTGGGAAGATCTTAGTTTAAGTTCTTTGTAAATATGTAAATTCTAAATTAAATTTATCTTACATTAAATGTAGGTATTTGTACATATTCATCAGAGGAATAGTCATATCAAAAAGCACAGAGATATTCTATTATCTAATTCTTGAATTCCTTCTTAAAACACCGCGAATGGAATTTAAACAGATAAATTACTAATAATTCCAGCTGTAATTTTACAATTTTTTTCGATGTCTTCAAACTGATATTTCCTTTACAGGATGAAACAAAGAATTACATTAAAGTTTGCAACATTTACAATGAACAGCCCCCAAAATTGAAAACCTATTGGAGCCCCAAGAATATCATGCTGCAAGTTCATTCCGGGAGTACGTTATGCATTGACTATTACTGCTAAGCTAACGGAAGGAAGGAAAATACTCCGCTTTTTTCTTTATTCAATGCCTGGAAGCATATTGCAAGTTACTTGCGTTCGTGGAATGTAACAGTATTCAGTGGCATGCAGTGACTTCGTATCACCAATTAAAACAAAGTAAGTTCAGCTCAGATATCATATCTAAATCTGGACGGCTTCTTTGCCAGGAGGAAAATAAGAGGAACTCTTAAAAGAGAAAAGGACAAAGATTTACGATGCAGGAAAAGAAAGGTGATATATCATTAAAATCTTTTGAGGTATGACAACTCATTTATTGACACTGTTAGATGGGTCGAAAAATGGCATTAGATCGCTTTCAAAGATATTTTTAGAATAAATTGAAAGATAGAGATGAGTCTAGGGGTACGTGTATGCATTTTTTTTTAATCAAATTTAATTTTAAAAAACTATATAAGTATTCTGATTAATCATTAAAATAATATTTTATGAAAATTTTACTTATAAAAACAAGTAAAGAAAAATCGATTATTTAAAATTATGTTCATTTAGATAAAGATGAAGATAAACCGCAACAAATATCATCTATATACAGTCGGTAACAAAAGTGTCCGAACACTAGCAAAAATTCCTATGTAAAAAAAGTACACTTCATACGGTTCTGTCAAATAAATCCTTATCGAATCATGTTCTTAGACTGACTAAGAAGAGGATTCGACAAGGATTTATTTAACAAAACCGTATGAAGTGTACTTTTTTTACAAAGGAATTTTTGCTAGTGTTCGGACACTTTTGTTACCGACTGTACATGATGTCTGTACTCACAAAAAATGTATTCGAAGACATAAAAAAATATTTAATTTGGGCGGAATAAAACAGAATCCTTGAACAAATTAAGCCTAAGTCCACTCGTTAAGCTCTGTAGGACTGAATAAGACACATTTATTTAAAGAGGGCAAATTTTAGAAAATTTGCCCTCTTTATTAAAATAAATTATTTAAAAAATAAAAGGAAAAAGCGGGAGTTTCGTAAAGTCGGACTTTTCAAAGATCACGAACCAGCTGGTCGCCGAAGGCGGCTAGTAAGAAATATTTTTTTTGTACATTTTAATTCTTCCTGACTCCTTTTCATACTTTAATTTTTGTAAACTTTGTATATTTCAAAAAATCATAAAATTGTCATAAAGTTCAGTTCAAAATCATTTTATAGATGTTTAGTGTAGAATTTTTATAGATGTTTAGTGTAGAATTGTTGACAAGATTTATTTATTTTTTTTACTGTCCAAAAACTTTTTGCATGTGTTGTATAAAAGACACCGGATTCTCACAAATTTCTAAGACCAGATTTTTGAGATCCTGAATTTCGATTATATGTCTTAGATTATATGTAACTCCGATTATATGTCTTTGATTTGCAATTTTTTAATTGAATAAACATACCTATAAAAAATATTTAGATTTTGAAGCCTTACACTTCATAGTTTAAAGAAAATTGAAACTATGCTTCATACAAAGCATGCACTACGTAATAAAATAAAAGTTTTAAGCAAAAGAAAACATTTATTCAAGAAAGATTAATCTCTATTAAAAAAATAAAAATAAAAAAAGTAGTACGTTTTAAATTCAAAATAGGCTAAAAACTTAAATTAGAATCGGGAATTCAAAGTATTGCAATACTGAACCGGGCCCATCAAAATTGTAGAGCTTTGAATAATTTCAACTCACTCGGATGATAAGATGTTATTAAAATTCGAAAACAAATTTAGAACTGAAGCTGGTGGCCAGGAACCCGAGTCCCCCCACCCATACAAGTTATACTTGCACGCAAAATTCCAGTTCAGTCAAAGGATAGGAAGTGCGTTAAAATTGCTTGCAATATTTGAATTTAAAAGACAGCACATGAAGTTAAATACAAGTATATATAAAAAAAGACGCAGATATGTAAAAAGCCCTCTAGCAATTCCTGAATTAAGTATAAATTTCCCTTCCCTTCATCAACTCTGGTCAATAAACTATTAATTAGTGTAAACCTCATCCACGGCACGGATTTAAACATATTATATGTGCTTGTTGTGCTATAGCAAAAAACAAGAAACACAAGCGACCATTCTGCTTTTTGAAAAACAAGTTTCAACCACAAGCGGATATCATTGCATCATCGTCTGTAACTGAATTTTCTTTATTACACTATAATTTTTGCTTAAAAGCTATATATGAATATATAATACGTAAGTATACTGTATACCGGTGTCTTGGTATATATTATGATGATATAGCAGCATATTATAAAAACAGGAAAGATAAATTTGTATAATTTTGAAAATTCGCATACGTCCGTATCATAAAAAATGAATAAATATGAATATATAAAACTAAAAAGAGAGTTTTTCATTGGAGATATAATCATTAATTCTTTAAGATTATAATCCTTATCTTATGAAACAATAGATTGCAAAATCGGGTACCGTGATTCCAGAATATTTTTCTAACACGTGGGAATCCTACTATAAAATTGTGAGGCATTTTACTTGTTCAGTGCATAGTTGCGAAATATGACTACTTACAAAATACTATATGATTCGTGAATATGTGCATCCTTTGAGTTAAAGTGAGGTTATTAATTGCATATTGTATTCCACAAAGATATTATAATGAAACTGAGAGGGAAAACGAAGGTTATTAGTATGAAAGGTTTTAACTGAAAATAGTATTGCATACATGATTTTTTAAATAACGAATATTTTCCATGGGGGTTTGAGTTTTTAATATATTGATAAATGATATCGGCTTTTAAGTTCAAAATAAGTAATAAAAGTAGCAGAAACTTACAAAATTATTCTTAAAAACAAAATTTTCTTAATTTTTACTCACTTGGATAATTAAAATTAAATATTTACATACACATAGATAATTTCTAATTTTTCTTTTACACACACACACACATATATATATACTAACGCTTTACACTGTGAGAAAAACACTTTTACATTGATTCTCATAATTATAATTATAAGGACGACAATAGTTTTTTTTTTTTTTTTTTTTTTTTTACTATAATAAGCTTTGAAAACTATTATTGAAATAAGTATATTTTTTATTAATTTAAATTACATTAAGAGACGATAAAGTTTTATTGTTGTTTAGTTAAAAATTCCTATATAAAAAAAGTACACTTAATACTGTTTTGTTAAATAAATCCTTGTCGAATCATGTTATTAGACTGACTAAGAACGTGATTCGACAAGGATTTATTTATCAAAACAGTATTAAGTGTATAGAGTTCTAACAGATGACGTCATGCTGAGGGACAGTTGACCTTACTGACCCATTTTACCATTGCGGAATAGTGTTAAAAATTTATTGTAACACAGTGTTGTAAATGTATTTGTAAAAGCATAAAAAAAATCGACTACTACGCTTCCAAAAGCATGGAAAAATTAGAGCTGTCCTTCAGCAAAGTACGGTTTCTAAGAAGAAAGTCACGTGGTTGTTAGAACCTAATTTTTTTTTTTCCTTTTTTTTTTTTTTTTTTTTTTTTTATGTAGGATTTTTTGCTAGTGCTCGGATACTTTTGCTGCCGACTGTAATAATTATCATGATGTTGTCTTAATTCGAAACACCAAATTTTTCACTCTCTCTCTTTTTTTTTTTTCCTTTTTCTTTTTCCTTTGGGATATTCTAATAGCATGTTTTTCTTCAATTTCTTGCTTTTTTTTTTTCTGGAGTGTCTCTTAGATTTCTAGATCTTCCTGGTTTTCGGCCACATCTTTTCTTGGAGTAGTTTTTGTACGAGGTTTTCTTTAGGAAAAGGCTGTACCAGTTCAAGCATGACACACAAAAAGATGTTAGATGTTGAAGGTTTCGAAATTTCAAAAGGACATAAAACAGAGACATCCAGTTCGATCATTGTTGGTTCATTTTCTTCCTGAAGAAAATCTTTTTTTTGGAAATTTATGGAGGGAGCTTGTCTGTCTGCCACATTTCAACTTAAATATTCCTCCTCAGTTAATATGTTTTGATTCGCTAGCCATATGCCAGATACACGAAAACCTGATTGAATGATCATAGGAATAAAGGCTGGCGGATAGGACTTGTCAACATTCCAACAACGTCATATATAGTGATTGGTTTGCCATGGTTTCCCAGCATCCAATTACTACAGGCTGTACTGTAGTATTTCTTAAAAGTTCCACACACACCTCTTTCCAACGGTTGAAGCTTATGACTGTTGGTGGGTTGAAGCAATATCCCTCATAAAACAATATCCTTCATTTAATTATAAAAGTTTTTCAATTGAATTGTAGCAACATGAAGAATATGGTTGCAATTGTAACTAGGGCCATCCATGGCCCTAGGTACAATTCAGCTATGCGCTCCTAGGTACAAGTTTTGATAACTTCATTAAAAATGCCTTCCACTAAAAAACCCACATACAGAGAGGATTAATTAAATATCTCATTTGTTACTCAATATAACAAAAAATATTTTATACTAGAAATGAAAGAAAATTATTTGACTTACCTTTGTAAAATAGCAAAAGAGATGAGCTGCAAAATTTTACTTCGAACTATGTAAATTCTTTTTCTACGTGTAACTTGCAAAAACTTTCTCCTCAATGGTTTCAAAGTGGTTGTAAATGTAGCAGTTGATGTTGTTACTCACCCAATTGAGTATTAAAACTTAAAACTAAATATTATTCAAATAAAGTGGGGTGGTTCTAGGTACATGGGTCTCCCCTATATTGCGCAGTACACACTGGTTTTTTTTATATATTTATTGCATTTATGCATCTGCTTCTATTTCTTTGTATCAGTATTTATACCATTATACTATTGAATATACAAATGCATACATATACATTTATAGCTACACTTTTGTTTTTACATATTTGCATTACATATCAACATAAATACATAATCTAAAGCAATTTACAATGTCTGGTGCTCTGTTGTACAATTTCTGTTACAGAGTATACATCAAATTTTATCAGAATTAAAAAAAAAAAAATCTTTATTTGGCTAACATTTTATAAATTTAAATAAAGATATTATTTTCATTCAGAGATTTCCGTAATTTTTAATAAAATACATCTTCACAAAATTTTAAAATAATGTCTACTACTACCTTGTAATGTCGATACAAATTGCATTACTAGTAGAAATGATTCTTGAAATATTTTATGAACTATTTTTTACAATCATGAAGCCTTGATGTAGTGTTTAAAGTTTAACAATTTTCAGAGCAGAAATTCTCGCTCACTGTTGGGAGCCTACAATCATTAAAGAAGTGTTTCAGAGATAAACAATAATGTTTACGTAAACCTAATTAGCATATGTATTTATCTCAGCTAATATGTATATACAGTTAAAAATTTGTGCTAGTTTGGTTTAACTTTTTGTTTCACGTTAGCTGCAAACTTTGTCGAAAAATCTTCTCATGTTTTAAGGGGACTTGGCACCTTTGACTTAGCTGACTTAACTTTTTCATATCTTCAAAATTCTAGAACTTCTATAGATATCTAATACTCGATAATCTTTTTTTTTTTTTTTTTTTTTTTTTATGGATTTTTTTTTTTTTTTTTTTTTAATCTACTTAAAATAATTAGGATTACAATATCTTTAAAAGAATTTTGCGATATCTTTAAAAGAAAAGATATTAAAAATAAAAATATAACAAAAATTAGGTTTTGATTGCAAATTATTACGCAGACATGCACTTCTTAATTTTTTTCTCAAAAATTAGGTAGTAATTAATAAATTTCAAAATCCATTCCTAATTTTTTTAAGTGAGTTTTATTAAACATCCAAAAAAAAAAAAAAAAAAATTGTCTTTTCTTTTATATCTGTAGAAGTTTTAGCATTTTGAAGATCATGAAATCGTGAAAAAATTTAAACTGAGAAAATATAATTTAAAGAATACAAATGTGTAAAAATTCTATCAAATACATTAAGAATTGTTGCCTTAATATATATTTTATTGAATAAACCTGGTGTAGCTCAATTGATAATCATTATATGGATATATGAGCTTTTACATAGAACCTTCAGTTGTGCCAAGTGCCCTTCAATTAACTATGAAATGTTATTACATTAGGCCAATATATGGGTATTTTAAATCAGAAAATTGGTAAAGTAAAATATTTTTTAAAGTAAGATTTTAAGAAAAACTTTCATTGGATTCTTCATTTTCGTTTGATCTTACATATTCGATATAGACTAGTACGCTATCTGCCAATAAGTATTCGTACACTTTTGAATTTAGACATTTTGACAAATATCTAGAAAATTTCTTTAGGAATCTCTTGACACTTTGGTAGTGTAAAGAACAGGTTATACTTCATATTTTTCAACAACAGTTGTGTCCTGAAAAGGAAAAGGGGACCAGTAAAATATTAAACAAATATCAAAATGTTTTGGATCGCCCCGTAGGACGCTGGATCGCTGTAGTGTGTGATGGTAGTACTGTGTGTAGTATGTGATCGCTGTAGTGTGTTTGGATCGCTGTAGTGTGTGATTAAGGGAATTTTTCTCATTATCTGTATAAAATTATATGAGGCTACTGTGAGGGAGTTCCTCACATATCCTTTTATTTCATCAAATTTATTATATCCTAACTAAATATATATTTATTCACAATTAAAATTTATTTTATGCCAAGGTGGGGCTGCCATATTTTTAACCGTCTTTTCATTTAAAAAAAATTCCCATTAAAATATCATTAACACAATGGAAAATATGTTGGCGCCCTTGGCTTCAAAATGTGGTGATATTACCATAAGCTGGCGTTTTACAAGGGTGCTGTCAGATTTGACTCCCGGACAGTTCGTTAATAATCACCGTACTAACAACATGTAAAACTTTTGTAAATTGAAAATCTCTCTCTCCTCCACCATCTTTTTAACGAATTCACCTCTACTGGATACGAACTTGGCTTGTCCTCATATGTCATTTTATATTTTTCAATAAATACTCACGGCTATTAAAAATGACTGGAATTGACATTTATTTTAAAATGACTATTATTTTATTGACTTGTTTTTAGAGGACTGTGGCTTTTATGCTACAGCTACCACATATGTTCATGGAGGTATGACGGTTTCTTTAAACGACTGCAAAAATAATTTTCACTTTTTTAATTATATCACGTAGGGTACTAGACCCAGTGCAAAGCCATTTTTAGGAAATATGGCATACTACATTAGACTCAGAATACAGCAATCTGAATGCAAAAATGTTGAATATCTTACTAAACACGAGCACTTTTACTAAACAATTCTTAACTACGCATGCGCAAGCTTTATAAAAAATTTCATTTACATATTTTAATAGCCAAAGACATTGAGCAACTTACATAAAAACCCCAAACAAATATCATGTAAATTCAAAACGCAACGAGCGGTAGAATGAACAGATTTTAAGTTCTTCTCGAAAAAAAAGAAAGATGCTAGGGGGTTTTATCAATATGTATTTACAATCAGCGAAAACACTGAATTACCATTGGGCATTCTTTGAATCAAGATAAAAATGTGAGTAAAACCCCTTATAGTTTAGTATTTTCAGAGAACTGAAATTCTGTTCATTCTATCTATCGTAACGTTTGGAATTTACATGATATTTGTTTGGGGTTTTCCTATAAGTTGCTCAATACCTTTGGCTATTAAATTATGCAAATGAAATTTTTATAAATCTTGCGCATGCTTATTTAAAAATTGTTTAGTAAAAGTACTCGTGTTTCGTAAGATATTCAACATTATTGCATTCTGATGGCTGTATGCTATGTCTAATGTAGTATGCCATATTTCCTAAAAATAGTTTTGCACTAGTTCTAATACCCTACGTGTTATAATTAAAAAAGTGGAAATTCTTTTTTGCAATTTTTTAAAGAAACCGTTATATATCCATGAGTATATGTGGCAGCCTCATAACATTTTATACAGATAATGAAAAAAGTCCTCTTAATCACATGCTACAGCCAAAATGCATTTAAAGCATTATTTTTTACAGGGTACTCCAAAACATTTAGATTTTTGTTTATCTTTTTATTTGTCCCCTTTTCCTCTTCAGGACACAACTTTTGCTGAAAGATATGAGGTATAACATGTTCTTTTAATAAAGAAGCATCACAAAACTGGCGTTGTAAAAATTATTACTTACAAACTTTGAATAAACACCATAAAATGCAATAAACTCGCAACAATTGTTTCGGGTCGAAAAAAACACGACCCTTCATCAGGCGAACAAAGTAAGCACGAGTGCTGCAGTCAAAGCGGCAACGCGACTGCAGCACTCGTGCTTACTTTGTTCGCCTGATGAAGGGTCGTGTTTTTTTCGACCCGAAACAATTGTTGCGAGTTTATTGCATTTTATGGTGTTTATTCAAAGTTTGTAAGTAATAATATAACATGTTCTGTACACTACCAAAGTTTGAAGATGATTCCTGAGGACCATAGCAAATTTTTTATGCTTTTGTTCGGGTACTGAACAGTAGATTTCGCATGAAATTCATTGTTCTTTAGTATTCAGACACGATGGTTACGATAATATTTGCTGTGTTAAAATTAATTACTAAGTTTCCAGGCATCACCAAAGTATAATTCCATAAATAACAATAGCATTTCAACTCTGCACTAATAAGTAATATAAATGATTTATTTAAACAAAAAAATGTTGTTGGTACTTTAAATGTTGTTGGTACTTTACTGTTTTTCACTTTAAATTCACATAAAAGAAGCAAATTTCGTAATTTTAAACCGAATAGTTAAATAAGTATAAAACGCATACTATGCATTTTACATAGAGTCAGCAGCGAAATTATTCGAGCGGTAGCAAAAAATCCCTATATAAAACTAGTACACTTAATACTGTTTTTTAAATAAATCCTTGTCGAATCATGCTCTTAGTCTGTCTAAGAACATGATTCGACAAGAATTTTTTTAACAAAACAGTATTAAATGTACTATTTTTATGTATAAATTTTTTCTAGCGCTTGAAAAAAGTTTGCTGCCGGCTGTATTTTATAGGGTTTTAGAAACTTGTGATTTTCTGTTTTCGAACTCAACTCAAGTAAATTAAGATAAACAGTACCTCAATGTGAATTAAGAATGAATATATTACTTATATATATATATATATTATATTTAAATAAAACGTTTTTATTTTACAAAACATGTTTCTCTTTTCCTGCGCATTTCTTTTCTTTTGTTTTCCTAAAAATAATAATAATAATAATAAATTAATTAATTAAAATACGTAATTTAAATCTCTTGAAATATGCGATAAACAGTTATAAGCAAGCATGTGAAAGAAGGCAGAAATTTGCTATTTATGATAAAATACATAATTTTTACCATTTTACATTTAATGAGTTTTATAGAATTATCAGTATTATTTATTTTTATGCATTGAAACCATAATTAAAATTTCTTTGCTTTTTTTTCGTTTTTTTTTTCTTTTCTTTTTTAGAATATTGACAAAGATTCATTCATCAACAAAGAGAGAGAAATACTACCTAGCGGTCAAGAGTGGACACTCTGTGTTCATCCGTTCCTGCAGGACAGCGTCCTAGACTCCACCCCCCACGTGTCCGGAACTTTAATGGACATTCCGTGCTCACGTATATTGAGAATATCTTTCCGCCTTCCATACAGAAAATCCCGATCAATAGGAAGGGGAAAAAATGGCACAGACAGGCAGTACAAGCATAAGAAAGATATTGGTTTTGAAAAACTATATAAAAATAAAAAGGAGAAAACATTATTATATAGTATATATTTTTCAACTGAAACTTATTTTGAGGAATTTCTTTTCAGTTTAGGTGAAGATTTTTTGCAATTTTGGATGCAAGGTAATAATTAAAAATTAACAGGTTAAAAGTATATGCAAACAATGGAGAAAAATCCTTCATCATGCATACATTATGTCATATTATGTGATACACTGTTAACAATTTCAGGCAATATTGAATCATATTATGACGTCACATTAAATATAACCATAAGACGGCGAAAATCTATCCCGTGATTTGATGTTTTATGGGAACTATGAAATAAATCTGTGTATACATGAAATAAAATTTAATTAGTTCAGATCTGATACAAAATATTTCTTAAACTCTTTCTTTTGAGCTATTCTTCCATTTGTTTTTAACTCTTCAAGAAAATTGAACAGTGCTTTTCAATTCGGTTCCTTTGTTTGTACCCGCTCTCATTTCCAAGAGTAATTTTAGAATGCTTTAAACCGTTATAATGTTACTGACATTCAGGCTCACTATGGCACTTTTATTCTTGAAAATAACATAAATAGCACTACCAGTTTGTTTACAGGTACACACAGACGAAATCGCACATATTATGATCTATGAGCAGTATTTCTTTATGGCTATTAGGTTGATTTCTTTAGAAATCGACCTATTGCAATCACTTCGTCTATCTATCTATATATATATATATATATATATATATATCTATAATGAAAATTTTGTCATCACGATAACTCCCGAAGTAATACTCGAAATGGAACCAAATTTGGACAGTGAACTGATCTTATAAATATCTTGGATGAGTTCGTTAACCAAGTTGCTCCGACGTTTTGTTTTCAAGTGGCAGCCACTTGAAACTTTCAAACCGACATTGTAAAAAGCATATTTAAAGCAAGATTTGCTTGAATTTTGTTGTAAATACAGGCTACATAAGGATCTCAATGAAGTTTATTAATGAAGTTTATCCGCCATTTTTAATAAAGTGGCAGATATTTTAAGTTGAGCGGGACCACTTGAAATCAGGCTACCACTTAAAAAATTTAAAATCACTACAACTTCCGAAATAATACTCCAAATTGAACCAAATTTAGACAGTGTCTTAACATATCTTATATATATGTTAGATGAGTTTATTAACCAAGTTGGTCGGCCATTTTGTGTTCAAGTGGAGACCACTTGAAAATTTCAAATTCAAATTGCAAAAAGCGTATTCCGAATTTGTTTGAAATTTGATGTAAATATAGACCACATAAGGGTCTCAATGTAGTTTATTAATGAAATTTATCCGTCATTTTTAATAAAGTGGTAGATATCTCAAGTTAAGCGGGGCTACTTGAAATCACGCTACCACTTGAAAATTTGAAACCATGATAACTTCCGAAATAATACTCCAAATGGATCCAAATTTGAACAGTGTCTTAACTTATCTTATAAATATCTTAGATGCGTTTGTTAACCAAGTTGCTTCGCCATTTTGTTTTCAAGTGGAGACCACTTGAAAATTTCAAATTGAAATTGTAAAAAACGTATTCCGAAATTGTTTGAATTTTGATGTAAATACAGACCATATAAGGATCTCAGTGAAGTTTATTAGTATATATCCGCCATTTTTAATAAAGTGGCAGATATCTTAAGTTAAGCTGGACCACTTGAAATCAGGATCCCACTTGAAAATTTAAAATCACGATAACTTCTGAAATAATACTCCAAATCGAACCAAATTTGGACAGTGATATTATCATATAATTATCTAGAATGTTTTCACTGGGCAACTTGTCCCGACATCTTCTTTCTAAGTTCCAGCCACTTGAAATCACGCAGCCACTTGAAAATATGCCATCACGATACTTTTTAAAATACTAAACTGATTCAAATAAAAGTTGGATAGTGAACTTATATTTCAAATATCTAGGATAAGTTCACTTGGTGACTTCATCCGCAATTTTTATTTCCAAGTGGCGGCCACTTGAAAATTTGTCATTATGGTAACTTTAGTAATACAGAATCAATTTGCATCAAATTTGGGTAGTGGATTTATCCTTCAAATATCTCAGAGAAGTTCGCTGGGCACCTCACTCCGCTTTTTTTTCCAAGTGGTGCCACCTGAAAATTTCTTATGACGATATTTTAGAAACACTGATTTAATTTGAACTAGATCTGGATAAGGAACTTATACAAGTATACTGGATGATTTCGCTGGGCAAGTTGTTTTGCCATTTTGTTTCCAAGTTGAAACCACTTTGACTGCCACTTGAAAATTTGCCATAAAAATAATTTTTGAAACACGGCACTGATTTAAACCACAATTGGACAGTGAATCTATTGCTTCAAATATCTTGGATGTGTTTGCGGGGCAACTTGTTCCGCTGTATTGTTTCCAAGTGGCGGCCACTTGAAAATTTGTTATTACGGTAACTTTAGAAATACTTAATCAATTCAAATCAAAGTCGATTTATCATTCAAATAACAAAAATCTAGAAAATTCACGTAACTCGTGAACCAATCACGTTATTGCGTCCAACTTTGGTATATCGATAATAAGTATTTTCTCGCCAAAAGTCGCCAAAAAATTCGCCATAGGGGAAAAGTCGCCAAATTTGGCGCCAAATCCATTACCTGCGTTACTGGATCTTTTTAATGCGTTTTTAAGGAAAAATTAGACTATTTTAATGCTAAAACAAACTAGAGATGCAGAAAACTAACATTTTATCAACTTACTAAGCCTCTTTGAAAGACTTTCTAAAAAAAAAAAATATTTTGAAATTTGCAACGATATCTTAGATGAGCAACTTTCTCTGCCATTTTGATCGAAGTGCCAGCCACTTAATTTTTCAACACGATGACTTTTGAGATTTTGAATTAATTCGAACTATATGTGTACAGTAGACGATTAGACTTATCTCACAAATACATTTCATATATTTGTCAACTTAACTCACCATTTTGTTTCCAAGCGCCGGTCACTTGAAAATTTTAAATTCACATAAAAAGGTATTTATGAACCGATTTGCTTAAAACTCCATATGGGCATAGCCTACATCAATATTTCTATCAAGTGCATTAATAATTTGTAGCCGCCATTTTGAAACAAAATGACGGCTACTTGATAAGGAAAAAGAAATCAACCTACCCTTCCGAATAAGCCGGAAGGACTTGTTTTTATATTTTTATAGCACAAAGCATAAAGAAGTTATCATGCATTACTTAAATATATGTGCTTGATTTTGTTCAAAAGATCTGAAAACGTGCACCATATACTAAATTTTAGCTACGCCAAAAAAAAAAAAAAAAAAAGGACGACACAGTTAAAATCAGCAGAAACATTTACGATAATCATAGCGTCAAGTGCATAAAACTTTACTGATAAAGGCCAATTTTCTACTGTAAGAATTTCAGCTTAGGGAAACGTTTTTCAAGAGGGTCTTTCTATTATTATTACCCGCATTTAGAGAAGTTTCAGAGAAAAACACGGAAAAATCTCAAGACCAGGCCGATGAGAGAGACTTAGGTACGAATCCGAAATCTCCATCTGCTAGAATTTCTCAGTCATGCGGGTGAGGGCGTTTATAGTATAGAAACCGTAATAAAACCATATTACACTATGGGAATAAATTTAACCAAATGTAGGTATATATATATACGGGGGGGGGGGGGGTTAACAACCAAAGTTAATTTTTGATGATAAGACCTTTACACTATAATTGAATACCCACTAATTTGCATTTTCAAAGTAGTCTTCGTCCTGTGAAGTGGGCAGGATATCAGATACTTCCAATAAACTATATCTAAGATATAGTACTAATTGGTATTGTGCTTTACCAAGACTCTTTTTAGAAGTCTTTCAATATTTAAAGTCTGGCTTTTAGAACATTGGAAATGATTGTTACACAATCTTATTCTCAACTTCTATTACAGTATGTGAACTTGTTATATGACACGAAAAGTAACACATAATACAAATAGACGG
The DNA here is from genome assembly GCA_963930645.1 of Salticus scenicus. Taxonomy (NCBI): domain Eukaryota; kingdom Metazoa; phylum Arthropoda; class Arachnida; order Araneae; family Salticidae; genus Salticus; species Salticus scenicus. Next base: position 284,650,752 of record OZ005648.1, read on the forward strand.
TGAAAACTGGGCTTTCCTAACGATTACTTTCTATCTTGTTTCGATGAACTTGTGTTCGATGCAGTGAGATCATCAGAAACAATTAACTTACTTTTCATCTAATTTCGTTGTTATTAATATATTTCAGAAATGAATTCTATATAGCGAAATTCATTAATAAGTTATTTGACGATGAGTGAATGTCACTTCTTAATTTTAAGTACAGTATGGGTGTAAATATCCATATATGGAGAGATGATCTATCTATCTATCTATAGGAATCATATTCGTTCAGATTGCTCTACATTTCAATACTTCAGCATATTTTACAATAAAACCTCAAATTTGCTTCAATATTTTTTTAATTTCCACGCCTTCATTTTTTTTTTTTTTTTAAAGTTGACAGGATTTTTTCTGTGATTTTAAATTCAATTTTGATGCATAGTAAACTGATCAGCTATATACGCAAAAAAAAAAATTTCATATACAGTAACCGCCGCTTAATAAATTCACTGGTTAATAAAATCAGCTGCTCATTCTGATCAAATTGCCAGGACAAATCAACATCGCCGGTTGATAAGCTCAAAAAGTGTCTCTTCAGCAGAAAAGATGCCATTTATGCACACAAAACAAATTTTTATGTACACTGTGATTTTTTATTTTTGAAGTAAAAACGAAAAAAAAAAAATAAAAAATACAGCGATACCTTCGTTATCACTCTTTGTCAAAAATTTTACATTGAAAGTATACACTGTAAAAAAATAACTATTACCAGCTGCAAGAAACTCTCTGTGATTGGAGAAAATAATTATTTTCTCCAATCACAGAGAGTTTTTTGCAGCTGGTAATAGTTATTTTTTTACAGTGTACTTACAAAAATAAACATGCCCATTACACTGTAAAAAAATAACTATTACCAGCTGCAAGAAACTGTCTGTGATTGGCGAAAATAATTTTTTTCTCCAATCACAGAGAGTTTCTTGCAGCTGGTAATAGTTATTTTTTTACAGTGATGTGCATGTCAAGTAACAGTTACAAGTAACAGTTCCAAGAAATGTATTTTTTAAAGCGCGGTAATGAGTTACAAATTTGATTTCGTTTGCAAGTGATATATTTTTGTAATTTTCAATTTTTAAAGGAAAGCGTATCGAAATTTTGGATGTGCTTAATTTACTTATTTTGAAGAAACAATTAATTAATTGTGTCAAAATTTAATGATATTGTTCATTAATTTCATTACATTTTGAAATTTCTTTCCAAATTTAGGGAAGTAGTACCTTTTTCAAGAGTGCAGGAACGTTCGCCGCATATAAAAATCAGCCGCTTTATAAAATAATTTTGCTCAGAACGAATGCGATTTTAATAAGCGGTGGGAACTGTATATATATTATCGGTTGATTTTCCTCACATCACCTCTAGAACAAATATCACAGAGAAAAACATGATTGATGAGATGTTTTGTTTAGCACAGTGATAAGCAGCGTTTGTTGTTACACAAAATATTGATTATTACATAATGACTATTCCAGAAAAATAAGATAAATTTATAAAATAACATGATATGATATGATTTTTGATTCAACAATGTTTCATAGACTTTTTCTCTTTAAAAAATAAATTTCACACCCCAAGCCACTTCATTGAGGGGCTGACGCACATTAAACTTTTCATGAGTTTAAAAAAATAAATAAATAAATACTTGCGGGTTTTTTTTAATAGAGTTTTGTTCCCTTGTTATAGTATATGCAGTTATTAAAAAATAGTAATTATTATTATTATAATTTTAGAAATAAAACTAGCTGGCATAGCTGGACTCTTCTCGATTCTAGATCATGTATTTGGCATAAAAAAATTTCTACAATAAAGCATATTGTATAAATGTTAAGAGAAATGAATTTGGCCGATTTCTCAACATAATCACAGACTTCAATATCCTACCCAAAAGGCTACCCTATCTCCGATTCGACACATTTATCTTAAATCCTGATTTGCGGATTACTTTTATCAGGATTAGTCTCATATTTTAGATTTTATATTCCATACTTTTTCCAATGCCACAACATTCATAATGCACGTTTATGTGAAATTGTGATCTATCCTACTATGTTTAAAAAAAAAAAAAAAAAAAAAAAACCTAAATTTCGATTAATTTGCTATAATTAAAATTAGAATATTCATAGCCAATGATGATCATTCCAGTATCACAAAAAAATCTTTTAAAACCAGTCGGATGTCTTTGGAGGGAAAATAATCCGCATAATCCATGTTTATACGAAATTTTGCTCTATTCTTTCATGTTAAGAAAATACATATCATTCCATGAATAGCAATAGAGTGTTTTTGCCAGTATCATCATAAGTGATATTTTAAAACTGGTCCGAGAACTTTACAGTCATTTATTCTTGATGTATTATCTACATAAACAAACAAACTTACGAAATCTTTACACGGACACCAGTTAGATTTTGTGATTTTAGGATATCTCACACCTCAAAACATGTTAAAACGTAAAAAAAAAAGGGGGGTAAAAAATATTCACAAATATTCAAGCTTCCTATATTTGTAGTATAATGGAGAATTTAAATAAAAGATATTTTATTTAAGAATAAATAAATCTCTAAATTTAAGAGAATCTATTTGAATCGAATTCTTTATTATCTAAAATATCTATCTCCCCTATCCTTTCATTTTTTTTTTCCTTACTATTTTAAATCTTTATTTCTTCTTGAAAAATTAAAATGTTTTATGACAATGCTATTGGATTACTTTCTAAATCCCTATTCCACATTCCAAATTCTTTTGAATAGTTTAGCATATTCGATTTATATCTCAAAATGAAAATGATTGTTTTAAGTAAATCAAAGCGTTCTTCGCTGTCTCACAACATATCAAACTTTATTAAATATTGATTCAAGAATACGTATCATTTTATTGAGGAGTTAAATGTTATTACAGATAAAATGGGTTTTTATCTGCTATGGAGAATTTGATCGTTTTCCTTGATCCCTTAATCACTAAGTAAATATAATATAAAAAGTTTACAAAAAATCTGCAACAGAGAAAAAAAAATAAAAGTAAATAAATAAATAAATTTTGGTGGCATGAAGGCTGAGCTCTTTCAAAAACTTTTATCCATTTTCAAAACCTTACTTTTTTTTTCCTCCAAATTATTACTTACCTATTATAGTATATGTATGGGAAACTTAGGTATTTGTGAAAATTTTAAACCTCGGTTTTTGTTGTTTTAACACGTTAGCGCCCAGTTTCCTCATTTCAGGACAGCTAATAAAATGGCACGTATATTTTTTGTGGTTTCTTAGAATGGTTTCTGCTTTTTAGTGACAGTTTGTAGCATCACTCTAAATGTGAAAGTTTTATGTACCTACAATTAATTATTATTTCATAATTTGGATAGTCATTTTATAATTTTTCATTCGTCGCACATATGTTTGCTTTTTGCGAAAGTATACTAATTTAAATCAAGTTGAATAATAATATATATTATAATACTTTACTTTGAAGATCTTTGTCAACATATAATACGAAATTAAACTGTTATCTCAAAGTTTTTCTATCTGGAAGTTTTCTCGCTATAGCACTAAATGTCAATAAATGAGGATAGGCTTTAAATTTAAAACTATCAGAAGAATTGTTTAGTTTAATATATTTTACTGTCAGTTGTCTATATTAATTTAGAAGTGAAATAATCAGCTAATAATATTTTGTAAAATTAATTCGTGCGTTAACGGGTTAATACATTTTGAAGCATAGGGAATCCGAAAATCGGTATGGTGGCAATTTTTTAGGCTAGACAATTTTTTAATTTTTTAGCTTGTTAGTGTATTAGTCTGTATATTGCAAGAATAAATTATCGTATAAAGAGATCGAATCAATTTTTAAAATATTATTTATAATTCTGGCAAGAATCCTATTGAATTTCAGCATTCTAATTTGAAAACTTCGAAGGTTATTCGAAATTTAAGTTTTCCTTAACATGTTAGATGACAACAAAATTTCGCAGAAACATGGCTTTTAGATATTAATATCCTAACAAAGAGGTCGTATTAATTTTAAAATAGCCTTCATGGTACTGGCACAAACTTCATTGACTATGGACATGCTACTTTGAAGTTTAGAAGTTAATTTAGAAGTGAAATAATCAGCTAATAATATTTTGTAAATTAATTCATGCGTTAACGGGTTAATACACTTTGAAGCATAGGGTGTAATACACTTTGAAGCATAGAAGTTTAGAAGTTAATTTAGAAGTGAAATAATCAGCTATATTAATATCCTAACAAAGAGGTCGTATTAATTTTAAAATAGCCTTCATGGTACTGGCACGAACTTCATTGACTATGGACATGCTACTTTGAAGTTTTCGTAAGTTATTTGAAATTTCTGATTTTCTTAATATGGCAGAATAGAGCAATATCTCGCATATACTTGCATTATGGCGATTATTGCATTGGAAACACTCATGGAATCGCATGAAAACTGAAAATGATTCTACTAAAATTAAATAACAAATTTGGGTAAGATAAACATATAGGGAAGCGGAAAGAGGGTAGCCTAATACGTCGGGTTTTTGAAATAGCGACAGGGCCGAGTGATCGGTAGAGTTGATTTGTCTTAACATAAATATTGTTTCCTCTAAAGTAGAAATTCATGAGAATAAATGTTATGGAGAATACAGCAGAGTTTAACTTATGCCAAACAGATTTTTTAGAAAAAAATATTAAAAGTTGGAAATGTGAAAAATGAACCGGTTAAAAATTCGCGACTTTTAATAAGTTATTTTATACTCTCTCCCCTCCCCCCCCCCCCCAAAAAAAAAAAAAAAAAAGTGACTTGTGATTTAACATATGTTGGAAGTTTGAAAATTATCAGATCGCAAATTTAAAAAAAAAAAAAAAAAAAAAAAAAAAAAGTGCAAAGTAGCCTAGAAAAGAAATACTTTAATTATTTTATAAGAATCTCAATAAAATCTCTTGTTTTAAATCGAATTTAGAGACTTTTGAACTGCGAACTCATAATCATTATTTGTAGCCAATTTTTAACTTTTGTCAAAATCGGTTCAAAATTTGCGATTTAAGGCAAAAAAAAAAAAAAAAAAAAGTGTTTTTATACTCAAGTCTAAAGAACACTTGATTTTTTAATTAACGTGATTTGTAAGTTGGAGAAATTGCCAACTCAAAAATTTTAAAATATCAAAGAAAATTGGTCTGAAAAATAAAATTTTAATTAATTTTTAAACAATCTGTCTAGACGTTTTTTATAAAACATAGTTAAAAACCCTACCGAATAAATTAGCTTTCTAATTATAGAACAAAATAGTGCATTGAAATAGGTCTAATAGTTTACGAGCTACAATGCCGCAGACACATAGACACATAGACACATAGAGAGAGGCTTGAAATTTATAAAAACTCTTTTTTTTTTTTTTTTTTTTTTTTTTTTTTTTGCTGGTAGGGTGTTAAAAAGAAAATTTTATTACATAAATTTTTAATGACGAAGTATTATTTTTTTTACATGTTACGCCACTTTTCTTGATAATGTTATCAGTATTTCCTTCACATCACGCATAACTATATCGATGCATAAGAACAACAAAGCCTTTTTTATTAAAGATTAAAAAAATAGCTATTTACATATCTTATTTTCTTTAAGTTGATATTTTCTTTAAAAATAAAATAAAATAAAATAGATAATAAATAATCGATATTTTTATTTGTATGTTCAAAAAAAAAAAAAAAAAAAAAAAAAAAGGTTTGCCTGGATTCTAATTATTCCAGGAAGCAAATTTAATTCTGTTTTATCGCCCGAAGGGTAATTGCAAATTTGTTTAAAATTTTCTTTCATTAATTTCGTAAGTATACTTCCACAATTATTTTAGAATAATTAAAGAAAATTAAACGAAAATAAGGAAGGAAATTAAGAAAGCGAATCGCCTTTTTTATGATATTATTTAAACGAAAAATAAATATAATTATGAAATTAAACTTTTTTGTTTCTGTTAAAAATGCATATTTTTCAGTATTATGATATAATAAAAGTAAAAGTTGGATAATTATATAAGGAAAGAATTTTCAATTTTGTTCAATATATATATATATTTATATTTATATATATATATATATAATAAATACAGGATTAGGTATTTAAGCTATTTGTTTGGAATGATAAAAATCTATCTAGTACTCATTATTAAATTGTTATAATATTTAATCATAATATTTAATCATAATAACATTTAAAATTGTTTGACTTTAAGAACTAATAAAATTAATTAAAATACTTTCAAATTAAAGATAGTGGATGAAATTTAATAATTATTAGTTATTAAAAAATGTATACTATTATGATAACTAATATTAATTTTAATATTAATAAAAATTGCTACAAAAATAATTTCTAATGAACTTTAAAAAAACAATTTCATTTCGTTTAACGCAATAATCATTTCTAGATTCATTCCAAATTATTATCAGCAGGAAAATATATACTGTAATAATAGTTATTGTAATAATACTTATGGGCAAAAAGGAAACTTAATATATATACACAGGGGGTAATCAAATGATTAAATCGTTTTTTTTTTTTTTTTATATATAAAATAATACTGGAAAATGACCCCTGACTACAGACATGCAAAGAACATTTAAAAACTCATATATTCCATTATTGATTTAGTTCAGAGTGTAATCAGGGAACACCACAAATTGAAGAAGAGCGCAAATACTTTGGATCACCCTGTATTATTAAAAAGTTATAAATAGCTTGTAACTTTAACACATTGGTGCACATACTATGTATAATATTTGTATGTTTTGTTTCGGATATTGAGCAATTATTTAGGCAGATATAAAAAATTTTCAAAAATTATTGTTATTATTATTATTATTATTATTATTATTGTGGAAAAGTTTTTTTTTCCTTATAACTAGAACGGATTTCCATGAAACTTTATAAAATTTACAGAAAAATTGACAAAACATTAGCGAAACATTATTTTGAAACATAAAATTCCCCTTATAGTATTCGTTGAGATATGAGCATTTATATTTTATATTAGTAAATTTTAAATTTGGCACCGAAGTAGCTCGGACATTTCTGGCCAAGGTCTTTACTTATGCAATTGCGATAGCCATTTTAATTCATCGCCAAAATGACACAAAAGTTCAAAAGCCGCCTAGGGGCACCTATGCTATAGCTATACCAAAGAAATTTTTAGAAATGAATGTATGCATCCTTTATATGAAAGAATAGCTTAAAATGTGTCCTATTGTACTAAATTAAATTTTGTTTTGTGCAAAATTTCATATATATTACTTAGAAAACAAAAACAGACTTAGGATTTTTACTTTATATGTATATATATACACATACATACATATACATATATTATTGTTATTATTATTTTCTTAATAATAATTTTATTTTTTAGATAACATTCGTCTTTTTTTTTTTTTTTTTTTTATTGAGTTCGAAATTATTTACACGTCCTTTTGGGTGTCATCGGGCTTAGCATGCTGTAATTGTTTAGTAAATTGCATACAATATGATAGAAATAACACCTAATTTGCATACAATATTCAGTCTGAACCCTTGAAAGTGTACTGATGTTGTACGTTTTCATAAAAAGGATGCTTAATTTTTTTTTTTTTTCAGAAAACTTTATTCGTGTTCTTTCTAGTTCTTCTTGTGATGGTTGGTTTCATCTAGTGCAATGTTTGAATTTTTTTTTCAATATATATATATATACACTGATGGAAAAAAAAAATCCCAACACCAAGAAAAAATTATTGTACAGTAATGAAATTTCAGCAATACATTTGTCTAGGTAACATATTTAATTGATTAAAGTTTCAAGATCACAGGTAGAGCCATTGGCGAGAAGAGCCATTTCAAATGTGAAATGTTGTACATTAGTAACCGGTGTAACCGCCAGAATTTTGAATGCAAGCATGCAAACGTGCATGCATTGTGTCGTACAGGTGTCGGATATCAGTTCGTGGGATGGAGTGCCATGCCTGTTGCACTTGGGCGGTCAATGCAGGGACGGTTAATGCTGGTTGTGGATGACGCCGGAGTTGTCGTCCAATGATGTCCCATACGTGCTCGATTGGAGAAAGATCTGGTGATCTAGCAGGCCAAGGCAACATGTCGACACTCTGTAGAGCATGTTGGGTTACAACAGCGGTATGAGGGCGAGCGTTATCCTGTTGGAAAACACCCCCTTGAATGCTGTTCATGAATGGCAGCACAAGAGGTTGTATCACTAGACTGACGTACAAATTTGCAGTCAGGGTGCGTGGGATAACCACGAGAGTGCTTCTGCTATCTTACGAAATTGCTCCCCAAACCATAACTCCAGGAGTAGGCCCTGTGTGTCTAGGCCGCAGAGAGGTCGCTAGCAGGCGTTCACCTGGCCTCCTTCTAACCAACACACGGCTATCACTGCGACCAAGGCTGAACCGGCTTTCATCAGAAAACACAACAGATCTCCACTCCGTCCTCCAATGAGCTCTAGCTTGACACCACTCACGTCGCAAACGGCAGTGGTTTGGAGTCAGTGGAATGCACGCTAAAGGGCGTCTGGCTCGGAGCTGTCCTTGAAGTAACCGATTTGTAACAGTTCGTTGTGTCACTGTGGTGCCAACTGCAGCTCGAATTTCAGCTGCAGACGCAGTACGATTAGCCACAGCCATACGCCGAACACGGCGGTCTTCCCTCTCAGTAGTGCCACGTGGCCGCCCGGAACCCGGTCTTCTTGAGGCAGTACCTTCCCTTGACCACTGCTGCCAACACTCATGCACAGTGGATACATTCCTGCCAAGTCTTTCTGCAATATCGCGGAAAGAAAACCCACCTTCTCGTAGCCCTACTACACGACCTCGTTCAAACTCAGTGAGCTGTTGATAATGGCTTCTTCGTCTTCTTAGAGGCATCCTTGACTAACATTAACCCACTACGTCAAATCTCAACTGTAAATAACGATCACGAACCTTACAGCGCTTATTTAAAGCAAACCTCATTTGCATGTTCATAGTGACGTTACTAGCGCCACACTTATGCGCGTAGCTCGAAATTTGAATCGACGTCATCTTTCAGATATATAAATACGCCTACCAAATTTCGTTTATCTAGCACAGCTCCTTTCTGGTGTTGGGATGTTTTTTTTCCATCAGTGTATATATATATATGTGTGTGTGTGTGTGTGTGTGTGTGTGTGTGTGTATTATTATCTCGTTTATTACTATAAATAATAATCATACATATCTTTAAAGGTTTAAGTTGGAGTTTAGTGAGTGTAACATGAAACCAGAGACTAGAGTTAACACCGCGAGCAATTGGAGATGGTCAGGGATTCATTTCTAAAGTGACCTGAAAACATGCCATCGCAGTTCTGATTCACCGCATAGGAGATGGCTCCCACGTTTCGGTAAACTCCAGAAACATTAATTTTACTGAACATGGCGGATCTTACATGCCATGATGGATTTTACAGCAGCAGTGACTATTGACAGTCCTAGGGGAACCCGCAATCCTCTGATTAATTATTGTTTAATTTGGCTAGAACATTTTGTTTAAATTTAAATTTGCGCTACATCTTGGTACTGGTATTTCTAGATAGACTAGAAGCAATATATGCAATTTTAGAAATACATATAATTTATTCTGAAGAGATTAATGTCAAAACATTATTAAAAATTTAAGAAAAAAAAAACGAGATCTGAAAATTGTAAAAAACTTTCAATAAATCGCCTTTAAAATTGTCACTTTAAACAGAAATATTTATCGAAACCAGTTTTAAATCTCACTCTTCCCACTCTTCCGTATCTCATAAATGATTATATATTATTTTTAAAGGCTTAAATTGCAAACTATTAAAAATAATAATCAATAATAAAATTTTTTAAAAAAATTAGTTTTTAGGAAAAGAGATAAAATTTAAAAGTAAAATTTCGCATTCGTGTTTCTAGCTTTATTGCATTTACTTGTTTTTTGAATGAAGCACTGAGCATTACAATTTTACATAGCTTTACTAAAAGTTTCACCGAATATAAACAGAAAAGCAAGAGAGAGGAGGGAGATAGGGGACAAGGAATAGATACATGGTGCTCGAAAATCATTGACTGCGGTTTTAATTACTTAAATATTGATCGTAGATATACATAACTAATTACCAACACATGTAAAAATTAAATAAAGAAAGAAAGAATTTCGATCAGAGCACAGTTTTGTACAAAAAAGGTTGGTTGGTTGGGTTTTACGTCGCACTAGTGCGACGTCGCACAGTGAAATATATTTACAAATATTGCTCACTTAATAGTATAAGATATTAATATACTTTTACGACAAGTGCTAATACATGAATTTATTTTAAAACAAACTATACTATATTATACAAATAGACCATTTTTATTTTTTGACGCTATTTTTATTTGTATGTTTTAGCAGAGTTCTTTTAATGTGTTTTTAATATATGTAATATTAATATATGTAAACTTCAAGAGAACATTTTTTTTTTGAAAATGGTTCAAAGTTTAATTCATACAAGCAATTGAAATCATGCAAAAATGACATTCGGAATGAATTAATTTTGAAAGTACGAAATTGGTGTAATGAATCTTTTGCAGTCATTTTGAATTACACGTAACTTAATTTTTTTTTTTTTTTACTATTTAAAATAGAATTTTAAAAGCATTTATATTTTTTAAATATTCGAAATTGTAAAAACTTTTATAATAGTACTTATTTTTTTAAATATTACAATATGTTTTAATTATTATTATTATTATTATTACTTTTTTTTTTTTTTTTATTCTTAAAATTTGGTACTTTCTATTGAGCAGTAAAAATGAATGAAGGAAAATTGTAGATGATGCATGATGAAATGATAGAGTCTCTATTTTAGTTTGAAAGAATATAAAATATTTTGGTCAATTCAAACTAAAATTCTTTAGTCGGAATTTAAAAATACAGAAGATAAATGAGAAAATTTTGAAATGAAAAACCCTAAATAGGATTACTGGACATCATCTGTTTCTATTGTCCATTCCAGCGAATGCCCAGCGCCGTTACACATCATATACCATCGTACTCGATAAAATAAAAATAAGTAAATAGAATAAAGTTAAAAAAAAAAAAAAAAAAAAAAAAAATGATTTCAAAACAAACAAATATTCGACTATAAACCTCCGGAAATTCAGCCAAAAAATTCTCCATTGGACAAGTGCCCGATCGTGGAACAGCCACCATTTTTCCTACTGTAAATGGCGCCCATCACCGTTACTATGGTGATCGATGGACGCCATACTCTCAAAGCAGACGATTATTATGGTCGCCATCTTGTCGAACAAATGGATTCAGATTTTTTTTTTTTTTTTTTTTTTTTCCCTTCTTCTTGCGAAAGAAAGCAAAATGATTAGAAAGAATGCATCGTAAATAAAATAAAATGCGCTTAACAAAATCTAAACTCGGAAAATGAGAAATAGATAGAAGGCCGACTGCTTGAAAAAATAAAATGGCTAAAATTTTCCTGTAAATAAATGTTTTTATAGATTGACAACTCTCATTTTATATCAAAACAAAACAAAACAAAAATGTTATAGAAGTTTGAAAATTTCTTATAAATGGATTGGTAGAAACTCTTTTTTTTTTTTTTTTTTTTTTTTGGGGGGGGGGGGGGGAGGGTAATAAAAGAACTTCAGTAATTACCATCATAAAATAATATTTATTGCATATACATTAAATCAAATTACTTTGAAACTTATACTACTTTTTCTTTAAATCAAAAAATAATCTAATGTATTGTGTAATGTCCACAAAGTGGAGAAGTTTTATCGTAATCTATGTTTCTCCGTTTTTTGAAGGAATGAATGATATCATTAGTTCATCAATTAATATTCAGTATTTTTCTTTTTCAGTGACATTTATTTATTCAAATGTTATTCAATACATGACATTTCCTCAGTGACTTTTTTTTTTTTTTTTTTTCAAGACATTATTAAACAACAGACAAGATATATTCCGAAATTACGAGTATAAGGAATAAAGATTATGAACTCTTGAAATCACAACCTACAGCTACAGCTAGACCTGCTAACTATGCTAGTTTATCCGTAATGGTATTAAGCCCGCCTTTTTTTCACACCAGAACAGTTGTATTCAGCAATAAGTTCCCACGGTTAAATAAGAAGACTATTGCTGTACAATTATTCTGGTGTGAAAAAAAGGTGGGGCTTAATACGATTACGGATAAACTAGCATAGTTAGCAGGTCTAGCTACAGTTATAAATTTTATTGTGTGCACGAGTTTATGTACAGTAATGTAGTACAAATTGATAGACTGATTTATTACGTCTTCGGATGGACTTATTCATTATACACTACTGTTGACTGTTAGATGATGCAGTTTATTATGGTTTTTTAATGTTAAGCTCTTTCTTTCTATCCTTTCTAACCTAGAATAGATTCACGTGTAATCCGGTTAAGAAATTTAATGCCAATTTAATAATGCAATGGTACACAATTGCAGGAGAATGCACATCATTGTGTTTTTCAAACACAATAATATAACTTGTACACATTTATTTTCTGATATACACTCTTCGTTGATCAGCATTGTGGAATGTTAAACAAATTTATGCATTGTCATACAAAGTTATACAGTGCTAAACTTTAAAATAAAATCTCAATTTTTTTGGGGTCTTTTTTAATGCAAGAGGTATAAACCATTTACCACCCATTTTGGGATCCGGACATAATAAAATCTCGCCGGACAGGATAAAATCTCGCCGGACAAAATCTCGCGTTAAAAAAATAGTATGATCTATTTGAAAATTAGATTTTCTGTCATGTGTGATCTTTGGTGGGGGACACAGGGCCTTATGAATATTAGTTAATTAATTAAAATAATTAAATAAATAAATCATAGAGTTGAATTTCATTATTTTATTTATGTTTATTTTTAAGTTATCCTATCTTTTTCTTTTCACTATTCAAAACATATTTTAAAAATCGTGTACATCACGGCTGTCATTAAAGCTGAACACTGTTCACAAACTTGAATTAAAAATTTTAAAATTAATAAGCACGATTGAATTAACTATGACTAATTTTGATAAAAGTTAATAAATATAGTCTTTAAACTATTTTAAGTAAAATTTATATATAAAAAAAAATGTTGTAGATTTGTCAGAATGTCAGTGCTCTGACCTAGGTACGTGTTGTCATGAAATTTTATACAACATTACTAATAATTACCAACTCATCTTTGCTTTGTATTCATTTACGTCGGCGATACTTTGTCCCGCGAGATTTTGTCCCCAACCCAAACCATTTCCTTAAATATATTTTTTTTTAAAGTTTCAACAAAAAAAAAAAAATTACAACTTTATCCTTTATAAAGTTCGTAAACACGATATAAATAAAAAAGTTTTTAATATTATTTATTTTTTCTAGAACCATATCAAAATTTTTGGAAGGTGTATGTCCACTTCTTCGAAGGTCCGCAATAAATTCTGCTGAATGTCGAATTTTCAATCTTATAATTTTTTTTTTCCTTGGTGAATTAGGTACGACAAAAATATTCTTAGATACTAACTAAATTTTGGAGTTAAAATTTGAATTTTTAATGTTTAATTAGTTTAATCCATTAAAGAACATTACCAGCAGTGCTGGCAGATTTTTTATTCAATAATCACCAATAATTTTGAGAAGTGATATTTCTTATACATAATAGACGATCAACCTTCGAAGTTATCAGGCAAACGTTACAATAATTGGTGATAATTGAATAAAAAATCTGCCAGATCTGGCAACACTGATTACCAGCTACACAAGGTTTTATTCAAAAGAAGAATGGGAAACCATCTGTGTTTTCATTTATTTGTGCTGAATTCAAAGCTTTATTTTTGTTTTGTTGAAACAGTTTTTGTTTGTAAAATATGTATTTGGTTATCTCATCTGCCCACTTTGAGAACACAATTATTTACGTAAATACATCGCTTGTCATGTTCTAATTATTATGATAATCTTTAATTATACAGCTTAATTTTAAACTGAAATTGCTTTCTTTCTGGCATTATTTCCTTATTTCCTAAAAAATCCAAATAAGACATTTTGATTTTTTTTTCACAGTTTTTGGTATGCATGAACATAATTGTCTACATAATAATTCCACGTAGAAAACATAGGGTCAGGTGGGGTAAAATAGGTCACTTAAACAGCAGAAAATGTATTGGTTCCATTTGTTAAAAAAATGCAGAAAATATGCAAATGAATATTCCTTATGAGATTTTAAGAGAAATTTTTCTGAAAAAAACAAAATATTTGTATTGAAAAATAAATTTTAAAATATGCTGTTTGGGACTTATTTTACCCCATGGGTTGGGGTAAAAGAAGTCATCCTTTAAAAACTGTTTTAAATTTTAATACAATTTACTTCAGGCAAATAAAATTACAAATACACATTCCTTTTTTTGATAAAAACTTGATTTTGTTTTCTTTCAAGGAAAAAAATGCCTATGGTCCATCATCAGTTCGGGAAGAATATTTAAAATTTACAATGTATCTACATCAGATATATCTTTCTCTGGAAAATTCAGTAGGAACTTCTATTTCCACTTCTTTTTTATCCCTTCAAATTTTTCAGAATATTCATGATTGTGTGAAAGAATGATGCCATGAAATATTATTATTATTATTTTTTTTTTTTAATCTTTTCTCAGAAAATTCTACCTTAACACATTTTCCAACTTTTACGAACTGATTAGTATTAATGCCTTGCAAATTTTCTTCTTGAGAAAGACTTGGTTTTTTGTTTCTTTTATAATTGATGTTTCTGTGATTTTAGCATCTCTATTGGTATTTTCGTCATACAATCAATTGATAAATAAGTTGGTTGTTAAAATTACTCCTGTTTTCTGTTGCGTATGAGTTATTTTTCTGTGTGCATTTTTCATAGCTTCTTTAAAAGACAATGTTCGATTGGGTGATAATGTATTTATAATAGTAGATTTTATGTACTTAAAAGAATATATAAATAGTATCCTGTTCCATGACTGTTGAAGTCGAACTAGAATTAATTTGTCAAATTGGTGATTGATGATCTAGATTCATATACTCTTGCATTTGAAGTTGATGCTGAACTGCAGAGTTTCACTCACACATTTTCAGGAGAATGTTGTGTCTTGCCTGCCCTTTGTATGAAAAATTTGCACTCATCTTAAATAAGCTGGAATAAAACAACTTTTTGAATTACACCTACAAACTGAATGTTTTAATTTAACTTTAATATGTATTGTCTTTTTTTTTTTCTCTCTCAACATTAAATTATTTTATATCTATGTGTATGAAGTAGCTCCAGAACAATGTATAGCTTAATTTTAAACTAATATATTAAAATAATACATATGGAGTTATTTTAAACACAAAAAATGTAATTAGTTGCTTTATGTTTGCTAAGCCTAACATGATTCAACACCTGACCTATTTTACCCCACATGTGTTTTTTTACTTCAAAATATTAATATTTTATTTTTTTCTCACAAAAGTTTAGGAAATTCATCTTAAAAATGTGCTTTTTGGAATATGATAAGAAAATACTGCAAAATTTGCTTTTGAATTATTTCAAAACCAAAGTTTTTCTTATCAATAAATTCAAGTTACTAATATGAAACACACAAATAACTACTGGCTGTAACTAAAAAGAATCAGTTGCAGTTAATTTTGCATACAAGATGAAGACTAATATAAATAATATTTAAAACCAGCAAAATTGGAATTTAAAAATGTTTGGATGTTTTCTTAAAGAGTTTTTTTTTAAACTGACCTATTTTACCCCCTGACTTATTTTACCCCACCTGACCCTAATTGTCCATAGAGTGAATACTTTGAACTTTATCTTAAATGGACGTAATTTAGAGCAAAAATAAAATGTATTTAATAAATAAATCTTGTCTATTTTATCCGTTAGTCTACTCTTTGCTTAAGGGGAGAAGGAACGTTGAAATTAACTATTTTTGTTTTACATTCTATTGATTCTGAAATCAAGTGCTGCCATGAAATCTATCATTTTATGTATAGAGCACGTTTTGAATGATAAAAAGTAATTTTTCAGATGAAAAGACTTATTTTATGCGAAAAAGATGTACAAAATAATGCCATATTTTAAAATAGTCCATATTAATTACTTTAAAGCTTCTACATTTTACTGTGTGTATTTTGTATGTAACTGAACATATGTGTGCGTTGATTTTTTTATATTTCAAATACAGCGTCAGTTACAAACAAAAAAATTTAAAACTTGAAATCTTCATGAATTTTTTGTAAATGTGACTAAATTTAAGAGTTCGTAATAGCTGTAATAATTTCTCGATTTCAAAATAAATGCCCAATTTTGTAACAAATACACTGATAAACATTCATTCACACATTCAATTTTTAAGAGGATGGTTGAAAATAAATTAGCAAGTAGTAACTAACTAGTTCAGAAATTTGGAAACCAAGAAAAATAAATTTAAACTTTAAAATTTTGTAAAAGAAATTTAAGGTGCCTGCCTACTGTCGGAAAGTATTTTTTTTTAATAATTAATAAATTGCCTATTTATGTGCATTATATAATAGAATATAGTTAAAAACAGCGAATAACATGAAAAAGTGTGAAAAATTAAAAATATAAAAAAAAAAAAAAAAAAAAAGCACTTTTTCAAAACATCATAAGTCAAATTTAAATAAAGATATTTTTATTCTGTAAATTTTATTTTAATTATTGAAAGGTCCTTTTAAGGGAGTGACCTATTCTCAAAACTATAACCATGTTATTTAATATTTTAGAGAAGTTAACATTTTACACGCTGAAAAAAATCATGAATATACATGACAGTTTATAAATTCTATCGACAGAAAAACAAAAAATAATGTAACTAGATTCATTGCAGTAGTTCAATCCCTAAAACAACTCATCTAAAGTATTTTGTCAAAGTTTCATAACGTTTCAATTATAATTTTTGGAGTTATGATGTTTTGCGATAAAACAAAATGTTAAAAATCTCGTTTTGAGAAAAAGCAGAAAACATAATTAAAAACCAGATTTTACCTATTAAATAAAAAATAATTTTAAAAAGTTCCTGATTTATTTAAAAGTTGATTTTTTCCTTTTTAAATTCATTATATATGCAGTAACAAATTTTGATACTTATATTGAGTAAAACATTTATATAAAGAAACATTTACGGCAGTGTTGCCAGACTTGGGGACTTTTTTATTCAACTACCACCAATAATTTTGAGAAGTAAAATTTGACATACATAATAGACGATTAATCGTCGATGTGATTAGGCAACTGTTGCAATAAAAATTTAATGGTGGATATTGAATAAAAAAGTCCCCAAATCTGGCAACACTGATTTACGGTCACTTCCGGTTTCAAAAACTTGCGAGTGACTAATATTAAAATACCTATAACTCAAGTTCTAAGCAAAATAGAAACAAAATTTAAACTGATTTAGAAAGCTAAAATGTCAGGTTTTAATATTAAATCAAAAGTAGAAAAAAGGATTTTTGACCGAAAATTGCATTTTAAAGGTAGGCAGGCAATGTTTACAGTTGCATGTTTACATGTAAACAATGTTTAAGGAGTTGTATATAGTTTGACCCTTAAGGAAAAAATTAAACATATGTTATTTAATTTTCTGTGTTATTTTTAAAGACATATATACATATATCTGGCATAGAAACGTATGCAACAACATTTTAATTTTAACTGGGGCCAGGTCCTAGGCAAACTCTTAGTTGTCATATTAGGCCGTGCCCGAGCCGAAATCTTGAGGCTCATGCACACCTCTAGATTATATCATATCATACATGAAGGAAGTTCTGTTTACATACCATTAAAAATTTAATACTATTTTTGTATAATTTTTAGCTTAAATTTTAATATGTATTTTTCATGGTAATGATTACTTATTCAATTATTATTATTTTTATTATTATTAGTCGTTCATTTTAACTGATTACATTTCTTGCACTTCTCTACTTCAAATTGTTTGCATTTTTAAAAGTGTTAATTGTAGAGGGAAAAAAATAAAGATGATATTAAAATCTAAACTGATTTAGTCACAATAATTGAACGTTACAATCTTAAATTCTTAGTTACAATCTTAAATGAACGTTTTAATTGAAAAAAAAATCTCCAACCCGAAATTAATTTTTATTTTTTTCATATGTTTATTTTATTTACTAGAACATTTATTACATTAAATTATCAATATACCATATAAAAACATTCAAAGTGGACTTATTAAATATCTAACACGTTCGCAAAATACATACATACATACACACATATATATATATATATATATAATCCTTTTGACAGTAGAAGCAAAGAATGAGAACGAAGAATAGTTAGTCAAACAATTCACCAAAGAGACATACACACGCCAAACAAAATATATATACACACATATATAAAAATGATCCATCAAGCGTAGAAAAGCCAATCAACAGACGCAAGACCACCGAAGCCACAAAGACCAACAAGAATGAAAAACTCCCTCCTTGCAGGAGAAGCTCAGACAGGTGAAAAAAACTCATCAGGCCATGAAAGACACACATCCAAAGAAACCAAATTCATCAACCAACAGCCCGCAAAACAAACGAAACAACAAACCAACTCAACAAAATCCCAACAGAAAAACTTAAACTGAAATGAAATTCACGAAAAAAAAAAAAAAAAACAACCCAAGAAACCCAAAAACGGAAGAAAGGAGGCAGGCGGCAAGACTTGTGACTTGCCTGTGGGGTTAAACAAGTTTTAGGCCGGCAACACTCCCCCAGTCTGCCAAGACCAGATTAGGAGACACCTGGATGAAAAAAAAAAAAAAAAAAAAAAAGCCAAACCCCATAGCAAATAAAGAACAATGAAGCCATGAAATCCACCGATTGATTACGAACCCACAATAAAAAAGAACCCCGAAATGAATTAAATGAAACAATGACAAATTATTTTCCAGAAAAACAAAAATAGAAAACGCTCCAGAAAGACAAAAACACACCATGAACCTAAAATGTAATAAAACCTAAACCTAAACTCGCAAGAAAAAATCACCCCGAAATGAAAGTGAAGCAATTTAGATACAATCCATCCTAATGTATTGAAATACCAACCAGAAAAATTGAAATAATATATATATATATATATGAATATATATTTTCATTAGCCTTTTTATATTTTTTTAATGAAACCTAAATTATTAATTAAAATGAAAGAATATTCAAATTCAATATAGTCCCACTTTTTGTTTAAATTAAATAATTAAATTTTATGGCTTTAAACTAACAGAAATACATAGAATTAATTAATATATCTGTTAATTATATTATTCAGTTTCATCCAAATATTTTTTAGGACAGCAATGAAGCAATCTTTCTAACATTGTATCAGTTCTTATGAACTTGAATAATAATAAAATAAAGAACATATAAAACTAGTGGCGCCCTCAAGGTCAGGTCACTGTTCAATCAACCTACTAACACGGAAGGAAAAAATCGGACATGAGCAAGTGTAAGGTTGATTAAACCAACCATCAGATTATTAAAGATTCTAAAGGCTCTTGGACCGAAAGCAAGCCCAAGGAAGAACTGGGGTCGATTGCCCACCCTGTTGTCCTTGACCGTGACACAAAATATCCTCCAGTTTTTTTTTTTTTTTTTTTCTGAAAAAGGGCCCTAGATGAGCCCCTCCAAAGAATGACAAGTACTTATGAATTGTTATAGTAGAAAGAATTTTCCAGTAACTGCAGGTTATTTTAACACAAGCGTGATCAGGATGTTAATTTGATGGTGTAATCAGGCGTTAGCAATTTTTTAGATCTTTTAAATTAGTTTTGATTTATTTATTTATTTATTTTCATTTATTTTCTAAGTTTTTCCTAAGCAGTTTCTATTTTAAGGCAAGATGATTTCGCGATATTAGATAAATCAAAACATTTGGTAACGCTGGTATGAATTTAATTTGTTTTGTTGTTGTAATTTGTTTAATATTCTGATTTGTGTATTTAATCTCTCATCAAAGACCTGATCTTGCATCGAATTAATTTTAAAATAATGAACAAGTAAGATATCAAGTTACTTGCGTTTCTGTAAAAGCAATATTATTTTAGTTAAATACATAAGAATGTATTTAGACATAAAATAAATTTATGAGAAGCCTTTTAAAAGTCTAATGTATTGAACATTTACAGCATTTAAAATTCATAGAGCTCGATGCGAATATGCAATACGCTGATTTGTTATGCATGAGTAATAGAATGTGTTTTAAGCAAATAAATTTTTAAATAAGTCAGGCCAAAATAAAAAAAAAAGTTAACGACCTCAGTATAAAACTTTTTTGAAAGAGGAGAATAACTAATATAGCGGTCATAAAGGTTCAAAACTCTATTATATTTCTGATTTATGCATATTGAAAAAAAAAAAAAAAAAAAAAAAAAAATATATATATATATATATATATACTTAAAAGTTCGAGGCAAAAAATAAAAAATAAATAAAATAAATAAATAAAAAGCTCAAAAAATGAAAACTATACAGATAAACAAAATTCCCACGGTCTGTATTTTCCAGAACCACAATTTTTTTTTTTTAATAGTAAGTTTTACTTCCTTTACCCGATTACCTAGGTAATGGAAATATTGTATTCAGTCAATAAAATAGATATCGAGATTTCACCTGATTTACATGTTTTAAGGTCTCCTGAGTCTAAAAAAGTGTTGTCTTTTTGTCAATTGGTCTGTGTGTGCATGTGTGTGGGGAATCTTCTGACTATTATATATCCAGAACTAATAAAGATAAAACTACGAAACTTCAGAATTGAGGCAAGTCTGGCGTACAAATGGATTTTCTAAATTTTGGTGAAAACTGGAAAACCGGAAGTGGGACATCCGAAACCGGCAGTGGGGGCAGTAAGTCTATATCTCAAAAACAGTTTTAACGATTTTCTTCAAAATTACTGTATAAACACTCTATTAGATGCCCTTTCGAATGATATAGTGTGTTAGTTCAGGAAAATTGATAGGCGTCTTGTATAAATAAATTTCAAGTACTGCAAGTGCATTCCTTTCAAAACGGCAGTATATATACTTTTTTTTTCAAACTTTCAATATTAATCCTTATTTAAATATCTTTTTGCATGCAATTGTTGTTTTCTTTTCAACAATTGAATATGCTAAGTTTTGGTAAAAGTCGGTATCTCAAAAACGGCTCTAACGATTTTCTTGAAAACTGTTACATAAACCGATTTTAGATATCCTTTCTCATGCTTTAAGTGGTTATTACAGGAAAATTAATTAGTCACCCTGATTAGATAGATCAGTTTTAGATCTCGGAAATTGGTGTTAAAAAAAAAAAAAAAAAACTCTACTCCCCCCCCCCTTTTTTTTCCTTTTTTTTAAACTCGTTATGTAAACTCTGTTTTATATGTCTTTACGCGTGTATTAACTTTCTCTTACTGGAAAATTTTTAATTGTCCATTTCATTAGGTCGATTCTATGTCTTCTGATCACATTATCTCCAAAAAGTGCATATAACGTGTAATAGTGGGTAATGGAAGTCGTGCGGTTGTTTCACACCAGATTTTTTTAATAGTAATGTGTTTCCAAAATTAATAAAGGTAAACTTACTATAAAAATGTATTGGTCGAAGAGTCTGAGAAAAAAAATCGAATCCCTATAGCAACACTGATAAATATAAATAAATAACCAAAATTTTTAAATTAACTTGTCTAATTGGGAATTTCTTTCAAGTGCTAATCGTCAGTTATCATGAAAAATTTATTGTTATTCTATTTGATCTAAAATAATATTATTCCAAAAATGTTAGTTACTGAGTTGCTGCATAAAAGCTTACAAAAGTTACTAAAAAGGAATTCAAATTTGCACTATCTCAAAATGAACGACGTATTTGGAAATACTATAATTATAGTTTTTATCGATGGGTGTGACGGAGATTAATTATTAATATTAATTATTACTATTTACTATTAATTATTACTATTTATGGAAATAAATAATTCTTGGCATCCGACTTTTTTCAAGAAACTTTTCAAAATCGTCCGATTTCGTGACGTGTCCGTTTAATTTTCGCTGATTTTTATGAAAGGTTCATTTTAAATTTTCCGATTATTGTGAAAGCTTTGTCTTAAATCGTCGATTTTTGTAAAAGGTTCAGTTTTGAGTCCGTATTTTTCTTGAAAATGTCATATTTTAATAATAATAATTTAATGCTGTTTCGCGCTTTTCGTAGCTGGTTGACAAAAAAAAAATCTTGTTAAATAAATTTCGTGCGGAATTTTGTACAGAGATACCGAACTATTTCCCTGCTAATTAATATATATATTTTCATATTATTTGCAATTAATTACTGAAATAAGTGTTTTTTTTTTTTTGAGCTGATATCTTAAATATGTTAATATTTTGCTGAAAATCAATTAATTTTCTTTTTTCTTTTTTTTTTTTTTTGTGTGTGTGTGTGTTTAATTTCTGGAATATTTCATAGTTTTTGCAGTCTATTTCTGAAATCTGGGACTACCTTTTCCCTGTTTGACTTATTTTACACTTAGTTGCCGAAAAACGCAATTTTCGGGTATTGATTAACAGTTTTTTCAGATCTGCCGGATTTTTTATTCAAATATCACCAATAGTTTTGAGATGTGATATTTGATGTACATAACAGACTAGTCAGTCTTCGAAGTGATTAGGCAAACATTACAATTAAAAATTATTGGTGGTTATTGAATAAAAAATCCGCCAGATCTGGCAACATTGTTGATTAATGAAATTTATGTTTATGCATCTGACGGCCTTTAAAAAGGGCAAAATTGTAATGTTATTTTTGCTGTACTAAATTATTATTTATTTCAACTTGAGATTAAAAATGCAACTGTATACATGATTATAATTCTTATAACTAATATTTACGACCTTCAAACTTGAAAATCAATCTAAAATTCCGTAAGTATATAATTTCGAATTATAAGTGTATAGTGAAAAAAAAAAAAAAAAAAAAAAAAAAAAAAAAACAGCTCAGTGACCGGATAGAGTTGCTCAAAAAAGTATTAGGGCAAAAGAAACTATCAAACAATTTTTGAAAGAAAAATCAACTTTTTAATTTTAATAAAATATTTATATAGCTTATCTCATATCTAATGCCTATATAAAATTAAAAAAGCCTGAAATTAATTTAAAGCTTCGTTAAGTAATTATAAAATTTTACACCTCTGGTGTCCTAAAGAAAAATAGGAATCAAAAAAGTATTGGAGTACGCAAACATAACTTTTTATAAGATCTCTATACATAGTCTTTAATAACGTGTTGGGACTCCTTTATGCTGTATGACTTAATTCAATCTGTTAGGCATGGATGTAACTAGATTTTCACAGAAATGTACATCTATTTTCTCCCATTATGATATGATTCTCTGAGATCATTTTTGTTAGAAATATTAAAATTACGAGTTCTATTTTTCAAATATTCCGAAATGGGCTCAATAAGGTTTAGATTGGGACTCTATGAAGGTGGTCTGATAACTTGTGGACAGTTATACAAAGCTCACAGTTTGCAAATATGCGCATTATGCTTTGGGTCATTATCTTGATAAAATTTGAAAGCTTATAATATGCTCGTTTTTTTTTAGCACTTTGCTTCAAATTTTATTTCAGAATATTTAAATACACATATTTGTTCATTATACCATCAATCAAATGAAGTTTTCCAATACCGGTAGCACTCATTACAGCCGCAGACCATCTGACTTCCTCCCCCATATTTCACTGAAGGAGCAAGATTCTTCTTGTTTGCATTAGGTTTCCACCATACTTTTTGCTTTCCATCAGTTCCAAAAATATATAACTTACTCTCATCTACAAATATCCCCGACTTCCAAAATTCTGGTGGCTTTTTAATGCAAGTTTTTGCAAATTGCGGTCGAGCTTTTCAATTTGCTTCGCTAATGAAATGTTTTTTTTTTCCTAGGTACTCGCCCATGAAAATTGTATTTTCTTAAAATGTTTCCGAACTGTTCCTGGATTATAAGACTTCTTAAATCTCTAACATGCTTCCAAAGTCAATTTTACTGCGGTGGTTTCAGAATTACAAATGATATTTCTGGCGATCCAACGTTCCTCACGCTCGATGAAGTGCCTTCGACTTCCAGTACGTGGTTTATTTTCGACTGAATTTGTGGTTTTCTATTTCAAAATAATATTATGAACCGTAGATTTACTTATATTTAATATTTGAGCTATTTTCCTCTCAGTTTTTCCACGATTCGAGTGATGAATTAAAAGTTTTCTAATATCAGCAGATATTTTAGAAGTTTCTCGACTATTTTAGCTATGTTTATCTTAAAAAATAAATTTCAACTTAAACTTCAGATGAGGTTACAAATCTTTTTATTCAGTTACACTGACAGGATTAACGTTTTATCGCACTTTTTTCTGCCATGCCCCAATACTTTTTTGAGCACTACTTTTGCATTGTACACAAGAATTGCACAATTTTATAATTATTTAAAATCATTTTAAGTTATTATTATTTTGTTGCTAATTTGATATAGTGGTCTGGTATGATATAGAAAAAAAAATTGCGAAAATTAAAGAGTATTTATTTATTTATTTATTTATTTTAATGTTTGAAACTCTGTTTTGCCCTAGTACTTTTTTGACTAACTGTAAATCCGTCAGCGGCGGTGAGATGGTAAAGAAGGTTGCAAGAGAGAGAAAAAAAGGGGGGTGAGTTCAATAATTCTTTTAAATCCTCACTTTATTTTGTTTAATCGCCACGTAGCGAGTGGATATTTGTCTATAACATAGTAAACATAAACATTGAAATCTGATCATTTTTCTATTCTATTTGTTACGTTACAGCCAGTTTGAAAGTTGGAGGAGGAAATAAATTTAACAGGAGGACAGAATTTAATTTACGAACCGAGTTACAATTTTGACAAAGGCTTTTCCTCTTTACGTATGAATAAATTCTTAGATTCTGTAATAAGTTATTTCATACTACAGTCGGTAACAAAAGTATCCGAACACTAGCAAAAATTCCTATGTAAAAAAAGTAGAGTTAATACTGTTTTGTTAAATAAATACTTGTCAAATCATGTTCTTAGACTGACAAGCTAGGAACATGATTCGACAAGGATTTATTTAACAAAACAGTATTAACTCTTCTTTTTTTATATAGGAATTTTTGCTAGTGTTCGGATACTTTTTTTACCGACTGTATATAAAAGTAAGGTTATAGCTGCCAACCCAGGGGATTTTTTAGCACCACAACAAATATTTCTGTTTCATTAAGTAACGAAAAATATGCAATTAAATTAAACGAAGCTAATTAATCTTAGAAATCAATAAATCAATAAATAAAAAGTAAATAAATAAGTAAAAAGATGTTAGAAAATCTGAAGAGTTGAAAACTAAGCAAGCTGTTACTGAAAATGAAGTCGACATTTTTTGTTTGGGCTATTTTGTCCTCGTGCTGTTTTACCGGGCAATTTTGTGGGACTGCTTCTTTGGAGCTGTATAATCCTATTAATATTTTGTCGGGCTAATTTGCCGGGGCTATTTAATTCTGGGGCTGTTTTGTCAAGTTTTTTTTTTTTTTTTTTTTTTTTTTTTTTTTATCTAGAAGCTGTTTTATCCTGGGACTATTTCGTCGATCTATTTCGTCTTAGGGATATTTTATCGGGATAATTTGTCAGAGTACTTTTTCTGAGGCTGTTTTATCAGATCTTTATGTGCAGAATCTGTTTTACTCTAGGGGTATTTCGTCGGAACTGTTTTGTAGGAGTTATTTTGTTCTGGGACTATTTTGTCGGAGTAATTTTCTGGAGCAGTTTTATCGAGGGTATTTCTTCTAGGGCTAATTTATCTTGGAGCTATTTTGTCGGGGTTATTTTTTCTGGGGCAAATTTGTCGGGAGTATTTTGCCGTAGGGATAATCTTTTCGGGTGTTTTTCTTGGGGATATTCTGTCCTGGGGCTATTTTGTTGGGGATAATTTGTAATGGCTATTTTCTGCTGGAGCCATTTAGTAGGGGCTATTATTATTTCTGAGGCTATTTTATCCGGTGTATTTTTTCGCGGAATGCTTTATCGAGTTAATCTATTGGGAGAGTTTTTGTTAAGAGTAATTTGTCCTACGACTAATTTGCCTTGAGGCTATTTTGTAAAGTTTTTTTTGTCGTTGCTATTTTTTCTCGAGCTAATTTGTCGGCGGTATTTCGCCCTAGGACTAATTTTGTCTGGCGGCTGTTTTGTCGATCTATTTTATTGGAGCTATTTTGTTTACAGACTAATTTGTCGGAGTTATTTTATTCACGGTCTGATTTGTTAGAGCCATACTGCCTTTGTTTTTCTTTTTGCCCTTGGTCTCTTTTGTTCTGAAAACCTTTTGTTGGGACTACATTATTGAAACTTTAAAAAGTAGTGTTAGAAAATGTGAAGTTTTGGTAATTAATCATGATGGTGTGTTGCAAACACTGAGCTGAAAAACAACTGGAGGAAATGCTTGACCAGTTTTCGCGGGCCGTTTTTGGAAGGTTTGTCTTCCGATCGTTGCACGGCAGAAAGCATTTGATACCTTTATATTTCAAAGTAAAATTGTGTAAAGATTGTCTGTTCGAACAGTCATATGCTAAAAAAGATAACACAATTTTAATTTTTAATTTTTTAAAAGGTATAATTGTAATAGACGACCCGACAAATGTTGCTTGCCGTGCAAGGTATGACTTTCTACAGCAAACGATTGCCAAAAAAACTGGCACGCACGAACACTGTGTAAAGGTATTAGAACCATTTGCTCCCGTTGTTTTTCAGCTCAGTGGTTGCAAATGGTGACGGCGTTTTTTCCATGTCTGAGAGACATGAGACTCCGATTCTAAAAAGAAAAAAAAATGGCGTTAAACACAGGAAAAAAATTAATTAACTCTTTGGCCGGAATATGTTTTCATCATGCTAATCGGGAACATCGGTCTCACAGACCGTTTTTTGAAAAAAAAGGTACTGAATGTATTTGGTAAAATTTTGTGGCGATAAATTATGAATTCTTGCAGCCATAAATTTACTTTTTCAATCATGACATATCATAGGGGCGACAGGGTATATTATATGGTTGATTGAATTTAATGTCTCCTTAGTACTGCGCAATGGGTAAAAATGATAGCTTCTGATAAAATATACCTTTCAAAGGGTAGCTAACTCAATTCAATGACTCGCTTATGAATAAATTGGCCTGGAAGACTTCCTAGAAATAACTCTTCTTTTCTTTGAATGATTTACTACTTAAATATATCTGACGGCTGTAAAAAACTTTGAATAAACCATCGCAACAAAACTTTACCTAAAATACTTTCCAATCCAACTCGAACACCAAAAACTCGCCGAAAACCGTATAATTCCGTTAGAAACTCCCAACTTCCCTAAAACTCGTAACTCCATCCGCAACTTTCTTCTTAGCACTCTAATTCTACCTAATACCAACAAAACCAATAGAACTTAAACTTTCAGAAAGAATTCTCAGTTACTGACATTTCTACTTAATGTGTTTGTTAGCGCTCAAAAATTGAGATTCCTAATATTCTAATAACATTTTACAAGTTACCTTTCAGCACTAAGGGGCTCCGCCCCTGCTCACTGCCAACCCCCAAGAGCAGCTTCCCTTGTTTGAGCGGATTTTATGTTACACTAGTGCCACGCTGTGGACAATTGGCGACGGTTCGGGACTCACCCCTAAGGGTTGTTCTGAGACATGCCATCTCTACAGGTTGAGTGCATTTTACGTCGAACTAGTGCTTCAGTTAGACATCCTTGGCATCTTGGGCATTTATCGCGAAACGTGCCGGTACGTTTGGGTTTTCTAGGAATATGCATCCGCAAGTCCCTACACCAAGTCTAACCTTTAACGGTCTCAGAGACCGTTGTTCCGGTATAAGGGTTAAAATTCGAAATTGAGCACATGACCTGTCTGTATTTAAGTAGTTCTAGAATTATATAAAGAAACAAAACAATTATTTGCTTTTTTCTCTTTCTTTTCATTTTTTTTTCTTTTTCTTAATTGGGTATTTTCTTTATCAAAAAGCGATGTAAAATCCATTGCCAGGACGCTCATTCAAATTTTATTATTTTCAGATTAGATTTAATACATATGAAATGAGTTATCTTACTTCATTAAAGTCCCATAATTTAAAATTAAGAAAAATACATATCAAACATAATAAAATATTATGTAATATTTTTTATGGTAAAATTGTTAATCATAGAAGTTCTAGTTCCCTTAATATTTTGCAAACATGTCTAACTATAACAGATTGGGAAAGGGTAAAAAAAGAAAAAAAAAAAAAAAAAAGCTCACTTTTACGCTTTTCAATTTCTTTTATTTTTCCTCAATTTATATTCGAACTATGCAATTAACTTGCACCAAACTTTGATTTAAATATGTGTTATAAACATTTGAAAGATAATGAAACTCGTAACAGATCACCCAAAGAATTTCGTTTTATTCTAAACAGAGTTAAAAAAAAAAAAAAAAAAAGAGAGAGCATTTTATAATTCAAGCCTTTTTCTCAACAAACTTGCCCGATGCAACAAGGTTGAAAAGTGTTAATGACTTCGGTTTGTCTGTCTGTCTGTCCGTCTGCGCTCTAACTCCCGTAAATATTTATGGAATTTCTTTAAATGGATATATTTTATTCAGATTTACTATCGAATTTTTCCTATTGAAAATGGAGTGAATATCTCTACTGGTTTGTGCACAGGGGCAGCCGAAAGTATCCCAAACCGTTGTGTTCTATGAGAGATATTTCTTTAAACCATATTTTCATATCTTTACTTTACACAGATCTTAATGAAATTAAAATATTTAAATTCACTATCGGCTGTTTTCTACAGAAAATGGAGTACATACCACCACTGGCTTATGTACAAGGACACCCGAAAGTATTCCAAAGCATTACGTTCTATGAGAGATATTTCTAGAAACCAAATTTTGATAACTTTATTTGCAAAAATCTTGATGAAGTTAAAATATATTATTCATATTCACAAAAGAATGTTTTCTAAAGAATATAGAATGATTATTATTAAGATTTACAGCAGCTCACAAAAGTATTCAATTATATTAAGGGATATAATTGGAAATTTGCTAGAATTACATTTTCGTTTACCTTATGCATTTTTAACACTTTCGAACAATTTTTAATTGTGAGTATGTTTTGAATTTCTGCATCTGTATGTCCGACTGTTCCTCTGTCTATCTGTCGTTCCACCCGCCTCCAGCGTCCGTAAATATTTTCGGAAATTTTAAAAAATGAAATATGTTATTCAAATACACCATGGAATGTTTCCTTATTAAAATGACATTAATAGGTTCTGTGCAACTGGTTTGTAAACAGGGACATCTTATTAAAAAAAAAAAAAAAAAAAAAAATGCAAATGCATTAAGTTTTAGAACGGACATTTAAATAAATCACATTTAAATAACTTATTACCGCAAAATTCCTAAAAAATCGACATCTATTGTGAATATTCTAAAATAATATTTTGTTTAGAATAAAATATAGATAACCTTCAAATTTACAGGGTTACACTAAAATATTCAAATAGATTAAGGGCTTCAATTAAAATCTAAGGGCAGTATTTTCGTTTGCCACTTTCCAACGATGTTTAAGAGTGATTATGAATTCAGTTAGTCTGTCTGTATGTCATTCAGTCCTTCTGTCTGTCCGTTGTGGGACAACGTAGGCAAAGAACATTGAAAGTTATACGATGAAGAAGTACGTACAGTTGGAAAGTGTTAACAATTAATGTGCACCGCCTGATTTTTCATTCTTGTTTTTAAATTTCATTTTAATGAAGTTATAAAATAGCTCCAATTAATTTTACTAATATTTGTATGTTTTTAAGTAAAATATTAACTATTATTTTAATTTGTTAAATATGCATTTTTAGCAAAATTACAGAATTTTTTTTATTTCAGATTTATTGTTAAGGATCTGTTGTATATGTGGTAAATATCTTGCATGTTACGTGCATTAAAATTATTCAAAGTAATTCATTATGTGTGCAAATATAGCAGCATATTCAATTTAAGTTTACATAGTGTTCAAAATAATCTTGCCCACCTACTTTATTTCCTTAAATATTGTTCTTAAACATACAGAGTAAGATGCAAAATTGATTTAAAAAGAGTTTAAGATTTTCTAAACTTATTAAAAATCTCAAGGGATTCAATTTCAATATTTACAATTTTTTTTTACACAGCACTTATATTAAAAAAAAAAAAAAAAAAAAAAAAAAAAAAAAGAAAGAAAGAAAAAGAAAGAGAGAGAGAGAGAGAGAGAGAGAGAGAGAGAGAGAGAGAGAGAGAGAGAGAAAGAAAGAGAAAAAAATCTGGAGTGACTCCACTCGACTTTCAGAACATTGAGTAATTAACAGTTTTGTAGATAAAGTAAAGAAAGAGAAGTTGTTAAACAAACAAAAGAGAGAAAACCATAATAGAGTGCTTGGGTATTTTTCTCCATATATTACACGATGTTTTATTTAACGCTACTGAACTTTGAGCCCATAGATCATAATGATAAAGAATTTTTCGTTGTGTCCCTGTAAAAACCTGTAAATGCTAGAATCACCAAAATGCTTACAGTTAGTGCAACAGTGATTTATAATATTCATATAAATTTTCAGCTCAATTGGATATGGCATTTAGATGCTATCGCACTTTTAATAATTTGGTCCCATAGGCCATAATGATAAAGAATTTTTCTTTGTGTCCCTGTAAAAAAACTGTAAGTGCTAAATTCACCAAAATCTATACAGTTAGGGCAACTGTGACCTATAACATGAGTACGATTTTTTTTGCTCAGATTAATAAGGCGTTTAGACGCTATCACACTTTTAAAAATTTGGCCCCATAGCCCATAATGATAAAGATTTTTTCTTTGTGTCCCTGTAAAAAAACTATAAGTGCTAGATTCTCCAAAATCTATACAGATTGAGTATCTGTGACCTATAATATGCATATAAATTTTTTGCTCAATTGAATAAGGCGTTTAGATACTATCGCACTTTTAAAATTTTGGTCCCATAGGCCATAATGATAAAGGATTTTTCTTTGTGTCCCTGTAAAAAAACTATAAGTGCTAGATTCACCTTAGCGCAACTGTGACCTATAACATGAGTACGATTTTTTTTTGCTCAGAATAATAAGGCGTTTAGACGCTATCACACTTTTAAAAATTTGGCCCCATAGCCCATAATGATAAAGATTTTTTCTTTGTGTCCCTGTAAAAAAACTATAAGTGCTAGATTCTCCAAAATCTATACAGATTGCGTATCTGTGACCTATAATATGTGTATAAATTTTTTGCTCAATTGAATAAGGTGTTTAGATGCTATCGCACTTTTAAAATTTTGGTCCCATAGGCCATAATGATAAAGGATTTTTCTTTGTGTCCCTGTAAAAAAACTATAAGTGCTAGATTCATCAAAATCAATAAGGTTCGTGCTACGGTGACTTGCAACATGCGTACCAACTACCAACTTACAGCTCATTCGAGCAAAGCGTTTAGATGCTAGCGTGTTCACTCACATACATACACACACACATACATATATCATAGTAAAAATAGTGAAAACGGACTCAGGGGACCTTGATACGTATAGAAACATCAAAATCTCAAATTCGGATTTTTGACATGATTACAATACTTTCCTCACTATAGAGTTCGGAAAGTAAAGATGTCCAATGAGCAAAATATAACCCTTACCCAAATTATGTCATGTAAAATGTTTCAACTGTGAATTATAGAAGAAATTTCTATGTACGTTTAAACAAAAAATGTTGTCGAATTTGTTGTAAATTAAAATGTAAATATGTTTATCATTTATATTATCGTTGCTTTCACAATGTAAATTACCGGTATAGATTCCGACATCCGAAAAGTTATGTCGAGGTATATTGGAAAGTGGTTTAAATCAACAATTTTGTCATGCGACTAATTCATTAACAATTTTATTGAAACGTGTATCTTTGAATTTTTTTTATGATTACAATGTCGAATCTGTGTATAGGTAATTTTTTTTATGGGGAGCATTTAACTAATTAGACATTTTTTATATGAGAGGTGTATACAAATCTAAGTTTCGTACTCACTGAAATTGAAACTCTCGAATCTTTTAATTGGCTTTATAAAATTCTGTATTTTTTTATTGCGCAACTTTGCAGCTTACTATAAGTTTCAGACCAACATATAAGAAATAAAAGTCGAGATGTCAAGTTTTTCGAACATATTACATATTTATAAATACGTATGACATATGTATGCACTATGATGGCTTAAAATGTAATATGATGGCTTAAATAATAATAATAATAATAATATGTTATGGCATCACAAAACTTTCTTCGATATCATTTTATATAACAATGATACTTAGCGATTAACATGCACAAAAATTTAATCATATCTTCTTCCAATAAAAGTTTTACATATGTAGTTTACTGTAATTTTAATCAGTAGACGCTGAGATGTAGCCATGGGGAAAATCACAGAAGGTGAGTAATAGCACCGCCACATGTTGGCCGATATGTACCTAAATTAAGTTAGTATTCATTTTAATAATAGTTATCTAAAATATAATGTTTGGTGCATTTGTGCGCTATAAAAGCTGCCGTATACTTTCTATTTACGCGGAAATTTATAGCATAACAACGCCAACTGTCCATCGATATGAAACCAAATTGAATTAGCATAGTGTTTTCAAATGTTTCTCACACATATCAAGTTTGGTACATTTGCACACCGTAGAAGTTGAGATATAACGTTCATATGCCTAGAAAAAATTGCAGCATAACAACGGCAACTGTCCGTCGATATGGAACCAAACTGAATTGGCATAGTGTTTTCTCATGTTTCTCACACATATAAAGTTTGGTACATTTACACGTCATAGAAGTTGAGATATAACATTCCCATGCCCAGGAAAAATTGCAGCATATTACAGGAAAAATTGCATCTGTCGGGTGATATGCAGGCCCTGACTAACGGTAGGGCATACGGGGCAAATGCCCTGGGCCCCCCTTCTGGAAGGGCCCCCCCCTACAGGTGTATGCAGAAATTCTGCAACCTAAAAAGCTCTTATGCCACTGCAAGGGGGCCTCTCAGAATAGGCTTGCCCCGGGGCTCCAGGTAGTCTAAGTCGGGCCCTGGTGATATGCATCTAAATTGAATCAGCATAACGTTACTTAACGGTCCTTTTGCATATCAAGCAATGGATAGTCAAGCTAAGATATAGCTTTCCACTTAATGGAAAAAAATCGCACCATAGCAGCACCATTTGTTGAGTACTTTGTAAACTCAGAAAGACAGACATTTTCTAAAAAGGGTCAAATGGTGTTCTGGACTTCTCAAAACGTGCAAATCTATCGAAAACCAGCAGCCAAAAAATTTTAAGTATCCAATAATTTCTTCTATTAAATACAGAAGAGAAAAGTAAAAATGAAATTCTTAAGGAAGTGGCTTAAAAGTTCCGAAAAAGAAGTTCGTTACGCAAAGGAAATACTAGTATAAATAATCATTAAAATAAATGATAAAAAATGTGAGCATATGCTAAGAAATCATAAATTAATTTTTAACTTCAGCTTCACTAAGTCAAAAATTTTGAGTCGAAAATTTACGGAAATTTTCAGTTTAACTTTAATTTTATTAAAGTGAAAAGCTTAAAATTATTCAATTTTCGATTCAAAATTTCTTAATCAAGTTGAAGCAAAAAATTAATTCGTAACACACCGCAGTCCACTGTGATATATATATATATATTTCTTTTTATTTAATTTTATTATTTTCATGGGTTCTATTTCTACTAGTTCAATACAATTCAATTTACTATCTGTTCACCGTAGACTTTTGTGTTGCATGACACATTGAATCCATTGATAGATACTCTGATTACTATTCCTCTAGAAGTGGATACATGAAATTAAATCGCACTCCAGGACGCAATGCAGTGATGTGGAGAATTTTCACAGATGCTTTGAGGTGGTGCTGCTTTACTTATTTTATGAAGAGAAGTTTAAGAATGACCGTGATTTATATTTAAAATATATATATATATATATATAATAATGCTCTATAATTTATATTGTAATATGTATCCAAATTGTATCATCACAGCTAATTATACTAAGCACCTTACATACGGAGCATTATTATGCTACATGAAATAGAAATCCGAAATATAGCCATCATAAAAATTTTGAAAGTAAGAGTTCAGCATTTAAAACAAAAATCCCGTAAGCTTAAGATTTATTGTACTCAGAATTACGACGATGTATAGCCGTATTGATAGAAAGACATATTATAAAAATAGTGAAATCGTGACTAGTGCCCTAAGACATGTAAAATTGTCAAAAAACACTAGTGTATTTCATAAATTTTGATCCGTAATTTTAATTTATATAACATGCAATAAAATGAAAAAGGTAAAATAATAATAATAATAATATAATTAATGTCAATTCCTATTTAGAACGAGAAAAAGAATCTTAATTACAAAGATATGCTATACAGGAGTAACTAATATGTGTTGCGCGTATATAACTCAACTGACTAAAAACTTTGTGAATTGTTTAACCTTTAATAAATATTTCAGGTATTATTGATCAGCATATTTCTGTTAAGCGTTCCTTATACAGAATAATTCCAAAAACTGTAATGTTGCAATGCACTGTAACCTTTGAATGTTTCATTTTCAAGAAAAGACATTTTGTTTAATTTTTATTCAGCGGCAAATGGAAATTTATTTAATGTTTTAGGAAATATTTCTTGTCTAACTTTTCCCAAAAAAGGTTCAATTTCATTCATAGATTACATAATTGAATATCTACAACTATAGTATTCCACACTACAAAACATAACCGATTTTTAGCATTATATATACAATTACACATACATATATGTTTACTTACTTATTTGTTATTATTATTTTAAGAAATTTTATCTGTGATGTTATGCCATTTTTCGAGATCAAATCCACAAAACATAATTTATATTAAAACCAACTAAATGTTTGTTTTTAAAACTTGAAGGAAAAAAGTTGAAAAGTCTTTGACTTCGGTTTGTTTGCCAGTTCGTTTGTCTGCCTCCGCTCTAACTCCCGCAAATATAAATGGAATTTCTTGAAACTGATACTATATGTTATTCAAGTTCACTATCAGAAACTCTCTATTGAAAACAGAGTAAATACCACTTCTGGTTTATTTACAGAGACACCGAAAATATTCCACAGCATTGCGTTCTATGAAAAGTGTTTCTATGAACAATATTTAACACTTGGAAAAAAAAAAAAAAAAAACTAGTATGATGTGGCCACCACATGACTTTCTTCTATATAATTTTACACAAAATTTATTCAATACAAATTATTTATTAAATTATCAAATTATTTTAAATTATAAATGCAGACTATTTTTATGTGACAGAATTATATCATCATTAAAGCCTAAAGATGTCAACTTTTTGCAAATCAGAAGAAATAAGATTATTTTCCAAGTTTTTTTCGTTAAAAGATAAAAAAAAAAAAAAAAATCGATAACTTTGTTTTAAATTGTCACAGATCCATAGTTCAACCATTCGTTTCAAAGGTATTGACGAGATCTTTCGAAAGATACCCATATTAAAAATTTACTCCCCCCGGGGGGGAGCGATGCTCCCACATTCACAAAATTCTTTTCCTAGTTAACTACTACTATTATCAATAATTCATATGAATTTTACAATCACGTGAATAAAATAACTCTCATTATGTATATTTATACGAAATTTTGTCCTATACTGCCATGTTAAAAATTTAGAAAAAAATACAATAACAGCGCCACCTTTAGAGCAATTATTCCACAAATCTAATCAGCACCAGTTTATGTCAGGGTCCAACTAAATACCAAGTTTGGTTAAATTTCGTTCATTGGTTCGTGAGATACAGCGGCCACAAAATTTGTGATACACAGACAGACAGACAGACAGACATTTTCTAAAAACAGTCAAATCGTGTTCAGGACATCCCAAAACCTGTAAATCAATCGAAAACTGGAGTTCGAAAATTTTCACGAATCCAATACTTTCTCTATATATGCATATAGAAGAAAGTAAAAAGTTGAAAAGTCTTTGACTTCGGTTTGTTTGTCTGTCTGCGCTGTAACTCCCGTATAATGGAATTTCTTGAAACTGATATATGTTATACAAGTTCACTATCGGATGTTCTCTATTGAAAACAGAGTAAATATCACTTCTGGTTTGTTTACAGACACCGAATATATTCCACAGCATTGTGTTCCATGAGAAGTGTTTCTATGAACCATATTTTAATAACTTTACTTTGCACAAATCTTAATAAAATTGAAATATGTTATTCAACTTCATTATCGGATGTTTGTATTGTAAATGTTGTAAATACTACCGCTAGTTTCTGTACAGAGACACTCGAAAATACACCAAAGCATTCCGTTCTTCTATCAGAAGTATTTCTATAAATCGTATTTTATTAACTTTGCGCAAATCTTAATGGAATTGAAATGTTATTCATATGCACAAAAGAATGTTTTCTATAGAATAGAGTATGATTACAATTGAGATTTTCTGGGTCACACAAAACTATTCAATTAGAATAAGGACTATTATTGGAAATCTGCTGGAATTGCATTTTCGTATACATTGAGCATTTTTAACACTTTCTAACGATTTTAAGAATGATTATGATTTGAATTAGTTTATGTATCTGATTCACTGTCCGTCTTCTCATCTGCCCGCCTTCAGTGTCCACAAATATTTTCAGAATTTCTTAAAAATCATGCACGTTATTCAAGTTCACTATAGAATGTTCCTTTTTAAAATGGAATTAATATGGGCTCTTTACAACAGGTTCGTGTACAAGGACACCCAAAAAACGCTAACGCATTGCGTTTTCGGAGAGACAGTTTTATAAATGGCATTTAACGAACTTTCTTCTGCAAAAATCATAATGAAATCGACATTTATATTTAATACTCTGAAATAATGGTTTGTATAGATTAGGATATGCTTTTCCTTCAGATTTACAGG
The DNA here is from genome assembly GCA_963930645.1 of Salticus scenicus. Lineage (NCBI taxonomy): Eukaryota > Metazoa > Arthropoda > Arachnida > Araneae > Salticidae > Salticus > Salticus scenicus. The sequence goes on from OZ005648.1 coordinate 284,687,888, forward strand.
ACTACACTAATACATTCGAATATATTAAAGATTTATAATTGGTAATTTCTGGAATTGCATTTCCATTTGTGTTAAGCATTTTTAACACTTTAATGTTTAAGAGTGATTATGAATTCAGTTGGTCTATCTGTGTGCCTTTCAGTCCTTCTGAAAGGCACACAAACAAAAACACTGAAGTTTCAACGGTGCAAGGATTAAGTATAGTTGGCAAATGTTAATAAACGATGCGTACCGCTTGATTTTTCGTTCTTGTTTTTATATGATCTCGTCTTTTTATTTTTGCCTAAAGCAAGGAATAAAAACAGTTATTTAATTTTTTTCGTCTTTTCCTTGTGCGTGTCTCCCTGCATTTTTAAAGAGGAATATACATTATTTTTATCTAAAAATTTTAACACATATTTTATTAGCTTAAAAAATTCTTTAAACTTTCTGGTTATTTTATAAAAATAGTACTATTTTCTAGTGACTAAAAAAGATTGAAAATACAGGTGATTTTCAAATTTTGTACATCAGGAGTCTCTTTTCTCTCTCTCTCTCTCTCTCTCTCTCTCTCTCTCTCTCTCTCTTTGCTGTGAAATACGTTTTTCGGTTAAATTACGAAATAAATTCGGCTGATTTAGATACTTGTACGATATTGTTTTTGATGGTTTTCTAAAATTTTAAGCATTATTAAAATTTAAAATTTCCAAATGTAGAAAAAAAATTGACAAAAATTGAAGTGGTGATTATATTGTGTGATTTATAACTAGAAAAATAATACATATTTCAAAATTACTGATTATAGCAAATTCTCCAAAAATAATCAATAAAATTGGTCAAGATCTTCAAAAGAAAATGTGTCCTTATGTTGCATTTTTGACATAACGACTCTTCAAAAGCTAATTTTTTTCCTCATATTTGGAGATTTGAAATTGGAACAGAAACAATTTGCTCGTATTGTTAAGTAAATTTTACTGAACAAATTTCCCAAAAAAGTTATCACAATTCAACAAGTGGTTTGGCAAAAAAACGAAGTATCAAAGTTGAGTTATAAGGATCTGGCTTATAAGGATTTGGCTTATAAGGATCGTGGAAGCAAAGAACGTCAGGGTCCGCCAAAACCCATATTAACCTATGCGAAAATTATTACTCATTACATAATCCATATTTTTAAGTTTCGTTTTCAAATTCAGAAAGTTCATGACCATCAAATTATTCATCATTTTCGAAAACCTGATTTTTTAAACTTTGTATTTTATTTTAAGCTGCGAAATGCGAAATAACAATCAATTAAATCACTTTTTTGGTAAACAATTTTACGATCTTATTTACATAATTTTCTTAGATGCATAATTTTCTAAATGTGAAAAAGGTATTACTTAAAAATACGTATTATTAAATTGTAATAAAGGGGATTATTTTCCCATATGCTAAAATGGAGTTTGGATGACCTTGTCGCTCACTGACAGAGAGCCTTAAATTATAAAAAACAGTATATATATACAGATGGGTGACAAAATAATGTGAACACTTTCGCTTTTTTACGTTTTGTTAAATATCTTGAAAAGTTTTTTAGGAATCATCTTGAAACTTTGGTAGTGTAAAGAGCATGTTATGCCTCATATCTTACAGTCAAAGTTCTGTCATGAAAAGGAAAAGATGACCAGTAATAAATTAAACTAAAATCACATTAGACCATAAGGGGTTTATCACAAAAAAGAACTTTTGCAATGTGGTTGAAATAATGGGATCTTCAAATTATATACGCAGCATGTGAAATTTCAACTCTGAAAAATACCTAAATTCTAGCTCGTTCTTTTGCCGATCATTTGCTTAATTTTAATTCTATTCAAATGAGCTTTTCACAAAATTTGCTCGTTATATCTAGCATTAAACCTATACATCGAAAGATTTTCTATCTTTCGCGCATGCGCAGTAAAATAATGTTTACTAAAAATGCTCATATCTCAACGAATATTACTCGTGTGAATTTTATGTTTCAGAATAATGTTTCTCTAATGTTTTGTCAATTTTTCAGCAAGTTTTCAGCAAGTTTTAAAAAATTTTATGGAAATCCGTTCTAGTTATAAAGAAAAAACTTATTGTCAAAAAATTTAGTTATTTAATATATTTATATATATATATATATTTATCGGCCTAAATAATTGCGCAATTCTCTCACCAAATCATACAAATATTGTACATAGTATGTGCAACATCATATTAAAGTTAAAAGTCATTTGTAACTTTTTGTGATACAGGGGAATCCAAAGTATTTTCGCCTTTCTTCGATTTGTGGTTGGTCCCATCATTGCAATCTGGACTAAATCGATAATGGAAAATATGAATTTTTAAATGTTCTTTGCATGTATGAAGTTTCAGGCTATTTCATCTAGTATTGTTTTAGATAATCGAAAAGATGTCTAGAAAGAAAAAAAAAAAGTTAAGAAATTAAAGCAAAGTAATTGAAAACCTGAATTGAAATTTAACTTTTACAGATTTTAGTTGTTTCTCTCACAATGGTTATTTCTCTTCTGAGTCTAATATATACACAGTCGGCAGCAAAATTATTGAAGCACTAGCAATAATAAAATGTGGATGTGTGCTTCAATAATTTTGCTGCCGACTGTATATATATATATATATATATGTATGTATACAGTATAGAGCAAAATTTCCGAAGATTAAAAATAAACTTTTGAAACAAAACGAAGATTCTTTTTTATGTAATACTTTGCCTAACAGACAAAGTAATTTTAACGCTTTTTCTTGCACAAAAATGCTGCGGCCATACAATGTCAGACCTTTGCCTTCGGCTAAGGGTCAAAGAGATGAGATGCAATAAAAATGAATATAAAAAAAAGAACACATATCTAGGCAAAAGAGGCCCAAAGTGGACACAATGTAAGTTCAAGGAGGCCTTAAATAAGGAACTGTGACTACCTGGACCGGTCCAAAGCAAGCTTAAACATCTTTGAAGTACAGGAAAGCGTGGGAAATGGTATTTTTTAAAGGGAAGGAAGTATTAATTGTGCATAGAATGCCCTATTGTATAATACGTTATTGTTAAGATGAATAAATATTACATCTGCTGTAGATAAAGATTGAAATTTGATTCCTCTTTAGTCTTGAAAACTAAATGAACAGATTTAAAGGGCGCAGCTGTGGAATATATGTGAAAGAAAGATTTTTACAACACTACATTTAGAAAGCCTCAAAAGTAATCAGTGCAACAGTGAAGATAGGTATTTTAATCATTCATTTCTTTTCATCTTAAAAAGAAACAGAGAGAGAGAGAGAAGAAAAGATACAAAAATATTTAATTTGAGACTAGATTCTTTTTTTTTTTTTTTCTTTCGTGATTTTTACTATAAAATAATCAATAAAGAGAGAAAAATAAAGCTCTCTTCTACCGACAACTTTGCTATACACAGAACTTTTCGTTGAGATCAAGCAAAAAATAAACAGTGGCATCCAAGAGAATTTAAATACATTACATCAATGGGTGACATTTCTGGTAGGACTGAACTAAACAAGATGAAATGAGCATATGTATGCATAAAAGCATGTTTTGTGTAGAATATAGTATACGCTAATCATTCATCATTCGCTTACAAGGCTACCCAAAAGAACTTAGATACATTGGAGCTATACTTGAAAATTGCTGGAAGTGCATTTTAGGTTACATTATGTGTTTTTCATATAGATCTAAGTTTAAATGCACAATATATTGTGTATATAATTTATAGACAATATACAGCACTACTTAAAATTTAAACGAATAGATTGCTTTCTATTGAATGTAATTGATGGAAATGCTTTTTCTATATTTTACCATTTTAATGAAAACTGCTCAGGAAGGAAAAATCAATTTTTCATACGGTCACAAAATATTTTTTGAATTTCAAGCACTGGTTTTTTTTGTTTAATATCACGTTTTGATGTTCTAAGAATACTGAAGTCAAGTTTCTAGCAGTTGATTTATGTGTATGTCTGTTATCAGCATAATTTAAAAACAAATAATCGCAGAAAATTCAAATTTAGTATTTTGAAGTTCGTATGAGATCGCCTTTGAAAATTTTCAAGGGATGTTGCGAATGAAAGCTGCCTGAATAATTTGGAATAAACTTTTAAATTTAATAAAACTTTGATTTTTTTAAGTTCTCTATCATACTGTAGGTATGGGAAACTTAGGAAATCGTAAGAATTTTATTTTCAACTTTTTTTTTTTTTTTTTTTACTTTTTTACATGTTTTTAGGTGTGAGGAATCCGAAAATATCAAAATGAGTGTCTGTTAGTTTGTTAGTGTGCTAGTTTGTTAGAATGTGTACACGATATCTCCCGAACAAACGGTCACAAAGAGGTCGGACCAGTTTTAAAATATTATTTATGACACTGACAAGAACCCTATTTATTTGCAATATTCTAATTAAAAAATTTCAGAATTTATTCGAAATTTACGATTATCTTAACATGGGGGAATAGGGCAAAATTTCGCATAAACGTCGGTTTTGAGGCCGTCGTAAAGATGTCAGATTTCCATCGTAAAGATGTCAGACTACTTTTAAAATATTAAATAAGATGTTGGCATAAACATCCTTGACTATGAATTTTCCAATTTAAAAATTTCGTAAGTCATTGGAAATTTACGATTTACTTAACATGGCAAAATAGGGCAAAATTTCGCATAAACGTCCATTTTGAGGGACATTTTTATCGTAAAGATGTCCAAACATTTTTAAAATATCATTTAGGATACTGGTATGAACATCCCTTACTATGAATTTTTTAATTTAAAAATTTCGTAAGTTATTTGGAATTTACGATTTACTTAACGTGGCAGAATAGGGCAAAATCGAGCATAAACGTCCATTTTGAATATCATAAATATATCAGACAACTTCAAAATAACATTTATGATACTTGTTTTAACATAATTGACTACAAATATTATACTAGTAAAATTTCGTAAGTTATTCGAAATTTAAGATTTTGTCAACTAAACAAAATTCGGCGATATTCTATATAAATATGCATTTTGGGGATTGTTGCATTGGAAACAGTAGCATGAAAAGTAAACTACGAAATTGGCCCCAAAAAAAATTAATTAATAAATTAGAATAAAATAAATATTTCGAACTGAATGGTGGGTAGCCTATTAGGCGGGGATTTCATTCTGACACTGTGTCAAGCGTTTGGTCAAATTTATTTCTCTCAACATGAATATAATACGCCATGTACTAAAAATTTATGAGAACATAAATATGATGGGGAACTGAGCAGAGTCCACCTATGCCAAGTAGTTTTCAATATGTAAATGTATGTACTATATTTAAAAGGGTGTGTGTGGGTGTGAGATCTGTGAGAGAATTATACGCCAAATACAACTGTGTCTAAATCTATTTTAAATTGTTTTTAAATTAGGCTCCTATACAGCACTTGTAATCTTACCCCTTAATCTGCAATCTGTCTTTATAGTATTGAAATGCAGAGTGACACACCAGATTATTTTTACATTTTATTTTCTATGAATAACAATTACCTCTATGAATAGGTTCAAAATAATATAATTTTAAAATTTGTTTTTTTTTTTTTTTTTTTTTTTTTTTTTTTTTTTAAATACTATCACTTTTACTTTCTCTTACTCATAAGGTAGAGAAAGTATTGTTTTTGGGTCAAATTTTTGAAAGCGAGTTCTTGTTATATTTACACGTTTTGAGGTCCCCTGAATCCGAAAATCATGTTTTTAGCGGTTGGTCTGTGTGTGTGTGTGTGTGTGTCTGTCTTTTATCAGCATATCTCAAGAACAAATGGTACCAGAAAGTCCAAACTTGGTATTCTAAATGTCTATGATATAGGGATGCTACACTAAGCAGCTTTTCGTTGAGATGAAGCAAATAGTTCTTGTACAGGGACACCCAAGAGAATTTTAAATACATTACGTCTATGGGGGAAATTGCAGGTAAGTTGAGTTTAACAGCTATAGACTGCACTAAAACAAATGAAATGAATATATAGTTTTTATATGGGTAAAAACATGTCTCATGTAGAATATGATTGGGAAATCATTCATTGTTCATCTACGGGTCTATACAAAAGAACTAGATTATAGTGCGGCTATAACTGAAAATTGATGGACGTATACTTCAGGTTGTGCCGTGTGTTATTACTATAAGATTATATTTAGATGCACCATATAGTCTGTACATAATCTTCAAAATATATACAGGGCTGCAAATATTTAAGCGATAATATTCTTTTTTATTGTTAGTTGAAGTGCTTTACTGTAATATTTTACCATGTCCAGGAAAGCTGCTCAGGAATTGAATTGAATTCCTCATAGACATACATCAAATAATGTACGTTTTTAAGCTAAGTAAATATTCATCGCTTGGTTTTTTTTTTTTTTTTTTTTTTTAGGACTGAGGACTATTAGTCTCAATCTGGGATTTTTGCGTTGTCGTTTTCGATAGTTGGACATTTGTCGAAATAATTTTTCGATAGTTGGACACTTATCGAAATCTAAAATTTATCGAAAATATAATTGGATAATTTGAAAGCGATGTTATAATTGGGAAGAAAAAAAAAAAAAAACTAATAGTCCTCCGTCCTAAACTAAATTCTGCTTTTGCCAGAATTACATTAAAATCATTTTTTTTTTTTTTTTTTTTTTTTTTTTTTTAAAGAACTAGGGGGCTCTGCTCCCTGCTCGCTCCGCTCACCAACCTCCGAGGAAGGCTTCGTCTTCCCCCGACTCGCTTCGCTCATTAATCCTTGCGGGATTCTACCCGACTATTCGCAACTTTGCCTTTCATTGAATTGGAATATTAATAATACATAACACAAAAGAATTGAACAATATTATAGAAATCCACCATATTTGGTATCGCATTGAAATACACAATATTTAATATTCCATCGTTTATAATATGTCAAAAATCTGTTATAATGTTCGACAATTTAATAACAATTTGCCATTATTTTGAGAGAGAACATAAAATAAACAACCATAGCACTAATTATTTAGAACAGAGAGAAATTCTTGACATCTAAATCATTTAGCGTTACAACTTTAGTATATGATCGTTAAATTTTTGTCACTGTTTGACGATGAATTTTTTGGGTGTTATTGCTTGATTAAAGAAATTATGAACTTATTTTTTCTAATGCCTATATTTTTTTTACTATTGAATTTTTTTAGTTAATTTAGGACAATATGTAATACTCTGCATTTATTTCCAGCGTACAGCAAGGTTTAAAATGGTGCTTCTAACACTAAAGATGCAACTTTTTAAAGTGCATTTTTTCTAGAATATGATTTAGTCAGGTTGAAGATAAATATCTTATGCGATTATTGCAATTATTTTAAAAATTTCATTAGTAGTAGTAGTACGACAGGACAATTTCTTTCAGATAGCGATTTTGCATTGTCGCCACTTATTGTATTACACCATGAATTTGCCAAGATGCCTGTTAATATCTGATGTTACCATTTAATTTCTTAAACTGTATTAAATACTAAGGAACAACTTTAGTATATCCCCAAAACGATATTTGGCGATTTATTGTTGGCGATTATGGCTAAATCATAAATGATACAATCATAATCTAAATCATAAATTATAAAACATAAAATCATAAATCCAAAATAAACAACATATAGGCTGCCATATTATATCGCAAACAGTCCAGAACGACATCGTTATCGTTCAAAACGATGCCAAAGAAAAATCACCAAATTCAGCCGTAGGGATATACTAAAGTTATATCAATACTAAGTTAAATCGAAAAAAAAAAAAAAAAAAAAAAAATCACATTTTTCGAAATCTACTGATAAGTGAAAAATTCATCCTTGATTGTATTGTAAAAACGAATTGCCGGTTTGAAGTATTCGAGATAGACCATCACCATTCATAAATTGGATGGCTTTTGAATATTTGTTGACAATATTTTCTGAATAAGTGTCGATGATGGCTCCTGAATACTTGTTGGCGATATCTACTGGATATATATTGATCATGACATCTTAATAGTAGTTGGCGATATCTCCTGAACTTGTGTTGATTTTGGTCTGAATATTTGTTGGCTACATCTTCTGGATATGTACTGATTACACCTTGATTTTTTTTTTTTTTTTTTTTTTTTTACATATATATATTATGTAATATTAAATTTAGAAAATAAAAAATGAGCGTGGAGAAGGAAATTTTATGATACTGGATAATTTAATTTAATTTATAAAGACATCAATGGTACAGGAAAACTACTTCAGCCATTTTCTTTCTAATAATGAACAGAACGAAAAACGGATATTTTACTGTCATTTTGTACATTTAGACCAAATAAAAATTTTTCTTCTTTTTTCCCTCGTGAATTAAGTTGAAAAATATTTAAAATAAAATTGAAAAAAGTCGTTCCAAAACAATGGTACAGTTTAACCTCTTGGCTAAATTTTAAATTCGGCACCGAAGTAGCTTAGACGTTTCTCGCGAAAATCTTGACATGCATAATTGCTATAGATAATTTAAGTCATCGTCAAAATCACGGAGTAAAAAGACTGAAAAATTTAAAATCAGCCAATGAGGTCCTGTATTAGCTGTAACTACAATATTTTAGCAATGCAGTTACTACATTCCTTCATATAGAAAAAAAAAATGTCCTGTTGTATTAAATTCTGTTTTCTGCAAAGTTTTATATCAATGCTTAAAAAACAAAAATAGGTTACGGATTTTATTATTATTATCATTATTATTGCAATATTTTATAATTTATCATTTATCTCTATAGGAAGGCATGGCTAGAGTTAAAATGGCTATTGTGGTTGCGTAAATGAATTCCTTGGCGAAAAACGTACGAGCTTCATTTCTAAATTTTAAAAATCGCTAAATTGGTCATAGTATAGATCTATCCTATTAAATATGTTTCGAGTTAAAAAACTAAATCTTTATATAAACAATTATAAATTTTTATCTCATAAATTCCATTTTAAAAATGTGTGCGATTAATCTCTAACTCTATACCAATAATTGTTTAACATAATCATGGCATTCATTACTAAAACTTTTTCGCCTAACGTTAAAATAAAGGAACAACTTCAGTATATCCCCACAACGATATTTGGCCATTTTTTGTTGGCGATTATGGTTAAATCATAAATCTAAAAATCATAAATCTAAAAATCATAAATCACAAAATCATAAATCATAAATGATAAAATCATAATCTAATTCATAAAACACAAATTCATAAATCCAAAATAAACAACATATAGGCTGCCATATTATATCGCAAACAGTCCAGAACGACATCGTTATCGTTGAAAACGGCGCCAAAGAAAAATCGCCAAATTCAGCTGTGGGGATATACTGAAGTTATACCATAATATAAACTAAAATAAAAATATAAACTAATTTTCGTTTCATCTTCATTAAATTTTTACGTAATATTTTAAACATATCGGTTATTTTCAAATGTTTTGCTGTTCTAAATATTTTTTTCTTCTCTCGAGCATCTCAAAGATGCCAATTATTCAATTTTTCTTATTTACACCATTGATCACATTTTAATTTTCCTGAGGAAAGTGACGTCAGAGACACAGAAAAAAACGTCATAAGAGAAACTTTTCCCTCCGTTGGCAAATAGAGTACCTTTATAAACCCGCGTTTTTACTTAATAACTTAGTTAATTAAAATGTTAGAAATTTCTAAGCAGCTGAAATGCCTTCCTTAAAGCAGTCGGGATACACTGATATATCTCATAACGTGGAGAACCCTGCCCTCCGCGAGAAGTTGCTGTCGCAGACAAAAAAAATTGACGCCAGTAACTTTTTTTTAATATATAGAGATAATTTTGAATCAGGAAATAAAAAGTGCGCGAGCAATATGAAATAAAAATAAGTAAAAAAAAATGAATTTAATGATTAAAATTTTATATAAAACATGATCGCATGCTATCATAAAAAGTAGACGTAGATGAAAAATTTAAAAGTTTAATTTTTTTGGCAACAATTATAAATTAAAATAAATAATTTAATAAAAGTTTAGAAGTTAGAATTTCTATATATATATTTTTTTTAAATTTTAGATTTCGATAAATGTCCAGCTATCGAAAAGTGACACCAAAATAACCGCAGAATGAGACTAATTGTCCTCAGTCCTAATAAAATAAAATAAAACCCATATTTACCAATAGCGCGAAATACCCCAAAAAGTTAACGTAATAGGCATATGGATAAAAGTTAATATGTTATATCCATTTGTTTCTCCATTATAAAATAAATAAAGAAATGTGCTTTTGCAAATTTTAAAGTAATTTGCAAGTAAAGTAATTTTAATTGATCACAAAGAAAAGTGTTCTATTACATGACTTGGGTACAGCTTTAGTACAATACCCTATTGCTGATACTTAAATTTTCGCCTTTTTCGCGATGAATTATAATAGCTATTAGCAGTTACGTTAAGAAGACCTTGGCGAGAAACGACAGAGCTACTTCAGAGCCAAATTTCTAATTTCGCCAATTTGGGGCTACTGAAGCTGCTTCAAAATATAATTATTTTTTCATATTTACACGTTTTTAGGCTTCCGGATTACCGAAGTCAAGTTTTTTAACATTTGATCTTTGTCTGTGTCTCTTAGAGTAACTTAAAAACGAATAATTTCAGGAGATCCAAAAGTATTTTCAAGTTAATATAAGTTTGTTGCTGGTAAAGTTTGTTCAAGACTGATAAGTTTCACGGGATGTTGCGTGTGAAAGTTGTCTGAATAATTTTTAGTGAAATTTTAATTTTAATAAAAAAATTTAAATTGTACATGCAGTAATGAAACGGGGGGTTAAGGGGGGCGGTAGCCTTCCTCAAACAGAACTAATTATCATATTAAGCACTTCCGAAGCCTAATTTGAATTGTTTTAACATATGTTTACACAACAATACTCGTTATCTTACCACTTGATATCCATCCTGTATTTATATAGTAATACATTTAGGGGTAAGAGAAAGTCGTGTGAGTGACACACCAGATTATTTCCTTCTTATTAAAGTCCGTGCTTCATATTTTGCATTTAGGAGGAGTGTAATATTTCAGATATTATATATAGGTATTTTTTTTTATTGTGTTTGAAAATGGATGGAAGAGACAAAAGATGCCAAAAAAGTTCAAATACTATATATTTTACTTCCATTACCCTATTACCGTAGGTAATGGAAGTATTGTATTCGGTCCAAAAATTTTATATCGAGATTTCACCTGATTTACACGTTTTAAGGTTCCCTGAGCCGAAAAAAGTGGTTTTTGGCAACTAGTCAGTGTCTGTGTCTGTGTGTATGTATGCAATCTTCTAGCTATCATATTTCCGAAACTAATAAAGATAGAACTGCAAAACTTCAGAATTGAGACAGGTCTGGTGTACAGATGAATTTTCCAAATTTTTTGAAAATTGAAAAACCGGAAGTGGGACATCGGAAACCGGAAGTGGTACCGTAAGTCCGTATCTCAAAAACGGCTTTAACGATTTTCTTCAAATTTGCTATATAAAAACTCTATTAGATGTCCTTTCGAATGATATAGTTGGTTAGTTCAGGAAAATTGATAGGCGTCCTGTATGAATAGCTCAATTTTAGATCTCGCAAGCGCATTCCTTTAAAAACGGCTGTACTTTTTTTTTTTTTTTTTTTTTTAATCAAACTCGCCATATTATCTCACTTTTAAATATTCTTTTGTATGTAATTATAGTTTTACGGTCAATAATTGAGTTTTGGTAAAAGCTGGTATCTGAAAAACGGGTCTAACGATTTTCTTGAAAATTGTTATATAAATTCATTCCTTTCTCTTGTATTACGTGGTTATTAGAGGAAAATTAACAGTCATCCTGCTTAGATAGGTCAGTTTTATGTTTCGGAAATTGGTGTTTCAAAAAATAACTCTACCCTTTTTTTTTTTTTTTACCTCACTATACGTAAGTTTCGTTTTATATGTCTTTACATGTGTATAAAGTTTCTCTTACCAGAAAATTTTTAGCTTTCTACTTCTTTAGGTCACTTTTATGTCTTCTGTTGGTATTATCTCTAAAAAATGCATATAATACGTGTATTAGTAGGTAATCTAAGTCGTGTGGTTGTTTCACACCAGATTTTTTGGCATAGGACCAGATCAACGTAAGTATTCAGCTTTACTGCTTAAATTAAGATTAAGCGTAGATGTAAAGAGTACCAGAAAATGTTATGTCTCGGACTCGGAGCTATAGGATGGTATGATCTGGGTTTGAGCTTTGTGTATGAGTGAAATACTCAAGGGAAAGAATATAAAGTAAATTATGCCTTCACTAATCCTAAAGATTTTTTTTTTTTTTTAATTTGAATATTTTCTACAGATACAGTTCATAGGTTAGATTTCCTTCATTTCTTTTAACTTTGACTAAAAAAAGTATTCTTCCCCGTTATTATCAAGCACGAAGATGAAAGTCAAAGTATGCCAAAACGTTGTCACACTTACCCTTACCCACTTCACGCTATGTATATATACGGCATGTATATAGAGTACTTATATTTTTCAGTAAGATCACCTAAATTCGAGATTTGAGGCCAATCTTAAAATTAGTCATGCTATAAATTCATAACTTATAAATTATCCACATTATAAATTCATTCCTCAGTTCAGAGTCTAAGGAAGTGAACTTAATAGACTGAACAGCGTATTAAATGGACGTAGTCTTAGCTATGCATACACATTATATGTATCCTAACTTTAAAAAACTCGTGGTGTTTCATTAAAATATACTGCATTATTATTATTATTATTATTATTATTATTATTATTATTATTATATATATATATATATTTTTTTTTTTTTTTTTTTTTTTTCTGTGATTTGGTAACACTATTTTCTTAACTCCTTCTCAAGCATAAGTTTTTACTTTTATTATCATTACTATTATTATTATTAGTTCTTGTTTTGTTGTCATTACAAATTTATTACAATGTCACAATAACGTTCATAGAGGGGGGGGGGGAGTGAGGAGGGAGAATGTCAAAAGAAGAAGAAAGTGCATCGAACGTGCGTAGATATCTAAATTTTTTTATATCTACGCAGCGAAATCAGTAGAAGACACTGATTTCGCTGTCAGGTGTTATGCGATAACTATAGCGGTAAAACTTTCTCCAAATGATCTTTCTTATGAATTCTTCAAATAGCTTAAAGAGCATCCAACCACATCTTTGTATCATTAACCATGCGATAAAAATTTCTATCGTAACACAGACGATACCTTGCATCCTCACGAACGTTATAAGTTCAAGGCCGTTCAATAATTTCAGAACCAAGCCATTACTTACCGAAAACTGGTTAAGGTCGCTGGGGCCCAGAAAGGGGAAAATGGGGCCCCACAGGAACTCTTTTTTTACTTTTTTTTAACTTGACCGCGAATTTTTTTCACTCCTCTCTCATTTTTTTGTACAACTTTTTTGAGGTCCCCACCTGCTTGCTCTGGGTTCGTTCAACTAGCACATAAAAGGTCAATGTTGGTAAATGACCTAAATCTTGCGATTGGGAAAAAGGGGGCGTCCTTAAGGAGGGGGGCCTTAAAGGGGTGGGTTGTTCACAATAGAATACGCTTTTATCCAGTATTGTTAGGTTAGGGGTTGAGGAGCTCATTTTTTTTTATATTGAACTTTTGAAATTGCTGTAAGAGATGCGGAAGTGTTGTATTCCGACAGAATGACAGTGGGTTAAAAAATATTGAGTTTCTTTCATTTTTTTTTTCTTTCGTAAAGTTATTATTTTTTTTATGTTTCTAGTTTTCTGAGACACTTTAACAGATTTGCTCATAGTGTATTTTCATAATGCGAGTTGCATTCTAAAATCTTATATACATAATGGAAGATCTTTAAATATAGCTTCGGAAATAAATTTTCCGTTAGTTATTTAATTAATTAATTAATTAATTTGTTTTCTGATATGCATTCTACATGTTTTTTATCTGAATTGAAATCAACAGTTAACTGGTGTTTCTATGTAGGAATTTAAGAATAGCGCTATTATTAATTATTAATTAGTATTCAAAAAAAAAATAGTGTAACCTAAAAAATTCACCCTCGATTTTTTATTTTTTTTTTCCTTTAATTACCATACAAGTCAAGCAGTGAAATGCCAAAATTATCTCCTAAATAATCAACATTCCCATTTCATTCTAGTTTTGTGCTGATAGATAAATAATATAATTTATCTATATTCAAAAATTTCCATGGTTCACCTTCTTCTTTTTAAGTTTTTTAGATTGGGGCCTTTATTTTTATAAATTCTTATTAAACAAAAGTATGAAACAGAGCGATTTTAATTATTGGGTGAGTGCAAAAGTTCTACCCGTTTTCATTACCCATAAAGAAGAGCAAATAAAAGCAAAATGAACAGCACCTATTATTGTGCATAATCTCCCTTGCTATCTATGACCTCTTGCCATCTTTCTGATAGGATATGAATCCAACTTGGTATAATTCCGGCAGTTTCGAATCAAAAGTCTGGCAATTTTCACAGCATCAAGATCATCAAAGATTTTCTGACTGAAGGAATTGTTCAATGCACGAAATAGGTGATAGTCAGTTGGTGCGAAGTCAAGAGAATATAGAGGGTGGGGTAAAACCTCCCAATGAAAGCCCAACAATTTTTGGCGAGTGATGACAGCAGCATGTGACCTGGCGTTATTGTGATGAAGGATAACACCGCGACGATTGATGAGACCTGCCAGCTTTGCTGCCAAATTAGAATGCAGCCTGTCTAACTTCAGATAGTAGGAGGCAGCATTTATGGTTTGGTTGAGTGGCAGGACCTCCCAGTGAATTATTCCCTGCACATCCCACCACACACTCAATAACACATTCTTGAGATGATGTTCAGCTTTCGAAGTCGATGCAGGCGGATGAGAAGGGCTTCACACAGCTCTACGACGCTTTACGTTACGGTACATAACCCATTTCTCATCTCCTGTCACAATTTGTGTCAAGAATGGGTCATTTTTGTACCGGGAAAGCAAGGAAACGCAGGTGGCGAATTGATTATCCCGTTGATTAGCTGTCCCAACTTAACCAGTCGTCTCTCGAGCGTTGTTCAGTGTCAGCCTCCGCTAATTTTTGCACGGTTGGGTTCGGGTTGTTCCTTATGGCTTGGTCAATATCGTCATCTCCAACGTGTGATGGCCGTCCACTCCTAGCCTGATCTTGGCAGCTTCTGTCTCCTTCCCTAAATTTACGAAACCATCGACGACATGAGCATTTGCCTATTGCATCCTCCCCATAAACTTGACAAACATTGCGCATGCTGCGGCTGCCGTACTCTTTTTATCAAACTCGTATAACAAACAATGTCTTATATGCTCCTTCTCGCTTTTCATGTTACACTCTCTGATATATATATATATATATATATATATATATATACTTTTTTTTTTTTTAGATCATTAACTTTGTGAGACACGATGCATTTATATATGAGGCATCCACACGTTTGATTGACCACGATTTACATCATTACAATGTCATGTGTGACGTCAATTCCATTGCAAATTTGCATATCCAAAAACGGGTAGAACTTTCGCATTCACCCAATATTGATACCTGTAAGGTTGCTGTTTTCTGAATAATGTTTTAAGAAGTTTCTTCTATCTTAAAATGTTATAAATCTATTCTATCTTAAAGTATTTATTTATTTATTTTTTATCATGTATTATACTAACTGACAAATATTAATTTAAAAAAAAAATCCCCGAGAAGAGTTTTTTTATGTTTTATATTTAATCAAATTATTTTTATCGGGAAAAAAAAAAAAAAAAACAGTGACGAATTTTATATTTATAAATAACTATAATGACCTTTTTAACTTTAAATAATAGTTCTACTTTTGTCATACATACATTACAGGAGGAAAAAAAAATAAAGTGAGAGAGAAAAAAATTTCTTTAATTACAAATTTTCTCAATATCTAAAAGTCACGCAACCGCCGAAATTTATTTAATTTTTCAATTTTCCCGAATGTTTAAATTTTTAATATTTCATAGGGAGAAAAAAAAAAAAAAAATAAGTATTCTAGATCTTATATCAAAAAATTCTAGAATTATATGCTATTATATAAAATGGCTATTATATAAAATTCTAGATCTCATATAATAGCATATTTTTCAGGGGGGAAATGCATACATAGAGCAAGTAAATTCAGATCAAGAATCATAATATTTTATATGCTAAATCGAAAGAAAGTTAAAAATATTGCAAGTCTGTTCTAAAATCAAATTCCTCTTTCTCGCAAAAAAAACACCTTTCGGAGGCCTTTTAAGAGTAGTAGCTCCCGGAGGTCAAGCCCGAAACTCTTATACTTCAAATCGTATACTTTTTGCTGGTCATTTACCGGGAATATCTGTTCACCTACGCAATCACACGTTAGTGCGTCAGTTGCAAAGCATATTAGCTTTGATCAGTTGTGAATTCTGTGGAAAGCCCAAAGCGTGAATATTTCCTATTCAGGAGTCAGGACAGGACCTATTACAGTTCTGTTGGCCCGTACTGAGTATCATAGAATGAGGTGGACAAAAAGGATGCCTTCAGACCGGGTCGTATTCTATTGTGCAGTTGGATATCTGCCTCCACAAACGATATGTTAAATATATTCAACCTGCTTCCAAAATGTGTTGTCAGAATATAATGCAAACATTCAATTAGGGGTTTTGTTTTTGTTTTTTTAAGACTTTAATGTACACCCGAACCTCGCTAACATGAACATGCTTAACGTGAATTACTTTTAACATGAACTGTTTCCACAATCTCCGTCAAAATGAAGATCAGTTTCTGAGTTACTGATAGCATGAACTACTGATTACATAAACAAATTTCTTATTCCCCTTGAGATTCACGTTAACGAGGTTCGACTGTACTACTATGTTTGACTCTTTTTAAATGAATCAGTATAATTAATGAATTCTCAAAATTGTATATCATTATTATTATTATTATTATTTAATAATTCATATTTTTTATAAATCCAAAATAAAAATTATATATTCATGATATGGGAAAAACTCACACCGAGTCTCCACTGCCTTTGGCTGCGCAGGCCTGTGCGCGTTGCCCACCCCCGTTTAATAACGAATCAATATAATTTTATAAGTATGCAGGCATAAAATATAGAAAAAAATATGTTTTCATGAAAATGTTTAAAAATTTAATATAGTATGTTTAATATGTGTCTCAAGCAGATAGTGCAAGAGGACAAATACTGTATCCATGCACACAGGACAGCGCCAGCATGGGTCTGCTGTTTAACACACGGTCCAGTGGGATCGAGGACCTGAGACCTCAGCAGGAAAAAGGCTGAGCATGAAAAAAATATAAAAGGTTTACCTAGATTAATTTTTATTATTAATTTCAAAGTAGAGGCATCCAATCTATAACAGACCATATATCCAAATTATTAAAATTGCTATAAATTTGTAATTATTATTATTATTATTTTATCCCCTCAGCTCCAGGGACAGGGAGAAGGGGACGCCCCTAAATGTATCAATATCTCGACCTGAACTTTGTAATCTCTTGATCGACCCCTTTCCTTTCCGAAACAGGAAAGTACTACTGCTACCTTACTTGGAAAGATCTACTTGGAAAGTTCATATGCTTACCTTATGGTCTAGGAGTAGAAATTTTTCTAAAAATCTATAATCCCCTTTCATCACATAAAACTAGAAACATAATTTCCTGATAAAATGATTGTATTCAACACAGTTTATTTCATGTGGCATATCTAGAATCCTTTTAACGATAAAAAAAACTCTGTAACAATTTTTACCACCTTTTTGAAATTTCTTTTAGAATATTACTTTTAATTTCATATTACTGTTTTTTTTTTTTTTTAACTCAAAAGAAACTTACTTTAAACTTTACTGACAAAGGAATGGACAAGAACTTACTTATGAATCCTATGGTGCTGCCATCTTTCATCGATAAGAAATACTAAATTATTGATTTTAAAATTTAAAAATAAAAATGTTTAACAGTCAATTGAAAGATCATAAGATTTAACCTTTATTTATTTCATTACCTAAAAGTAACATTTTAATACGAATCATCTCATTCAGTAACTTTTACAAGTAATATTTATACAACTTGATTTCATTTAAGATTTGAAAATGTTTGAAAATGAAAATGTTTCTAGCTTAATTAAATGACTGGGGAATAGGGAAGAATTTTAATTTAATTGAAATATTCGGTATTCAAACATATAATTTTAAGAGAGGTTTTTTTAAGACACTAACAGGTATGTTATAAAAAATGAATAGTAAAACATAAATATCATATGTAATTCTGTATATTGGAAAAATTCCTACATATCGAACTCTCGCTATTTAAATATTAAGAATCGCCTATGTTGTTTTAGTGTTTTGAGCTGGGTTGGGTTGGGTTGGGTTGGATTGGGTTGTTGAAATTTTGGTCGATTGACTGCACTAGGGTCCTAAGCATGAGGAGGAGTGTCCTCCGTGTGGATCTTTCTAAGGCGACCTAGCCTGTATTTACGCAAGTTTCGGAGAAAATCATGAAAAACTCCGAACACTTCTCAAGGGAATCTAGTTCGTATTTACGCGAGTTTCAGAAAAATATGAAATATGCTGAATGGCTATATATAGGCCGATGAGCGGACTTGGTTTCAATACGAATCAAATTTTTTATCTTCCATGAGGTCTACAAATAAATATCTATTAATTTGTGTGCTACCCAAAAAAATTAATTCGTTGCGAATTAAAAAAAAAAAAAAAAAAAAAAAAGAAAGAAAGAAAGAAAGAAAGAAATCGCATTTTGACTGGTAATGTTAGATTTTTACTGCCTCTTATACAGAACTTAGAATTTTGGAAGGAGCACTCTGTGGGAAGAGAAATGAAAACATTTTTTCAGACCTAAAGCTAACGCTGTTTCATACTTTATACAGTTACCTAATGCTAAATATAACAAAGTCGCTGTTACACGTACGCCATTTTACCCTATTTACAAAATGTCTCAACACCAGTAAAATGCATATGCCAGGTCAAAATACACAGTTTATGAAATGTGCCACTTATTGCAAAGCATTTCTTAAAAATGAATGTTACATTTGTCACTTGTTTTTTCACCTTAAAATTTCGTTTAAAACGTAGAGAGTGCATTTCAAATATATATTTTTAAGTGAAAAAAATTCATTTAAATGTATGATTTTCAAAACATATTTTGTAATTGTATAAAGATCCACCCACATTCCTCTGCCGTACCTTTTGCCATACCTTAAATGTCGCCCCATGTGGGTTGACTGATTGTTAGCCTGTGCCACTTAAATAAAAAATGCTTTTCCGGGTGTATACACATTATATCGACATTCTACACCTACACGCGCCATTCCCGTATGGTCGACAGGGAAGTCATTTACAATTTTGTTCTTAATTCAATTTATGCTGGTCTTAATTATTATACATCACGATTAGTATTGTTTTGAACTTGGAGTACTAACCTCATTTACAGAATTATAAATATCATTATTTAACCGTACTATTTATTAATCAGTGATTATAGAGAATTTAGCATAAAGAATAACTTTATATTACGTCAGAAAAGAGGTGGCAACTTCGCTTAACTTAGCTTTTAATCATCAATATCTTCATTCTTTGTATCGAGACAGAAACCATAGAAAAATAGATGAAGCAACATCTTAAATTCCAATCTTAAGAGGCTTCCTGAGAAAATTATAAGAAACATTTTTTCGTATTAACTGTTTTGATTTTATTCTAAATGTCTTTTTTTCTTTTGTCGTTAACACAATATGTAATTTTGTTTTCAGATACGATAGTATGTTTATATATAAACACTTGTAAATTTCATTTCTGTTCTGTTCTTTATTGACGAATGTGGGCATTTCAATACATTACGGCGTGAGTGAAAAAGATGATTTCATATTTCTTTTTAATATCCCTGGATGCATCTATTTTGGTTCTTATGGAAGACTTTGGCACTTGATATTATGTTTTTCGTGTATTCTACAATTTTATAACATTATATATATATATATATATATATATATATATATATATATATATATATGCAGATATATAAACAGATACACTGGTTCTCATAATTATAAGGACACCCGTTTTTCTAAATTAACTAAACACTGAACACTATTATTTAAACAAATATATTTTTTAATAATTTGAATTTCATTAATAGACTATATTTAAAAAATTTTATCGTTTTTCTATCTTAAAAAACTTTAAATACGGTAAAAAGATGATTTTTCAGGTGTTTACAATTATAAGGACAGCTCGAATCTTAGTGATTTTTTTTTTTTTTTTTTCAGTGAGTCTTTAAATTAATATTTTATGGGGTCTCTTTTTAGGGTGAAACATTCTCTCTGGTACATTTTTTTTTTCTAAATATTCAGTTTCAATACCATTTCATACAGCATAGATGATATTCTGAACACATTTAAACTATTTAAAATTGCTTTCCACTTGCATGCACTTTTCTAATATGATAAGTTAAGGTTTTTTCAACTTTTAGGCCATGGGAAAGGCAATAATACAGAAATTTCTTTCTTCAAACTATTTCCTATTGCTCTAGAAGTAGAGCAAAAATGTAAGTCTTGTTGAAAAAAATATTGTTGCCCCCCAAAACCTAACAAAAATCTGAGAATTCCACGTTTAAAATTTGAGGATATTCTCTTGATGTTCATAATAATAAAAAAAAATTACTAAATTCATTCTGCCTTCAGTAGAAACAGCTCCCCAGAGCACCATAGATTCACCTTTAAAATGCCCGACTCATATCTGCATTTAAAAAATCTGCTCTGTCTTTCGCTATCTTCAGATCGTGCCAGTAACTGTTAAAATCATTTGGTTAATCAAGAATAAAATGTTTTTCATCCGAAAATGCAACATTTTACCATTTAATATTGTCTTTATTCAACTTTAACACAGACGTTCTTTCCCCCATTAAATGCTTATTGATTATTACTGGTTTTTTACTCATTTTAACATAATATTAATTATTTTAAACATGTATAAATGTGGACCCCAACCTTTCGTTAAAAATCACGAGCAAATTCAGCAGCAGTCATTATGAGTAGAACAGTAAGAGGAATTATGAGTCTTCGATCTCTGTAAAACAACTCTGATTTTGCATCAGATGTCTTTCCTATCGAACCAGCAGTTCAACGTTTGATCACATTTCCTTCAGAAATTTTAGATCTTCAAATTTCATTAGAAATTCGGCGGATTGAAATAATTCTTCCACTTAAGAAACACATTTATCATACTTCACTACATGAACGTTCTTTTTTTCGAGGAATTATCAGTAAAGTCCGTCCAAGAAAAATTGAAGGCTTATATATGAATTAATCTAGTCCAGTAGTTAACAAATTAGCCTGTCAACTGTAATTTATCCGCTAATAAGTTAAATAAAACGAAAAAATCTTGATTGTCCTTATAATTATGAACATCTAAAAACGCGGAGAAAAAAATATCTTGCATTATTTTTTATTAATTTTGTTTCATATAAAAAATTATAGCAGTTTTGGTTTTTACAATACTAGATATATTAAGTGCACTTAGTATAATTTTGTTCACAATTATTTCTATATTAGTTATTTTAAAACATAAAGTGTCCTTATAAATATGAGAAAGAGTGTATTACGGCGGAACTCAAAGGAAAATTTCTTTCGTCTGACATTTGGATATATTTTATTGCTATAATGATTTAATTGTGAGGTCATGTTTTCCATGATATCTAAAACGTTTTTAAAACTACATTAATCCAAATTAATTAACTCGTGTACGTTAATATAGCTTTCATCAGACTTGTTAGAGTATCAGGCACATTTGAATGCATTAATATTTTTTGTAAGCCTATTTCCCCTTCTATATAAAAGTAAATTAATACATTTGTGGCTGAAATGTAAATTTTCCATGCGTAGAATGCTCAAAAATTGTACAGATATAAGATCATATTAAGACAGGCAGAAGGTCATATTAAGTTAGACATAAGGTCGCGTGTCAATTGTAATAATTCACAACACAAATTGAATAATTACCTTAAATTTCTTTACCTTCTTTACCTTTTTTTTTTTTTTCATTGCAGATTTTAATCTGTATATATATATAAATTACGTGTCACGATGTTTGTCCGGGGTAAACTCCTAAACTAAGGAACCGATTTTAATGAAATTTTGCACACTGTGTGCAGTTTGGTCCAACTTGAGAGATAGGATAGTTTTTATCTCAATTTATTGTCACAATATTGTTTTATTGCAATTATTTGTTAATTATAGACCTTTATTAAAGTTGCTCCAAAATATCTGTGAGTTCCATTAATTTAATTGTTGCCAAAAAAAAAAAAAAAAAAAAAATACGAGTTCATTTTCTTTCGACCACTTTCGACATAAAAATAAATACATTTAATCAAACGTGAACGTTAAAAAATTATAAAAAGTTAAATTATGCATCTCACGAAAATTGACGTCATAATCAATTTAAAGATTTTATACACATTGATAAAGTGCTAATGTAGTTCTATCATAGATATAGTAATATATATAGATCTCTCATCCCCATGTTATCGTACATAGATTTTTGATGCCGAAAAAAAAAAATAATAATAAAAGCTTTGGAAATAGTCATTAAGTGGTATTGAAAAAAAAAAAAAAAAAAAAAAAAAAAAGAAGAAGAAGAAGAAGAAAGAAAGAAATATGAATTTGAAACTGTATCTGGAGTCTTCCATTCCCCTTTAGCAAATAAATTATTCATAAATTTTATTTGCTAAAATATTAGTATGTATTCCCGTGTGTATTCACTCGGGGAAAGACGGCCATATTTTGGTAAAAACGTCGTCTTTTCCCAAATGAAAAGGAATAACTTTTTTCTCCCCAATGATCACTCTATTCTATATATGCTATACTATATCTATGAGTTCTATACGCAAGCGAAGTGTGACTCACTGACCGTCTGTGCAGCCAAGAAAAAGATTTCCTATGTTAATTGCCCACTGGATTTTTTGTAAGAAGTTATTAAAAATCGAGGAAATTTATTTCCCGATTTTAATCCTTATATTTGGGTATAGATATGTATTAGTTATCGCGGGTGTTAGATTGAATTATTTTGCTGTCAAATTGACAAAATTTTAATTTTAAATTTCAAAACTCTGTCGCCCTTGGCTTTTATTATTATTATTATTATTATTTGGCGATCAAAAGCATAACACGAAAATATACATGCCAGATGTATGCATTGTACGAAATGTAATATGTATTATTCATTGTACATATGTATGACATGTAATATGTATTGTACGAAATATTGTTTCATATTATTCATTACTCTTTTAATATAAGTTGTTAAAATAACCATGATTTTTGAAAGGAATTAAATATTTTCGCCAGATAATTTGGCGATATTCTTTTTTTTTTCGCCAAGGATGACAGAAATGAAATCTATTCCGCTGCAAAATATTAGTATCTTACATCAGATATTTTATTTAGACATTTGAAAACAAATTTGACTTCAAACTATGATAGAATATTTATCATTTTCCTTTTAATTAGTATATTATTAGTATATTAAAATTTAAAAGCATGGTATATAAAAAGTTTTTTTTTTTTTTTTTTTTTATCTTATAATTATTCTTATCTTAATCCTCAATGTTTCCCATCTTTATTAACTTGAATTTACTATTAAAATTTTAACATACACAAAAACTTCTCATCACTTCGTTAAAATACACTAAACTTTTCAAAAATCTTTTTCTATTTAAAACGATACATGTATTTACTTTAAATGTCCAATATTTCATAAGATTTCCAATTTTAAAGCTTTAAAATATTTATCAAATTTACTTATTTTTCTGGTTTAGCCTTATTGTTTTCCTTTTTATAACTACAGCTGTTGCCCTCTTTAAAATATTTAAAATGATGAGGTCATTTTATAGTAAAATTATCCATTATAGCATATATTATATTTCACTCCTCCATAAAAATTGATTTTAAAATCGTCTGTTTCTTTTATACTTTTATTTTAATAGAATTTTAATAGAATTTAATTTATATATTAGTCATTTTAGCAATTTTATCCAAAGTAGCATTAGAAATAATATATATCACTTCTCCATTAAAATTTATAGGACCCTACAATAAAATTAATTTGTGCTTAGTATCAACACTACGAAAATTTTTATCAATCGCTTCCAAATTTTGACCTAAGTTTCAAATCTCAACCCTGTGGGTTTTTACATCGGCTACAACGTTTTCGTCTTTGTTCGTAAATAATAATTTGACTGTACTAAATAGTTTACAGCCGTATAATTCAACGTATAACTTAGTCACAGCAACGCGTGGCCGGGTCTGCTAGTTTATATATAATTATTTTCCCTAAGTGTACCGATATTCATTATCTTTTCCGTGAGTGTTGAATGTACAGTCGGGGGGGGGGGACGCAACACTCGACGTAACTTCATTCCTAATCGATGCACAAAAACGTAATTGGTATCATTCGACGGGGAATTGCGAGTAGTTTCAGAAAATGAAGTGAAATTTTGAATTGGGGGTCGTCTACATAGTAAAACGCGCACTAACTTTGATTTTTTTCAATGGTAATGCCCTATTTTTATTTTATATTTGAATTCCTGGGATCGCACAAAGCGAAAAAGTATATTGGTTGTATATTTTACTTATTTTTTCATAGTGTTATAAGCATTCAAAGTTTGAAGGTGCTAATGTTAAATTCATATTTCAAACTTTTATTAATATTTTCACAAAAAATAACTTGATCGATATAATTTTTTTTTCCACGGGATACAGTGAAGAAACACAAACATAATCCAACATCACTTTTGATTCTGAAAAATATTTTTAATTATGAACAATATTAATAAATTCATATTCATAAAAATTAAGAATTATGACCTAAATTAATTTTTACATAAAATGAATCCTAGTGCTGAAAAGTACGGGGTGCAAATTTGCAGCTGATTCCAGTTATTAGTTTTTGAGCTATAAATAAATCTTTCTTTTGGAGAGGCTTAGGGGGTCATTACTTATAAAGTTTTGCATGAGAAAACTAAGCAAATCTTAAAAATTAAGAGAGAAAATTAAACAAATATTTTTATTTTTTTATTTACGGGTCAAATTGTGTAACAACAATGTCAAACCCAAAGAAATGAAACAAAAATGATGGTTTTTAGACAAATTGTTTTCTGAAGAAGACAAGCCCGCCTTTCATTATTCTTGAAAACAAAACAATACAAAAAGAAAAGTAAATTTGATTTTGAGTATTCGTGTTAAACTTCTTATTTTACGTTTGCAAAAATATACACAGGTGGCATATACCTCATCGATTACTGGTTATAAATTTTGAACCTTTTAAACGAAAAGTAGAAGAAAAAAATTAACTAAATTGGCGGGGCTTACTGTTTAAAATAGAAAAATAGGTCGAATGTAAAAATTGTTAATTTAAAAAATACGAATGGAATTGGAATGCAAGGCAGACTTGTAAAATGGTTTCTTAACTACCATCATAGTTAAAAATATTGCTTTATTTTATTATTATTATTATTATTTTTATTATTATTATTTTGTGTGTGTGTGGGGGGGGGGTTATAATTTTAAGGATTATAATTTTAAGTCTTTAAATTTTTAAAAATGTATTTTAACTTTATATATTTTTATAAATATATTTTAACTTTTATAAATATATTTTACTACTTTTGCGACAGCAGGATTTTGCTTTTTTGACAGTAAGGTTCGCCTGCGTGTATTATTCTCCCAAGGCTAAATATTTCATAACAAAATTTTCTGTATTCAAATTTTATTACAAATGGATACACATTATAATTATATTTCTTCTAATCAATATATTTCTATCCATAGTATATGTTATTGCAAAAATCTGAGCACCGGGTACATACTTAAGAAAAAAATATCACACAAATTACGAAAGAGACGCCCACTGGCAGAGTTACAGATTTTCAAATGACGTGAATCTACGTCAGCAGTAGCGAAAGGGTTAATTAAGAAATTATATTTCCATAGAAATTATAAAACGAATCTTACCGTTCCAAAGAGTTCAACTGACCCAAAACTGTTAAGTGCGATTAAAATTGTTTAATATTTACTTCACGAACCCTTACAATAATTTATACGAAAAGATTTAGTTTATGCGGTATCTATATTATTTCAGTTTGTATATTATGTCACACCTACGAAAGAAAATTTAAGCTTTATTGGTGATCAGTATAGCCATGATAGACACTTTTTAATTAAAAAATGTTGCACATTTTTCAAAGAGCATTGTCTGACCAATCGTGAGTGTAATTTATTTAAATGTACCTAAAATGTATTATCTGAAAAAGTATTGAAGCATACACGTATCTAAAAATCTGAATTCAGGATAATTAAGGTATTGTAAAGGTAATAACGTTTTTTATTAATTCTTATAATTCTTTTTTTTTTTTTTTTTTTTCCTTGAAACACTTCCGGTGTGAAACAGTAACATTTATTCTCATTTTTGAAGGATCTTAATTTTATTTTTTTACATTTACAGATAACCCCCAACATATTTTTTATTACAACTCTATGAATACTAAAGATAAAGCATGCAAACTGTATACTTTTCCGCACTCTCAGAAATTCGAATATGAAGTCAAAAATTGTGTGTTGCTATTGAAAAATTCAATGTTGGAGCTCATTGCAATATGTAGACGACCC
Source organism: Salticus scenicus (assembly GCA_963930645.1). Taxonomy (NCBI): domain Eukaryota; kingdom Metazoa; phylum Arthropoda; class Arachnida; order Araneae; family Salticidae; genus Salticus; species Salticus scenicus. The sequence continues at coordinate 284,714,611 of OZ005648.1, forward strand.
CTAATTCAAAATTTGACAGCATTTTCAAAAGGTGCATTTAATTTCCTGTTGAATGATGTCTATTAGAATTTTCTGCGTGAATTAATAACGAAATTACAGCGATTTTTGTTTTCTCCCGACTATACATTTATTCATGTATTCATGTATTCATGTAAATGTATGAAAATGTGAATTTAAGTGTGGATTTACAGCATTGCTCTAGAATATTTTTTTATTCACATTTAAGTTCATTAGCTGTTATGGTTTAAACTGGATTCCAAACCACTATGAACATCCATGCCTACGCCGGAATTTAAACCCGACGCTTGGCAACTGAAGGCCAGAGAGCTAACCATTTGTTCATAAAAAAGGGCTCATAGAAAAGGGTATTAAGAGGGGACAATACCTAATCTCGCCGGCAGCCTTCGCCCATGTTATTCTATGGGAAAATTTGTTGTACAATTACACATTACCTAATGAATGTTTTTAAATTCTGTTTTCGCAGTCAGAAAATTCATAACCGTTAAATGAGTACTCATTTTTGAAAAATTCATTTTTTTTTTTTTTTTTTTTTTTAATTTTTACATTTTAATTTTGAGTTCAAAAGTGCGATTTTTCACAAAATGCATTTTTCTCATTTTCTAATCGCAAAATGAAATATTAAAATTTTAAAAAATCAATTTTTGGAAAACAAGTACTAACGCTTATGAATTTTCTAAATGTGAAAACAGAATTGAAAAATATTCATTAGGTAATGAGTAATTATGTAAACAAATTTTCCCATAGAATAACATGGGCGAAGGCTGCCGGCGAGATTAGGTATTGTCGGCTCTTAAAATACAGTGTTGCCGACTAAAATGTTCCCATAATGCTGGCTGGGTCATTCCTGTTTCTGTTTCTGGCCCTACTGACAACTCAAAATATTCCTACACTGGCGATAAAGGTTTCTACTTCAGTGAAAAATCATAAAAAAAAAGTGGAAAAACTAACATAATGCATCTAAAATCCTAAAAGTTTTACAAAAGAACTCAAAAACGAATGCAAAATTCGTGCCTATATCCTGAAGCTAACTGCTAAATGTCTCTAAGCGTAGGGACAAATCCTACAATTGGCAACTCTAGAATGTTCACATACACAAAGGGGCATGGTATTTGTTATACGAAAGGGAAGAGGAACTGCTATCCAGACGTCTGATATCTTGCTTATAACTATTAATCTTTCAATGTCTGTTGTAAAATGAGATTATGTATCTACAAAAACATTTGCTTTCCCCTCCGACGGTCGTCTGTTGCACATAGCGTAGCAGAAGTGCGACGTAAAACCCACTTAATCAACTAATTCCTCTCCTCCCGACATAAAGCAACTTCTATAACTTTAAACAAATACAATTTAAACAATAATACTAAATATATTTTACAAACTCAACAAACGCTATGGGAAAAAAAAAATCTAAAGAATATATTACAGAATAAAAATACAATGAATGGCATAAGCAATTGCATCAAAAGAAAGGAATAATTTAAAAATCTTCAGCTCATAAAATGTCAAATGGTGATAGTACATTCCTGAAGTATGATTGGGCGTAACTTCAGAATATAGATGATTTACAGACTGAAAAATAATTAATATCTTTTGAGATGCCACCTATGATAAAAAGTTTATGTGAGAAAAGGGAAGAAAGTGTAACGAACTTCATATTTTAAAGTAAACTAAACAAGCTTATCCTATGTATTTCTAACTGTTATGTGCATTAAAAAACATTTGTGTATTGGATTTAAAAAAAAAAAAAAAAAAAAAAAAAAAAAAATAGGGGGAGAGAGGGAAGCCTTTTTTTTTTTTTTTTTTAAGTTTTACTACCGTCGGATATTGGGTAATATTGTTTTACAGAAAAAAAAAAAAAAAAAATCCTTTAAATTCCTAGACGTTTAAACACTAAAAAGTATGTTAATTTAAAATAAATGTTTCGTTTTTTCATAGATAAACACGATCTCGGTAGACATAATTAAACGAAATCAGTATGAGTTTCATCTTTTATAATAGCAAAAGAATAGAAGCGTAAGATTATTAATTTTTTCTTGCTAGAATCCATCAAATGATGAAGTAAAAAACACCATCATCACCATCAACATTTAGTTGAATTCATGAGGCATTTAAAGAAACAAGAAGAAAAAAACATACGATTCGCACACATTAAACACTTTTCAACTGTATGCACTCGTTGCATTGTTTAACCTGAAATGTACAGTCGGGGAAAAAAAAAAAAAAAAAAAAAACGCAACACTCAACGTAACTTCGTTGCTAATCGATGTAGAAAAATATAATAGGTATCATTCGACGGGAAATTATGAATAGTTTCAGAAAATGAACTGAAATTTTGAATTGGGGGTCGTCTACATATTAAAACGCGTACAAATTTTGATTTTTTTTCAATGGTAATGCCCCATTTTTATTTTATATTTGAATTCCTGGGATCGCGACAACGCGAAAAAGTAGATTGGTTGTATATTTTACTTATTTTTTCACAGAGTTATAAGCGTTCAAAATTTGAAGGTGCTAATGTTAAATTCATATTTCAAACTTTTATTAATATCTTCACAAAAAATAACTTGATCGATATAATTTTTTTTTTTTTTTTTTTTTTTTTTTTTACGAGATACAGTGAAGGAACCCAAACGTAATCAATCATTACTTTTGATTCTGAAGAATATTTTTAATTCTGAAAAATTTTAATAAATTCATATTCATAAAAATTATGAATTATGACCTATATTAATTTTTACATAAAATGAATCCTATTGCTGGAAAATATGGGTGTGCAAATTTGCAGCTCATTCCAGTTATTAGTTTTCGAGATACAAATAAATCTTTCTTTTGGAGTGGTTTAGGGGGCCGTCTCTTATTAAGTTTTGCATGAGATAACGAATCAAATCTTAAAAAATAACAAAGAAAATTAAACAAAATATTTTTATTTTTTATTTACGAGTCAAATTATATAACAACAACGTCAAATGCAAAGAAATGAAACAAAAATGATGATTTTTAGACATTAGTATTAGCATCAAGTATTCCTGTTTTCTAAAGAAAACCAGCCCCGCCTTTATCGTCCTTCAAAACAAAAATACAGAAAAAAAAAAAAGTAAATGTGACATTGAGTATTCGTGTTAAACCCCTTATTTTATGTTGACAAAAAGTCGCACAAGTGGTATTTACTTCATCGATTAATTGGTAATAAATTTTGTATCTTTTAAACGAACACTAGAAGAAAAAAAAATAACTAAATAGGCGGGGTTTACTGTTTTAAATAGAAAAATAGGTTTAATGTGAAATTGTCAAATATAAATAACGAATGGAATTGGAATGCAAGACAGACTTGTAAAATCGTTTCTTAACTAGCATCATAGTTAAAAAAAGCTTAATCATTTGCTTCATACATTGCTTTATTTTATTTTATTTATTTATTTTGTAGGGGGGAGGATTATTATTTTAAGGACACTTTAGTCTTTAAAATTTTATTTATATATTTTAACTTTATACATTTTTGAAAACATACTTTAACTTTTATAAATATATTTTAACACTTTTTGCGACCGCAGGATTTTGTCTTTTTGTCAGTAAGACCCGCCTACGGGCGTTATACTCTCAAAATAAAATGTTTCAGAACAAATTTTCTGTATTCACAATTATATTACAAATGGATATACATTATAATTATATTCTTTTTAATCAATATATTTCTATCCATAGTATATTTTATTGCAAAAATATGAACACTGGGTAGACACTTAAGAAATATGTAACACACAAATTACAAAAGAAACGCCCACTGACAGAGTTACATATTTTCAAATGGCGTGAATCTACGTCAGCAGTCGCGAAAGGATTAATTAAGAAATTATATTTTCATAGAAATTATAAAACGAATCGTACAGTTCCAAAGAGTTCAACTGACCCAAAACTGGTAAGTGCGATTAAAATTGTTTAATATTTACTTCATGAACCCTTACAATAATTTATCCGAAACAGATTTATTTTATGCGTTGTTGTATATATATATATATATATATATATATATATATATATATATATATATATATATATATATTCATTATGAAATTCATATGAATATATATATTCATATATTCATATATATTATTCATAATGAAATATATAGATATATATATATATATATTTCATTTCGCATATTATGTTACCTACGAAAGAAAATTTAAACTTTATTGGTGATCAGTACAGCCATAACAGACACTTTTACTTGAAAAATATTGCACTTTTTTCATATGGACCAATCGCAAGTATAATGTATTTAAATAGACCTAAAATTATCTAAAAAAGTACTGAAGTATATACAAATCTAATTGATTTCAGGATAATTAAGGAAATGGAAAAGACGCAACGTTTTATTAATTTTTATAATTCTTTTTTTTTCCTGAAACATTTCCGGTGTGAAACTTTAAAATTTTGTATATTTCTTATAGGATCTTAATTCTATTTTTTTACATTTACAGATAACCCCCTAACACATTTTTTATTATAACTCTATAAAAACTAAAGATAAAGTATAGAAACAGTATACTTTTCCGTACTGCCAGACTCTCAGAAGTTCGAAAATGAATTCAAAATTGGGTGCTGCTATTGAAAAAATCAAAGTTGGCACTCATTTCACTATGTAGATGACCCCTAATTCAAAATCTGACGACATATTCAGAAAGTGCTTTTAATTTCCTGTTGAATTATGTCTATTATATGTTCCTGCGTCAATTAATAACGAAATTACAGCAGGTGTTGCGTTTTTTTTTTTTTTTTCCCCGACTGTACTTTGCCTATGTGAAGACAAAGCTCACAATCAGAATGACAAAAAGGCGGACATACAGATTAATTGAAATCATACTCACACTCACTCTTAAATATTTTTGGAAAGTGCTAAAAACTCTTCAACAAACGAAAATGCAACTAGAGCAACATCCCGTTGTAGACCTTAATGTATCTGAATATTTTAGAGTGGCTCTCTAAATCTTAATGCTAAACACATTTAATTTTATAGAAAACTTTTTTTTTTGTTTGGTGTGTGTGTGTATTAATAATAAACGTCAATTTCATTAATTTGTGCAAAAAAAAAGTTATTCAAATCTGGTTCGTAGAAATATCTCTCATAAAATGCAATGTTTTGGAATCTTTCCGGTGTTCCTGTACGCAAACCGGGGAGAAGTATTTACTCTCTTTATAATAGGGAACATCTCATAATCAACTTGAATATCATATATCGGTGTCAACGAATTCCATGAATATTTATGGAGTTAGAGAGCGGACAGAGAAACTGAAGTCCTGAGCACTTTTCAAATTTAATAAGTACAAAACTATGAATAAACAAATTAAAATGCAAGAACTTGCAACAATTGCACGAGTGCTGCAATTTGTAGCACTCGTGCCTTCTTTGTTCGCCTGATGAAGGGTCGTATCTTCTTTCGACCCGAAACAATTGTCGTGAGTTCTCGTATTTCAAGGTGTTTATTCAAAGTTTTGTAACTTTAAACGCCAATTATCTGTGGTGCTTTTCTTTTATAAATTTTCAATTTTATTGGAAAGTGTTAAAAATAAAAAATATCCCATTAATTCTACTAAAAATTGTGATATAAAAAAGGTACTAATACCTAGGGATTGTATTCCATTGATCTTATCGATTTCTACTAAAAATAATCTAGTGTGTCAGTCACTCGACTTTCTTTTACCCTGCATTTCAATACTACACTACTGGCCATTAAAATTGCTACACCAAGAAGGAATGACAATAACGGAATGAAATTTGTTGGACACATACATTATAGTAGGAAGAACAATTGATTAAAATTTCAGGAAATTTGGAGTAATATGTACTGAGAAAACAGTACATAAAGCAGCGACCTCTGTGAGCAATAACAGCACATATCTGCCTAGGCATTGAATCGAACAGCGATTGGATGACATGTACGGGTAGAGTACTTCATGAAGCTTCAACACGATGCCACAATTCATCGATCGAAGATACTGGTGAGTGGAGGGGGGCCAGTCGCTTTTCAACGTTTAAACAGTCATTTTCATTGGTGCGAGATCAGGAGAACGCGCTGGCCAGAGCAACAGTCGAACACATTCGGCATCAATGAAGGTCCAGACAATATGGACAACTTGCGGTCGTGCATTGTCCTGCCTAAACGTTGCGCTTCGGAGGCCTTGAACATAGGGCAGAGCGATGGGCTCGTTAGAAATGTAACGGCTCGTCAGAAATGTAACGGCTGGTATTCAGAGTGGCGGGAATGAAAACAAGAGGTGACCGGGACGTGTATCCAATGGTACCACATATCATCAATCCAGGTGGTGACTCAGTATACGGCTACCAAAATTCTGATTACCCTCAAAACTGCATCACTGATATGGGCGCCATTAATGTGTGATCAACGATGAAACTGGACGAAGGAATAGCTTGAAGTCACTTTTCAGACAAATCACAATTCTGTTTACAGCATCAAGATTGCCTTATCCGTATTTAACGGCATTATGAATAATGCACATTGCCAGCTGGGATTCGACATCATCATACTGTCCATCATTTGCAATGATGTTATGGGTTCTCATTGGATACACGTCTCGATTACTTCATGTTCGTATTCCAGGCACTCTGAACAGCGGCCATTAAATTTCTGATGAGTTAAGGCCCGCCCCTCTGCCTGTATTCGAGGCCTGTGTAGCGCAAAATTTATGCAAGATAATGCACGACTGCACGTTGTGTGTATTGTCCGGACCTTTTTTGATACAGAATGTGTTCGACTGTTGCTCTGACCAGAGCGTTCTCCTGATCTCGCACCAATGAAAATGACTGTTTAATCGTTGAAAAGCGACTGCCCCCCCCCCACTCACCAGTAACTTCGATCGATAAATTGTGGCATCGTGTTAAAACTTGATGAAGTGCTCTACCCGTACATGTCATCCAATCGCTGTTCGATTCAATGCCTAGGCAGATATGTGCTGTTATTCCTCACAGAGGTCGCTGCTTTATGTACTGTTTTCTCAGTACATATTACTCCAAATTTCCTGAAATTTTAATCAATTGTTCTTCCTACTATAATGTATGTTTCCAACAAATTTCATTCCGTTCTTGGTGTAGCAATTTTAATGGCCAGTAGTGTATAAAGATGTATTGCATTTGTCAATAACGTAAGATAATAAAGTTCAATGTACTCTAAAAATAATCTAAAATTGGTTTAGGAATGGTTTTATTTGACATATAATTCTACGACCGCCCCTCTCAACACCCTATTCTACATCACTGCCTACAGTTATTTCAAAAAAAAAAAAAAAAAAAAAAAAAAAGGTGTTAATTTGACTTCAAACTTACCAATCTTGATCAAATTTTTTAAGTGGCAACCTACAGTTATTTGTTTTTAACTTATGATGATAACGGATTTACATGCAGATTAACTGCTAAACACTGGACTTTTGTAATCAGGGGACCTCAAAACGTGATATAAAAAAAAGTTGAAATCGAACTTCAAAAAACAATTTCTTTACAGTATGGGTATGAAAAATTAATTTTTCTTCCTGAGCAGTGTTCGTTTACATGGTAAAATACAGCAAAGCACTTCCATCAATTACAATCAATAGAAAAGAATGTTTAGGTCACTTTAGGGTAGCCCTGTTTATTGTCTATACACAATATGCACTATAAACAATATTGTGTACTTAAATTTAGTCTTACTCAAAAAACATCTAACATAAAATGAATTACAATTCCAGAAATACCCCTGTATAGCCCCAATATATCCAAATATCTTGGGTAGCGCTGTAAACGAATGATGAATGATTTCCACACAATACATTCCACACAAAACATGCTTTTATGCACATAAAAAAAATTTTGTTGTTCATTTCGTTTTGTTTAAGTCAGTCTACAGATGTTATACTGTACTTTAGTGAAATTTCTCCATAGACATAATATATATGATTTCTCTTAGATGTCCCTGTACACGAATCATTTGCTTGATCTCAACGAAAAGTTTAGTGTAGCGTCCCTATATGATACACATTGAAAATACTGAGTTTGGACTTTCTGCTATAATTTGTTTTTGAGATATACTGGTAACAGACAGAAACACGCAGAGACCAACCGCTAAAAATATGACTTTCTGATTCAGGGAACCTCAAAACGTAGAAATATAGCAAAAACTCAATTTCGAAAATTTGACTCCAAAACAATACCTTTTCTACCCATATATACGGGTGAGAGAAAGTTGAAAAAAAAAAAAAAAAAAACAGTATTTAGAATTTTAAGTCAGAAAATTTTAGAGATCAGATTTTCAGAAAGGATGAGGGGTTTTTTGGCCCTAAAATTGAAGAAAATATAAGATTGATCACACATGTGAAATTAATGCATTTAATTACTTTAGAACATATATATATTTAAGTTTCAATAAATATTATTTATATTATTCCTGTAATTGTTTGTTTCCGCAGGAGCCCAAACATTCGCAGTTTTGCATTTTTGACCAAAAACCTCCATTTTTAGAGATTTGACCTACTTTTTACTTTCTCTTACCCATAAGGTAGAAAAAGTATTGTTTTAGGGTCAAATTTTAGAAAGTAAATTTTTGTTATATTTACACGTTTTCAGGTCCCCTGAATCCAAAAATCTTGTTTTTAGTGGTTAGTCTGTGTGTGTGTCTGTGTGTGTCTGTTATCAGCATATCTCAAAAAAAAAAAAAAAAAAAAAAGCAGAAAATCAAAACTTGGTATTCTAAATGTGTATGATATAGGGATGTTACGCTAAACTTTTCGTTGAGATCAAACAAATGGCTCGTGTACAGGGACACTCAAGAGAATTCAAATACATTACGTCTATGGGGGGAAACTGTAGGTAAGTACACTTTAAGACTCGACAAGAATTGATTTAACAAAACAGTATTAAGTGTACTTTTTTACTTTCTCTTACCCATAAGGTAGAGAAAGAATTGTCTTTGGGTCAAATTTCCGAAAGTGAGTTTTTGTTATATGTACACCTTTTTAGGTCCCCTGAATTCGAAAATCATGTTTTTAGCGGTTGGCCTCTGTGTGTGTGTGGGTGTCTGTTATCAGCATTTCTCAAGAACAAATAGCACCAGAAAGTCCAAACGGTATTCTAAATGTGTATCATATAGGGACGCTACACTAAGCTTTTCATTGAGATGAAGCAAATGGTTCGTGCACAGGGACACTCAAGAGTATTCTATTACATCTATGGGGGAAATTACAGGTAAGTAGAGTTTAACATCTATAGACTGCACTAAACCAAATTAAACGAATATATATTTTTTATATGCGTAAAAACATGTCTCATTCAGAATATGGTAGGGAAATCATTCACTGTTCATTTACAGGGCTACACAAAAGAAGTAGCCATATTATCAATATCCATAGCTTAGAAGTGTTTCAATTTGTGCATACTAATATTTTTTGCAGAAATGTTTTATGAGCTTCTGTCGCAGTTTTCTATGATTAAATGAGCTGAAATTTTCCATTAAAAAAAAAAAAAAAAACAATATCCAAAAATTGGTAATTTGGCAACTGTGTTATATATAGGGTATAAGTCTATCAGATATAATATTTATTATGCAAGCTTCAGTTAAAAAAAAAAAAAAAAAAAAAAAAAACGTTATTCTGAAGTTAGAATTGGAAATATTTGTATGAAATTACTCTTTACCCTGAATATGATTAATTAAATTTATTCATTTGTTATTTTTTAAGTTCATAAGTTTCTTTCTCATACCCCTACGAAGAATCTCATTTCATCAACGTTTTCCCTTTCAGGTCCCAATGTATTCCTTTCCGTAGACTAATAAATAATATCAATGAGGATATATGATGGAAAAAAAAATCTACATAAAAATACTTTAAATAGAATTTAAATTCTTTTTCAGTTATTTTTTCTTCTTCTAGTCTGGGATCTACATACTCTGTTTAGAAAACCTGTTTTTAAAATTGAGGACAATATTTGTTCATTAAAGAAAATTAGTAGATTTAGAGAGCTCATTTGTTTTTATGTTTTTTGATTTCTTTTATAACCAGGAAGTTAGTAATGGATAATATTTCAATAGTTTTATCTAGTCAAACAAGGAAGAAATTGCGCGAGGAGAAAATCATTTAACCTCATATATTTAATACGGGTAACACTGAAAATGCATTGTATTTTTTTTAATCGTTACTTTATTCTAGTGGTGCCCAACCAATGGTACTCGAGGGATTAAGATGAGGCCCTTCGAAAAGTTTTATAAAAGTTAATTTTAATTACGTTTTTTAGTTTTTATTTAATAAGTAGCCGGCCTTCGCCTGCATACACTGTAAAAAAAAAAATCTAAAATAAGTAAAAATTTGTAATATATTTCAGTAAAGCAATGTTCCAAATTGCAAAGTTCTTTTTATAACCCAAAATGAGTCAAAAAATCTATTTACAAACTTGTTATGTATGGTTCACTGTCTTATTTTATATTTTTGTCTATAATAAATAAAGACGTTGTAGAAAATATTGTATCAGTCACCTCTTATAAAAAAAAATAATAATAATAATAAAAACTAACATGCATAGATGATCTAAACAAAATGTAAACATTTCGTATGTATACGAATGTGCACTGCAGAAAATAAACTCCAAAACAATTCTATCCAAAATCGGTCTCGAATCCATTATAGGTTGAAATTTTGGGTTATAAACAAAACTTTCCAATTTAGAACATTGCTTTACCCAAATATCTTACAAGATTTAACCTATTTTATTTTATTTTATTTTATTTTTTTTTTTTACCGTGTAGCGGTTGGCATTTCCAAATTTGCTGTTTGCATATTATCTCGGTAAGCCATATTCGCCAAATCGAAAACAATGGCCAAAAGTGACGATAAATAGCCAATAATTAAAAAGAAAAAAAGAAAATTGAAATTTAACTGAATTTTTTATTAAGATAACGTAATTCGACTAATGAAATGTAACTTAAATTTAATCTATACTAATATTATAAATGCGAAAGTTTGGATGTATGTATGGATGTTTGTTACTCAATCACGCCACAGCGGCTAAACGGATCTGGATGAAATTTGGTACAGAGATAGATAATAGTTTGGAATAGGACATACGCTACTATTTATACCGGGAATTTGATTAGATTTTTTAAAATTAATTAAAATATGAAAGTAATAAACTGGTAATTGCCTTAATATAAGCCATTTAAATTTTTAATTGTTGCCAAAAAAGTTTACGAGGTATTTTTATTAATTTATTTATTTACTTATTTGTTCAACATAAAATGAAATATGCTTCCACGCGAAAAATAAATAATAACTAAATGTTAAATTTTTGAATGAGAAAATGACGTCTTTATAACTTCAAAATAAAATAGTAATAATACAAATCTAGCATGTTTCTTCTGAATTTTATTTCATAGCATTTTTTTTTTATGTACCCCAACTTTAGATTTTTTTTTTTTTTTTTTTTTTTTAGCACGGATGAATAACGCTTGACATAAAAGACTAGACGGTGGCGGGCCTCCAAACTCTCATCCAGGGTCCAAACCAGTATCCAATCGTGTACGACTTTACATATCTGATGAGTGAAAGAATCAGACGAAGCGTTAGACTAGTGATTGTCCTGAGATGAATGTAAACAAAACTAGAATGTATTTGGATGAAAATCTTTTTACTGACGATCTGAACGCAACGTAATATAAAAGAAAATAATCCGTAATATAATAAGATAATTCATCCCAAAATCCGGTACCCCCCTTCAACATTAAAGAATTTAAGGAACAGCTTTACTATACGGCACCCATTCCTTAATTGCCGTTGCCGATGTTTTGATCACGTGGTATGATGGTGTTTTGATTCGGTTTGTGTGTCGATACTGCGAATAGTTTCACAACGTCGTGAATCGAATCAAAATGTCATGAAACAATACTTTTCATTATTATGAAACATTTTTTTTTTATGTTTCACTATGTTTTTTGCTGTTTGCTCGCTTCGCGAGCATTAAAACAAAAAAAAAAACATCACTGGACGCACCTAATTCGTGAAGCATGAATCAGTAAAAGCATGAAAATTCATGGAGCAGCGGTCACTATGTTTTTTGCTGTTTGTTCGCTTCGCGAGCATTAAAACCAAAAAAAAACATCACTGGACGCCCCTAATTCGTGAAGCATGAATCCGTAAAAGCATGAAAATTCATGGAGCAGCGCTCACTATGTTTTCTGCTGTTTGTTCGCTTCGCGAGCATTAAAACCAAAAAAAAAACATCACTGACGCCCATAATTCGTGGAGCATAAATCAGTAAGAGCATGAAAATTCATGGAGCAGCGGTCACTATGTTTTTTGCTGTTTGCTCGCTTCGCGAGCATTAAAACAAAAAAAAACATCACTGGACGCCCCTAATTCGTGGAGCATGAATCAGTAAAAGCATGAAAATTCATGGAGCAGCGGTCACTATGTTCTCTGCTGTTTGCTCGCTTCGCGAGCATTAAAACAAAAAAAAAACATCACTGGACGCCCCTAATTCGTGGAGCATGAATCAGTAAACGCATGAAAATTCATGGAGCAGCGGTCACTATGTTTTTTGCTGTTTGCTCGCTTCGCGAGCATTAAAACCAAAAAAAAAACATCACTGGACACCCCTAATATGTGGAGCATGAATCAGTGAAAGCATTGAAGTTCACGGAGCCTCGGTCACTATGTTTTCTGCTGTTTGTTCGCTTCGCGAGCATTAAAACCAAAGAAAAACATCACTGGATACCCCTAATTAGCGATGCATGAATCAGTAAATGTTACGCTTCGTTACGTTTCGATACAACAGAAAAAAGTATCGATACTCTGATTCGGGTCTCGAATCACCATCATATCCATATCACGCAATCAAAACATCGGCAACGGCAATAAGCAATGGGTGCCGTATAGTAAAGTTTAGCCGAAAAGGAAATAAATGCCCTCCTAGCAATATTTTGAGTACAAAATGTAATAGCAATTTTTTTTTTCTTTGAAAGTTAAAAAATAGTCCATTCTCTCTCTCTCTAGTAATTAATAATGTATTTCTCTGCATATATTTTTAAAATCACGTTTCTATTTATACTATTCGCATTTCTTTAAATTTAAAAGAATTTATGACATTTATTTATTTGTAAATGCTATTTAAAAGCACTTACCTATCTTCTATATTAACGTATATACACATGTATTAAAGAAAAAAAAAATTAATTTAAATTATTTAGCTTATCTTCTCTGAACACAAGATTGAATAGTGCATCTTTTTTTTTTTTTTTTTTTTTTAAGTTAGTGCCAAAATAAGCACTAGGACTAAAATAAAATACACAAATATAAAATAAAATCATAAAGCTAATCAACAAATATAAATAAATAATCGACGTCATTGCGAAATCTGCCACAGACCCTGGATAACAGTTTGGAGGCCCGCCACCGTCTACTGACATAAAAGCTAATTCAGCATTATATTAAAGGTATTTACTTGTTGATAATGCTGGACATTTTTTTAAATTTTGATGCTGAAGGAGATCGGACATTTTTTGCCAAGGAAAAGATAGAAAGAAATAGGAACAATAATCGCATAAATTATATTTTTGTCTAAAACGGCGACAAAAATTCAAAAGTCGCCAAAGGGAGCTATATTAAGGCTGTACCATGATCAAGTTTACATATTAATTTATTTATTTTTCTATATACCAACTACTATTAACTAAGCATGAAGTGTATATAACCACATATAATATTAATAATAATAATAATAATAATAATAATTGTCTTATGCGATAGACGTAGCTGATCAAAGCATATTGTAATATTATATTTGGCTTGAAATTGCTATCATTCTGTGGTTGATTGATTAAATCAAATAAATATAGGAAATAACTTGGAAGCAAATATTATGTCCATCACGTATAATGTTGTTCATAGGTAACTGGGATTCAAATATAAAAGGGCTACTTCAAAATTTTCTATACTGTCCGTATCGAAACTATCATATATGATAAGCACCCAAATGGATAGGCACCGGAGACTGAGAGGACAAACAAGTTGCTGCCGAAAGCAGCGGGAACCTAAAGCGAGCTTTTGAGCGATTTCAGTATTATTATTTTCTTTTTTTTTTTTTTTTTTCATAAAGCTTTATAGAAAAGTGTTTCCTTTAAATATAGTGACCAGAGAAGCGGGCAAAGCCTGCTAGTCATTTATTAAAATAAACTTCATCGCAAATTTGTCCCCCCCTCCCCCCTTTTTTTTCCTCATGTCAATTTAAATTATTTATCATCGATTTACATGATATATTTTTTAAGAATTGTAATTTTTTTTTATTTTATAATAAATCTGCTTAACACAAACGATAGGTTTATTTTAACACCTTGTATTTCTTTTTTAATTACCTTCTCTTTTTACTTTATTTATTTAAAATCCCGGATTTTTTTCTTTTCTTTTTTGTACATTTTTGCAGTTGTGACAACAATTTAATGTTAAATTATTATTATTATTATTATTATTATTTTAAATTATTCAGTCATTTGAAATATGAATAACATTTCCATACATTGCTCCAGAAGCAATGACATCAGTTTTGCGCATTAGTTCCTAGAAAATTAGGCTTTTATAATTAAGAAAATTATCTATAAATTTTATTTCAATATTTTGTGATTGATTTTCTAACTATAGCTAGAACTAACCATAACTAGAACTAGAACTTTTCTATCTATAGCTATTACTTATGCAGATATGTGTAAACAGTCATTAACTTTGGAGTGACCCCCAAAGGTGTTCCTTAAATAAGGGGGATTTTTTTTTTTTTTTTTTTTTTTTTTTTTTTTAATCCGATACGCATGCCCTCGAATTTTTTTCTATTTAACCCTAAACACTTTTTTTTAAAGAAAATATCAGCTCTCTGGGATTATGCTTACACGTACCGAATTGACGGGAAAATCTTAATATAGATATTAGGATTTTCCCGTCGATACGGCATGGGTTAACATTATCCCAGAGGGCTGATATTTTGCTGAAAAGTGATTAAGGTAAAATAGAAAAAAAAATTAGAGTGTATGCGTATCGTATTTAATAAATAAATAAATAAATAAAAATAAAAATAAAATTTTCCCCGCATTTAAGGGACTCCCTTACCCTCCATATTTTTATCAGCTGTGTGAATGGTCCTTGCCCCTAAGAGGTTGTACACCTTTACTTTATTCGAATGAATATTACCTTAAACTCAAAGCCATTTGCAAAGGGTTCTTATAAAACATATTAATAAATAAATAAATAAATAAGTTTTTCAAAAATGTATTCTAGACTATTATTTATGATCAATATACATAACGCAAATATAATTAGAACGTGTTTTAATAAATTCAAAAGGAAGAAAAATAAATTAGCACTGTCATTTTAGTAGGGGAGAGTTGGGAGGGATGGGACACCTAGAATTATACTTAAAATACACGTCGTTTTTAATTTCTGACTCTTCCACTAGGTGAAGTAACTATAGCCCCATATTTGTCGCTATGTATCATTTTAGTTGGAGAATTCTGCGAGTTTATGTAACAAAAAAAATTATTTTATAACACCAAAAGTAAATAATTACTTAATTTTCAAGGCAAATTTTCAATATCACTCACTGATGTTAGCATAATTGCTTTTCATATTTTATGTACCTAATAATATAACTTTTATAAATTAGCCGTTAAAGTAAGCCTAAAAGTAGCATGTCTATTGCATGTCGCTATTGCAATATAAAAAAAAATTCTATCCACAGGTCGTAATAATAAGAAAATCTCTGGTATACCCCTGTATATGAACCACAAACAGAATACATACCATAAAACATACAGCTAATTCCGTGTGGCTCATGAACGAGTGTAACAATTTGTAAATCAATCAGGTGATTTTTGCGGCCGCTATGGCGTTACAGACAAACAGACAGAGAGACAAAACTCAAAATATTTTTGAGTCTCAACTCTCTAAAATCTTTTTGAGACTTCTTCACTGTTATTACCGTTGATAAACAGAGTAATTGGAATACAGTTAAGGGTATAAATGTAATTGGTAGATAATTACTATTTCGAAAAATGTATAATACAAAAGATGTCAATGTTTGGACTTTTATAACTTGTTATACAAAACAGAAATTTTATTTACCTGATTTTTAAATATGGAAATGAAATATAAATATTGAGGCTGTTATTCAATTACACGTTGCTTTAATGTGTGCATAATCAGTGCAGTGCACCTTTATGGCAAAAGGGACAATGTTGTATATAGAGATATTCCGTGGATCGAAACGATCTCTCTTTTTACTTTCTCTTACCCATAAGGTAGAGAAAGTATTGTTTTTGGCTCAAATTTTCGAACGCGAGATTTTGTTATATTTACACGTTTTGAGGTCCCCTGAATACGAAAATCATGTTTTTAGCAAATGGTCTGCGTGTATGTCTGTGTGTCTGTGTGTCTGTCTGTGTGTCTGTCTGTTATCAGCATATCTCAAAAACAAATTATGGCAGAAAGTTCAAACTTGGTATTCTAAATGTGCATAATATAGGGATGCTACAGTAAGCTTTTCGTTAAGATCAAGCAAATGGTTCGTGTACAGGGGCAATCAAGAGAATTTTAATACATTACGTCTATGGGGGGAAATTGCAGGAAAATAGAGTTTAACGTCTATAGACTGCACTAAACCAAATGAAACAAATATATATTTTTTGTAATAGAGACAGTTAACTGGGAAAAATTTTTTGTGTATGTAGGAGCCTCGCCTCCCCCCCTGGGGGGGAAGTCCCCCCTCGAGGGGAGTAAATTTTCATGATGGGTATCTTTCAAAAGAGCTCGAAAATACTTTAAAACGAATGGTTGAACCATCTATCTGTGATAATTTAAAACAAAGTTATCGATTTTTTTTACTTTTAACGAAAAAAAAAAACTTAGAAAAAAAAATCTTACTTTTTTTTTTTTTTTTTTTTTTTTTTGAGAATAAAATAGACTTTTTTTGGATATTTGGTGTTAAACTACTTCTCTAATATGGAAATCGTCTGCCTTATCATAAAAGATAATTTTTTTTAATAATAAATTTAATAAATTATTTTTTAAAAAGAGAAATATTTTTTAATAACCGAATTAAATTCTATATAAATGTAGGTGCATTAATGAAACGGGGGGTTGAGGGGGGCGGTAGCCTCCCTCACACAGAACTAATTATCATATAAAACTCTTCAGAAGCCTAATATGAATTGTTTAACATAGGTTTACATAACAGTACTCGTTATCTTACCTCTTAATCTCCAACCTGTATTTATAGTATTAAATTTCAGGGTAAGAGAAAGTCGTGTGAGTGACACACCAGATTATTTACTTTCTCTTACCCGTAAGGTAGAGAAAGTATTGTTTTTGGGTCAAATTTTCGAACGCGAGATTTTGTTATATTTACACGTTCTGAGGTCCCCTGAATACGAAAATCATGTTTTTAGCAAATGGTCTGTGTGTCTGTATGTCTGTGTGTCTGTGTGTGTGTCTGTGTGTCTGTCTGTTATCAGCATATTTCAAAAACAAATTATGGCAGAAAGTTCAAACTTGGTATTCTAAATGTGTATCATATAGGGATGCTACAGTAAGCTTTTCGTTAAGATCAAGCAAATGGTTCGTGTACAGGGACAATCAAGAGAATTCTAATACATTACGTCTGTGGGAGAAATTGCAGGTAAGTAGAGTTTAACGTCTATAGACTGAACTAAACCAAATGAAACGAATATATATTTTTTGTAATACAGATAGTTAACTGGGAAAAAAATTTTGTGTATGTAGGAGCCTCGCCTCCCCCCCCCCCTGGGGGGGAAGTCCCCCCTCGAGGGGAGTAAATTTTCATGATGAGTATCTTTCAAAAGAGCTCGCCAATACCTTTAAAACGAATGGTTGAACCATCGATCTGCGATAATTTAAAACAAAGTTATCGATTTTTTTTTTACTTTTAACGAAAAAAAAAAAAAAAATACGTGTGGCACTCGAGGACTGCCGCGGTAAAGCTATTGCATAGCATTTTTTATCAACTTATTCAATTATAGTTATTTATTTATTTTATTTATGCAGTATTTTTTTTCTTTGATATTAATTCAAGTTTTTTCTTTGATATTAATTCAAGTTACACTTTTTGAGCGTGGTGACCGATAAGAAAACAATTTTTTATTGAATAAATGAGAATATATCCGCAATGAGAATATATCAAAAATATCCGCAATCGATTTGTAGGTATCGAAAACCTCGATGTACCAAATTTGAATGATCTAACTCTATTTTTTGAGAAAGGGTATTTTAATAGGTTTTTAAAGGCCTGCAAGTCGAATGGGGATATTCAAGTTTTTTCTTTGATATAATTTCAAGTTACACTTTTTGAGCGTGGTGACCGATAAGAAAACAAATTTTAACAGAGAAAAGGTATTTAATAGGATTTAAAGGCCTGCAAGTCGAATGGGGATATTCAAGTTTTTTCTTTGAAATTAATTCAAGTTACACTTTTTGAGCGTGGTGACCGATAGGAAAACAAATTTTAATAGAGAAAAGGTATTTAATAGGTTTTAAAGGCCTGCAAGTCGAATGGGGATATTCAAGGTTTTTCTTTGATATTAATGAATAAGATAACAATAATGATAAGAAAACAAATTTTAATAGAGAAAAGGTATTTTAATAGGTTTTAAAGGCCTGCAAGTCGAATGGGGATATTCAAGTTTTTTCTTTGATATTAATTCAAGCTACACTTTTTGAGCGGGGTGACCGATAAGAAAACAAATTTTAATAGAGAAAAGGTAATAAATAGGTTTTAAAGGCCTGCAAGTCGAATAGGGATATTCAAGTTTTTTCTTTGATATTAATTCAAGTTACACTTTTTGAGCGTGGTGACCGATAAGAAAACAGATTTTAATAGAGAAAAGGTATTTAATAGGTTTTAAAGGCCTGCAAGTCGAATGGGGATATTCAAGTTTTTTCTTTGATATTAATTCAAGTTACATTTTTTGAGCGTGGTGACCGATAAAAAAACAAATTTTAATAGAGAAAAGGTATTTAATAGGTTTTAAAGGCCTGCAAGTCGAATGGGGATATTCAAGTTTTTTCTTTGATATTAATTCAAGTTATGCTTTTTGAGCGTGGTGACCGATAAGAAAACAAATTTTAATCGAGAAAAGGTATTTAATAGGTTTTAAAGGCCTGCAAGTCGAATGGGGATATTCAAGTTTTTTCTTTGATATTAATGAATAAGATAACTATAATGATAAGAAAACAATAATGATAAGAAAACAAATTTTAATAGAGAAAGGATATTTTAAAAGGTTTTAAAGGCCTGCAAGTCGAATAGGGATATTCAAGTATTTTCTTTGATATTAATTCAAGTTATACTTTTTGAGCGTGGTGACCGATAAGAAAACAAATTTTAATAGAGAAAACGTATTTAATAGATTTTAAAGGCTTGCAAGTCGAATGGGGATATTCAAGTTTTTTCTTTGATATTAATGAATAAGATAAGAATAATGATAAGAAAACAAATTTTAATAGAGAAAAGGTATTTTAATAGGTTTTAAATGCCTGCAAGTCGTATGGGGATATTCAAGTTTTTGCTTTGATATTAATTGAAGTTACACTTTTTGAGCGTGGTGACCGATAAGAAAACAAATGTTAATAGAGAAAAGGTATTTAATAGGTTTTAAAGGCCTGCAAGTCGAATGGGGATATTCAAGTTTTTTCTTTGATATTAAGTCAAGTTACACTTTTTGGGCGTGGTGACCGATACAAAACAAATTTTAATAGAGAAAAGGTATTTAATAGGTTTTAAAGGCCTGCAAGTCGAATGGGGATATTCAAGGTTTTTCTTTGATATTAATGAATAAGATAACAATAATGATAAGATAACAATAATGATAAGAAAACAAATTTTAATAGAGAAAAGGTATTTTAAAAGGTTTTAAAGGCCTGCAAGTCGAATAGGGATATTCAAGTTTTTTCTTTGATATTAATTCAAGTTATACTTTTTGAGCGTGGTGACCGATAAGAAAACAAATTTTAATAGAGAAAACGTATTTAATAGATTTTAAAGGCCTGCAAGTCGAATGGGGATATTCAAGTTTTTTCTTTGATATTAATGAATAAGATAACAATAATGATAAGAAAACAAATTTTAATAGAGAAAAGGTATTTTAATAGGTTTTAAAGGCCTGCAAGTCGAATGGGGATATTCAAGTGTTTTCTTTGATATTAATTGAAGTTACACTTTTTGAGCGTGGTGACCGATAAGAAAACAAATGTTAATAGAGAAAAGGTATTTAATAGGTTTTAAAGGCCTGCAAGTCGAATGGGGATATCAGAGCTGCCAACCAAATCCGGCAAATTGTTAGTACCGCCCCTATTTCTACACCACTTAATTTTTAGAGTAATTCTCTTCAAATAAATTTACGATGAATGAAGAAAACAAATACTGTAAAAATTAAGTGGTGTAGAAAAAGGAACGTTTTTCAATAGGCGTTAACAATTTGCCGGATTAGGTTGGCAGCTCTGGGATATTTAAGTTTTTTCTTTGATATTAATTCAAAATACACTTTTTGAGCATGGTGACCGATAAGAAAACGAATTTTAATAGAGAAAATGTATTTAATAGGTTTTAAAGGCCTGCAAGTCGAATGGGGATATTCAAGTTTTTTCTTTGATATTAATTCAAGTTACACTTTTTGAGCGTGGTGACCGATAAGAAAACAAATTTTGATAGAGAAAAGGTATTTAATAGGTTTTAAAGGCCTGCAAGTCGAATGGGGATATTCAAGTTTTTTTCTTTGATATTAATGAATATGATAACAATAATGATAAGAAAACAAATTTTAATAGAGAAAAGGCATTTTAATAGGTTTTAAAGGCCTGCAAGTCGAATGGGGAAATTGAAGTTTTTTCTTTGATATTAATTCAAAGTACACTTTTTGAGCGTGGTGACCGATAAGAAAACGAATTTTAATAGAGAAAAGGTATTTAATAGGTTTTAAAGGCCTGCAAGTCGAATGGGGATATTCAAGTTTTTTCTTTGATATTAATTCAAAGTGCACTTTTTGAGCGTGGTGACCGATATAAAACAAATTTTAATAGAGAAAAGGTATTTAATAGGTTTTAAAGGCCTGCAAGTCGAATGGGGATATTCAAGGTTTTTCTTTGATATTAATGAATAAGATAACAATAATGATAAGATAACAATAATGATAAGAAAACAAATTTTAATAGAGAAAAGGTATTTAATAGGTTTTAAAGGCCTGTAAGTCGAATGGGGATATTCAAGTTTTTTCTTTGATATTAATTCAAGTTACACTTTTTGAGCGTGGTGACCGATAAGAAAACAAATTTTAATAGAGAAAAGGTATTTAATAGGTTTTAAAGGCCTGCAAGTCAAATGGGGATATTCAAGTTTTATCTGATCTACTTTATACACAAATTTTACGCGTACAGCTATTCACTGTTGTACATAGATGATAGATACCTATACACCTATATACTTTCTCACAAACAGCTGCTTACGTATTCGTCCGATTTCGGAGCAGCTCGTCTCGATCCGTGCGAGCTTCGTACAGCCGAAGTCTACCGAAGTCTGCCGAACTGTGTTAGGTTTTTTTTTCGTTACGGAATTTTTTGATTCGGTCGCCGCGCTCAAAGCCCGCGATAAAAGCTATACAATAGCTTAAAAAAAAAAAACGTAGAAAAAAAAATCGTTTTTTTTTTTCTTTCCCTTCTTTTTAATAATGAGGATAAAATGGACTTTTTTTTGAATATTTGGTGTTATACCACTTCTCTAATATGGATATCGTGTGCATTATCATAAGAGATATTTTTTTTAAATAATAATTTTAATAAATTATTTTTTAATAACCTAATTAAATTCTATGTAAATGTAGGTGCATTAATGAAACGGGGGTAGCCCCCCTCACACAGAACTAATTATCATATAAAACTCTTCAGAAGCCTAATATGAATTGTTTAACATAGGTTTACATAACAGTACTCGTTATCTTACCTCTTAATCTCCAACCTGTATTTATAGTATTAAATTTCAGGGTAAGAGAAAGTCGTGTGAGTGACACACCAGATTATTTACTTTCTCTTACCCGTAAGGTAGAGAAAGTATTGTTTTTGGGTCAAATTTTCGAACGCGAGATTTTGTTATATTTACACGTTCTGAGGTCCCCTGAATACGAAAATCATGTTTTTAGCAAATGGTCTGTGTGTCTGTATGTCTGTGTGTCTGTGTGTGTGTCTGTGTGTCTGTCTGTTATCAGCATATTTCAAAAACAAATTATGGCAGAAAGTTCAAACTTGGTATTCTAAATGTGTATCATATAGGGATGCTACAGTAAGCTTTTCGTTAAGATCAAGCAAATGGTTCGTGTACAGGGACAATCAAGAGAATTCTACATTACGTCTGTGGGAGAAATTGCAGGTAAGTAGAGTTTAACGTCTATAGACTGAACTAAACCAAATGAAACGAATATATATTTTTTGTAATACAGATAGTTAACTGGGAAAAAAATTTTGTGTATGTAGGAGCCTCGCCTCCCCCCCCCCCCTGGGGGGGAAGTCCCCCCTCGAGGGGAGTAAATTTTCATGATGAGTATCTTTCAAAAGAGCTCACCAATACCTTTAAAACGAATGGTTGAACCATCGATCTGCGATAATTTAAAACAAAGTTATCGATTTTTTTTTTTACTTTTAACGAAAAAAAAAAAAAAAAAAATACGTGTGGCACTCGAGGACTGCCGCGGTAAAGCTATTGCATAGCATTTTTTATCAACTTATTCAATTATAATTATTTATTTATTTTATTTATGCAGTATTTTTTTTCTTTGATATTAATTCAAGTTTTTTCTTTGATATTAATTCAAGTTACACTTTTTGAGCGTGGTGACCGATAAGAAAACAATTTTTTATTGAATAAATGAGAATATATCCGCAATGAGAATATATCAAAAATATCCGCAATCGATTTGTAGGTATCGAAAACCTCGATGTACCAAATTTGAATGATCTAACTCTATTTTTTGAGAAAGGGTATTTTAATAGGTTTTTAAAGGCCTGCAAGTCGAATGGGGATATTCAAGTTTTTTCTTTGATATAATTTCAAGTTCCACTTTTTGAGCGTGGTGACCGATAAGGAAACAAATTTTAACAGAGAAAAGGTATTTAATAGGATTTAAAGGCCTGCAAGTCGAATGGGGATATTCAATTTTTTATTGAATAAATGAGAATATATCCGCAATGAGAATATATCAAAAATATCCGCAATCGATTTGTAGGTATCGAAAACCTCGATGTACCAAATTTGAATGATCTAACTCTATTTTTTGAGAAAGGGTATTTTAATAGGTTTTTAAAGGCCTGCAAGTCGAATGGGGATATTCAAGTTTTTTCTTTGATATAATTTCAAGTTACACTTTTTGAGCGTGGTGACCGATAAGAAAACAAATTTTAACAGAGAAAAGGTATTTAATAGGATTTAAAGGCCTGCAAGTCGAATGGGGATATTCAAGTTTTTTCTTTGAAATTAATTCAAGTTACACTTTTTGAGCGTGGTGACCGATAGGAAAACAAATTTTAATAGAGAAAAGGTATTTAATAGGTTTTAAAGGCCTGCAAGTCGAATGGGGATATTCAAGGTTTTTCTTTGATATTAATAAATAAGATAACAATAATGATAAGAAAACAAATTTTAATAGAGAAAAGGTATTTTAATAGGTTTTAAAGGCCTGCAAGTCGAATGGGGATATTCAAGTTTTTTCTTTGATATTAATTCAAGCTACACTTTTTGAGCGGGGTGACCGATAAGAAAACAAATTTTAATAGAGAAAAGGTAATAAATAGGTTTTAAAGGCCTGCAAGTCGAATAGGGATATTCAAGTTTTTTCTTTGATATTAATTCAAGTTACACTTTTTGAGCGTGGTGACCGATAAGAAAACAGATTTTAATAGAGAAAAGGTATTTAATAGGTTTTAAAGGCCTGCAAGTCGAATGGGGATATTCAAGTTTTTTCTTTGATATTAATTCAAGTTACATTTTTTGAGCGTGGTGACCGATAAAAAAACAAATTTTAATAGAGAAAAGGTATTTAATAGGTTTTAAAGGCCTGCAAGTCGAATGGGGATATTCAAGTTTTTTCTTTGATATTAATTCAAGTTATGCTTTTTGAGCGTGGTGACCGATAAGAAAACAAATTTTAATCGAGAAAAGGTATTTAATAGGTTTTAAAGGCCTGCAAGTCGAATGGGGATATTCAAGTTTTTTCTTTGATATTAATGAATAAGATAACTATAATGATAAGAAAACAATAATGATAAGAAAACAAATTTTAATAGAGAAAGGATATTTTAAAAGGTTTTAAAGGCCTGCAAGTCGAATAGGGATATTCAAGTATTTTCTTTGATATTAATTCAAGTTATACTTTTTGAGCGTGGTGACCGATAAGAAAACAAATTTTAATAGAGAAAACGTATTTAATAGATTTTAAAGGCTTGCAAGTCGAATGGGGATATTCAAGTTTTTTCTTTGATATTAATGAATAAGATAAGAATAATGATAAGAAAACAAATTTTAATAGAGAAAAGGTATTTTAATAGGTTTTAAATGCCTGCAAGTCGTATGGGGATATTCAAGTTTTTGCTTTGATATTAATTGAAGTTACACTTTTTGAGCGTGGTGACCGATAAGAAAACAAATGTTAATAGAGAAAAGGTATTTAATAGGTTTTAAAGGCCTGCAAGTCGAATGGGGATATTCAAGTTTTTTCTTTGATATTAATTCAAGTTACACTTTTTGAGCGTGGTGACCGATAAGAAAACAAATTTTAATAGAGAAAAGGTATTTAATAGGTTTTAAAGGCCTGCAAGTCGAATGGGGATATTCAAGTTTTTTCTTTGATATTAAGTCAAGTTACACTTTTTGAGCGTGGTGACCGATACAAAACAAATTTTAATAGAGAAAAGGTATTTAATAGGTTTTAAAGGCCTGCAAGTCGAATGGGGATATTCAAGGTTTTTCTTTGATATTAATGAATAAGATAACAATAATGATAAGATAACAATAATGATAAGAAAACAAATTTTAATAGAGAAAAGGTATTTTAAAAGGTTTTAAAGGCCTGCAAGTCGAATAGGGATATTCAAGTTTTTTCTTTGATATTAATTCAAGTTATACTTTTTGAGCGTGGTGACCGATAAGAAAACAAATTTTAATAGAGAAAACGTATTTAATAGATTTTAAAGGCCTGCAAGTCGAATGGGGATATTCAAGTTTTTTCTTTGATATTAATGAATAAGATAACAATAATGATAAGAAAACAAATTTTAATAGAGAAAAGGTATTTTAATAGGTTTTAAAGGCCTGCAAGTCGAATGGGGATATTCAAGTGTTTTCTTTGATATTAATTGAAGTTACACTTTTTGAGCGTGGTGACCGATAAGAAAACAAATGTTAATAGAGAAAAGGTATTTAATAGGTTTTAAAGGCCTGCAAGTCGAATGGGGATATCAGAGCTGCCAACCAAATCCGGCAAATTGTTAGTACCGCCCCTTTTTCTACACCACTTAATTTTTAGAGTAATTCTCTTCAAATAAATTTACGATGAATGAAGAAAACAAATACTGTAAAAATTAAGTGGTGTAGAAAAAGGGGCGTTTTTCAATAGGCGTTAACAATTTGCCGGATTAGGTTGGCAGCTCTGGGATATTTAAGTTTTTTCTTTGATATTAATTCAAAATACACTTTTTGAGCATGGTGACCGATAAGAAAACGAATTTTAATAGAGAAAATGTATTTAATAGGTTTTAAAGGCCTGCAAGTCGAATGGGGATATTCAAGTTTTTTCTTTGATATTAATTCAAGTTACACTTTTTGAGCGTGGTGACCGATAAGAAAACAAATTTTAATAGAGAAAAGGTATTTAATAGGTTTTAAAGGCCTGCAAGTCGAATGGGGATATTCAAGTTTTTTTCTTTGATATTAATGAATATGATAACAATAATGATAAGAAAACAAATTTTAATAGAGAAAAGGCATTTTAATAGGTTTTAAAGGCCTGCAAGTCGAATGGGGATATTCAAGTTTTTTCTTTGATATTAATTCAAGTTACACATTTTGAGCGTGGTGACCGATAAGAAAACAAATGTTAATAGAGAAAAGGTATTTAATAGGTTTTAAAGGCCTGCAAGTCGAATGGGGATATTCAAGTTTTTTCTTTGATATTAATTCAAAGTGCACTTTTTGAGCGTGGTGACCGATATAAAACAAATTTTAATAGAGAAAAGGTATTTAATAGGTTTTAAAGGCCTGCAAGTCGAATGGGGATATTCAAGGTTTTTCTTTGATATTAATGAATAAGATAACAATAATGATAAGATAACAATAATGATAAGAAAACAAATTTTAATAGAGAAAAGGTATTTAATAGGTTTTAAAGGCCTGTAAGTCGAATGGGGATATTCAAGTTTTTTCTTTGATATTAATTCAAGTTACACTTTTTGAGCGTGGTGACCGATAAGAAAACAAATTTTAATAGAGAAAAGGTATTTAATAGGTTTTAAAGGCCTGCAAGTCAAATGGGGATATTCAAGTTTTATCTGATCTAATTTATACACAAATTTTACGCGTACAGCTATTCACTGTTGTACATAGATGATAGATACCTATACACCTATATACTTTCTCACAAACAGCTGCTTACGTATTCGTCCGATTTCGGAGCAGCTCGTCTCGATCCGTGCGAGCTTCGTACAGCCGAAGTCTACCGAAGTCTGCCGAACTGTGTTAGGTTTTTTTTGCGTTACGGAATTTTTTGATTCGGTCGCCGCGCTCAAAGCCCGCGATAAAAGCTATACAATAGCTTAAAAAAAAAAAAACGTAGAAAAAAAAATCGTTTTTTTTTTTCTTTCCCTTCTTTTTAATAATGAGGATAAAATGGACTTTTTTTTGAATATTTGGTGTTATACCACTTCTCTAATATGGATATCGTGTGCATTATCATAAGAGATATTTTTTTTAAATAATAATTTTAATAAATTATTTTTTAATAACCTAATTAAATTCTATGTAAATGTAGGTGCATTAATGAAACGGGGGTAGCCCCCCTCACACAGAACTAATTATCATATAAAACTCTTCAGAAGCCTAATATGAATTGTTTAACACAGGTTTACATAACAGTACTCGTTATCTTACCTCTTAATCTCCAACCTGTATTTATAGTCTTAAATTTCAGGGTAAGAGAAAGTCGTGCGAGTGACACACCAGATTATTTACTTTCTCTTACCCGTAAAATAGAGAAAGTATTGTTTTTGGGTCAAATTTTCGAACGCGAGATTTTGTTATATTTACACGTTTTGAGGTCCCCTGAATACGAAAATCATGTTTTTAGCAAATGGTCTGTGTGTATGTCTGTGTGTCTGTATGTCTGTATGTCTGTGTGTCTGTGTGTCTGTGTGTGTATATGTGTGTCTCTCTGTTATCAACATATCTCAAAAACAAATTATGGCAGAAAGTTCAAACTTGGTATTCTAAATGTGTATCATATAGGGATGCTACAGTAAGATTCTCGTTAAGATCAAGCAAATGGTTTGTGTACAGGGACAATCAAGAGAATTCTAATACATTACGTCTATGGGGGAAATTGCAGGAAAGTAGAGTTTAACGTCTATAGACTGCACTAAACCAAATGAAACGAATATACATTTTTTTATAATAGAGATAGTTAACTGGGAAAAAAATTTTGTGTATGTAGGAGCCTCGCCTCCCCCCTGGGGGGGAAGTCCCCCCTCGAGGGGAGTAAATTTTCATGATGGGTATCTTTCAAAAGAGCTCGAAAATACTTTAAAACGAATGGTTGAACCATCTATCTGTGATAATTTAAAACAAAGTTATCGATTTTTTTTACTTTTAACGAAAAAAAAAAACTTAGAAAAAAAAATCTTACTTTTTTTTTTTTTTTTGAGAATAAAACAGACTTTTTTTGGATATTTGGTGTTAAACTACTTCTCTAATATGGAAATCGTCTGCCTTATCATAAAAGATAATTTTTTTTAATAATAATTTTAATAAATTATTTTTTAAAAAGAGAAATATTTTTTAATAACCGAATTAAATTCTATATAAATGTAGGTGCATTAATGAAACGGGGGGTTGAGGGGGGCGGTAGCCTCCCTCACACAGAACTAATTATCATATAAAACTCTTCAGAAGCCTAATATGAATTGTTTAACATAGGTTTACATAACAGTACTCGTTATCTTACCTCTTAATCTCCAACCTGTATTTATAGTATTAAATTTCAGGGTAAGAGAAAGTCGTGTGAGTGACACACCAGATTATTTACTTTCTCTTACCCGTAAGGTAGAGAAAGTATTGTTTTTGGGTCAAATTTTCGAACGCGAGATTTTGTTATATTTACACGTTCTGAGGTCCCCTGAATACGAAAATCATGTTTTTAGCAAATGGTCTGTGTGTCTGTATGTCTGTGTGTCTGTGTGTGTGTCTGTGTGTCTGTCTGTTATCAGCATATTTCAAAAACAAATTATGGCAGAAAGTTCAAACTTGGTATTCTAAATGTGTATCATATAGGGATGCTACAGTAAGCTTTTCGTTAAGATCAAGCAAATGGTTCGTGTACAGGGACAATCAAGAGAATTCTAATACATTACGTCTGTGGGAGAAATTGCAGGTAAGTAGAGTTTAACGTCTATAGACTGAACTAAACCAAATGAAACGAATATATATTTTTTGTAATACAGATAGTTAACTGGGAAAAAAATTTTGTGTATGTAGGAGCCTCGCCTCCCCCCCCCCTGGGGGGAAGTCCCCCCTCGAGGGGAGTAAATTTTCATGATGAGTATCTTTCAAAAGAGCTCGCCAATACCTTTAAAACGAATGGTTGAACCATCGATCTGCGATAATTTAAAACAAAGTTATCGATTTTTTTTTTTACTTTTAACGAAAAAAAAAAAAAAAATACGTGTGGCACTCGAGGACTGCCGCGGTAAAGCTATTGCATAGCATTTTTTATCAACTTATTCAATTATAATTATTTATTTATTTTATTTATGCAGTATTTTTTTTCTTTGATATTAATTCAAGTTTTTTCTTTGATATTAATTCAAGTTACACTTTTTGAGCGTGGTGACCGATAAGAAAACAATTTTTTATTGAATAAATGAGAATATATCCGCAATGAGAATATATCAAAAATATCCGCAATCGATTTGTAGGTATCGAAAACCTCGATGTACCAAATTTGAATGATCTAACTCTATTTTTTGAGAAAGGGTATTTTAATAGGTTTTTAAAGGCCTGCAAGTCGAATGGGGATATTCAAGTTTTTTCTTTGATATAATTTCAAGTTACACTTTTTGAGCGTGGTGACCGATAAGAAAACAAATTTTAACAGAGAAAAGGTATTTAATAGGATTTAAAGGCCTGCAAGTCGAATGGGGATATTCAAGTTTTTTCTTTGAAATTAATTCAAGTTACACTTTTTGAGCGTGGTGACCGATAGGAAAACAAATTTTAATAGAGCAAAGGTATTTAATAGGTTTTAAAGGCCTGCAAGTCGAATGGGGATATTCAAGGTTTTTCTTTGATATTAATGAATAAGATAACAATAATGATAAGAAAACAAATTTTAATAGAGAAAAGGTATTTTAATAGGTTTTAAAGGCCTGCAAGTCGAATGGGGATATTCAAGTTTTTTCTTTGATATTAATTCAAGCTACACTTTTTGAGCGGGGTGACCGATAAGAAAACAAATTTTAATAGAGAAAAGGTAATAAATAGGTTTTAAAGGCCTGCAAGTCGAATAGGGATATTCAAGTTTTTTCTTTGATATTAATTCAAGTTACACTTTTTGAGCGTGGTGACCGATAAGAAAACAGATTTTAATAGAGAAAAGGTATTTAATAGGTTTTAAAGGCCTGCAAGTCGAATGGGGATATTCAAGTTTTTTCTTTGATATTAATTCAAGTTACATTTTTTGAGCGTGGTGACCGATAAAAAAACAAATTTTAATAGAGAAAAGGTATTTAATAGGTTTTAAAGGCCTGCAAGTCGAATGGGGATATTCAAGTTTTTTCTTTGATATTAATTCAAGTTATGCTTTTTGAGCGTGGTGACCGATAAGAAAACAAATTTTAATCGAGAAAAGGTATTTAATAGGTTTTAAAGGCCTGCAAGTCGAATGGGGATATTCAAGTTTTTTCTTTGATATTAATGAATAAGATAACTATAATGATAAGAAAACAATAATGATAAGAAAA
Source organism: Salticus scenicus (assembly GCA_963930645.1). Classification (NCBI taxonomy): domain Eukaryota; kingdom Metazoa; phylum Arthropoda; class Arachnida; order Araneae; family Salticidae; genus Salticus; species Salticus scenicus. Next base: position 284,744,926 of record OZ005648.1, read on the forward strand.
CAAATTTTAATAGAGAAAGGATATTTTAAAAGGTTTTAAAGGCCTGCAAGTCGAATAGGGATATTCAAGTATTTTCTTTGATATTAATTCAAGTTATACTTTTTGAGCGTGGTGACCGATAAGAAAACAAATTTTAATAGAGAAAACGTATTTAATAGATTTTAAAGGCTTGCAAGTCGAATGGGGATATTCAAGTTTTTTCTTTGATATTAATGAATAAGATAAGAATAATGATAAGAAAACAAATTTTAATAGAGAAAAGGTATTTTAATAGGTTTTAAATGCCTGCAAGTCGTATGGGGATATTCAAGTTTTTGCTTTGATATTAATTGAAGTTACACTTTTTGAGCGTGGTGACCGATAAGAAAACAAATGTTAATAGAGAAAAGGTATTTAATAGGTTTTAAAGGCCTGCAAGTCGAATGGGGATATTCAAGTTTTTTCTTTGATATTAAGTCAAGTTACACTTTTTGAGCGTGGTGACCGATACAAAACAAATTTTAATAGAGAAAAGGTATTTAATAGGTTTTAAAGGCCTGATAGTCGAATGGGGATATTCAAGGTTTTTCTTTGATATTAATGAATAAGATAACAATAATGATAAGAAAACAAATTTTAATAGAGAAAAGGTATTTTAAAAGGTTTTAAAGGCCTGCAAGTCGAATAGGGATATTCAAGTTTTTTCTTTGATATTAATTCAAGTTATACTTTTTGAGCGTGGTGACCGATAAAAAAACAAATTTTAATAGAGAAAACGTATTTAATAGATTTTAAAGGCCTGCAAGTCGAATGGGGATATTCAAGTTTTTTCTTTGATATTAATGAATAAGATAACAATAATGATAAGAAAACAAATTTTAATAGAGAAAAGGTATTTTACTAGGTTTTAAAGGCCTGCAAGTCGAATGGGGATATTCAAGTGTTTTCTTTGATATTAATTGAAGTTACACTTTTTGAGCGTGGTGAATGATAAGAAAACAAATGTTAATAGAGAAAAGGTATTTAATAGGTTTTAAAGGCCTGCAAGTCGAATGGGGATATCAGAGCTGCCAACCAAATCCGGCAAATTGTTAGTACCGCCCCTTTTTCTACACCACTTAATTTTTAGAGTAATTCTCTTCAAATAAATTTACGATGAATGAAGAAAACAAATACTGTAAAAATTAAGTGGTGTAGAAAAAGGAACGTTTTTCAATAGGCGTTAACAATTTGCCGGATTAGGTTGGCAGCTCTGGGATATTTAAGTTTTTTCTTTGATATTAATTCAAAATACACTTTTTGAGCATGGTGACCGATAAGAAAACAAATTTTAATAGAGAAAAGGTATTTAATAGGTTTTAAAGGCCTGCAAGTCGAATGGGGATATTCAAGTTTTTTCTTTGATATTAATGAATATGATAACAATAATGATAAGAAAACAAATTTTAATAGAGAAAAGGCATTTTAATAGGTTTTAAAGGCCTGCAAGTCGAATGGGGATATTCAAGTTTTTTCTTTGATATTAATTCAAGTTACACATTTTGAGCGTGGTGACCGATAAGAAAACAAATGTTAATAGAGAAAAGGTATTTAATAGGTTTTAAAGGCCTGCAAGTCGAATGGGGAAATTGAAGTTTTTTCTTTGATATTAATTCAAAGTACACTTTTTGAGCGTGGTGACCGATAAGAAAACGAATTTTAATAGAGAAAAGGTATTTAATAGGTTTTAAAGGCCTGCAAGTCGAATGGGGATATTCAAGTTTTTTCTTTGATATTAATTCAAAGTGCACTTTTTGAGCGTGGTGACCGATATAAAACAAATTTTAATAGAGAAAAGGTATTTAATAGGTTTTAAAGGCCTGCAAGTCGAATGGGGATATTCAAGGTTTTTCTTTGATATTAATGAATAAGATAACAATAATGATAAGATAACAATAATGATAAGAAAACAAATTTTAATAGAGAAAAGGTATTTAATAGGTTTTAAAGGCCTGTAAGTCGAATGGGGATATTCAAGTTTTTTCTTTGATATTAATTCAAGTTACACTTTTTGAGCGTGGTGACCGATAAGAAAACAAATTTTAATAGAGAAAAGGTATTTAATAGGTTTTAAAGGCCTGCAAGTCAAATGGGGATATTCAAGTTTTATCTGATCTACTTTATACACAAATTTTACGCGTACAGCTATTCATTGTTGTACATAGATGATAGATACCTATACACCTATATACTTTCTCACAAACAGCTGCTTACGTATTCGTCCGATTTCGGAGCAGCTCGTCTCGATCCGTGCGAGCTTCGTACAGCCGAAGTCTACCGAAGTCTGCCGAACTGTGTTAGGTTTTTTTTTCGTTACGGAATTTTTTGATTCGGTCGCCGCGCTCAAAGCCCGCGATAAAAGCTATACAATAGCTTAAAAAAAAAAAACGTAGAAAAAAAAATCGTTTTTTTTTTTCTTTCCCTTCTTTTTAATAATGAGGATAAAATGGACTTTTTTTTGAATATTTGGTGTTATACCACTTCTCTAATATGGATATCGTGTGCATTATCATAAGAGATATTTTTTTTAAATAATAATTTTAATAAATTATTTTTTAATAACCTAATTAAATTCTATGTAAATGTAGGTGCATTAATGAAACGGGGGTAGCCCCCCTCACACAGAACTAATTATCATATAAAACTCTTCAGAAGCCTAATATGAATTGTTTAACATAGGTTTACATAACAGTACTCGTTATCTTACCTCTTAATCTCCAACCTGTATTTATAGTATTAAATTTCAGGGTAAGAGAAAGTCGTGTGAGTGACACACCAGATTATTTACTTTCTCTTACCCGTAAGGTAGAGAAAGTATTGTTTTTGGGTCAAATTTTCGAACGCGAGATTTTGTTATATTTACACGTTCTGAGGTCCCCTGAATACGAAAATCATGTTTTTAGCAAATGGTCTGTGTGTCTGTATGTCTGTGTGTCTGTGTGTCTGTCTGTTATCAGCATATTTCAAAAACAAATTATGGCAGAAAGTTCAAACTTGGTATTCTAAATGTGTATCATATAGGGATGCTACAGTAAGCTTTTCGTTAAGATCAAGCAAATAGTTCGTGTACAGGGACAATCAAGAGAATTCTAATACATTACGTCTGTGGGAGAAATTGCAGGTAAGTAGAGTTTAACGTCTATAGACTGAACTAAACCAAATGAAACGAATATATATTTTTTGTAATACAGATAGTTAACTGGGAAAAAAATTTTGTGTATGTAGGAGCCTCGCCTCCCCCCCCCCCTGGGGGGGAAGTCCCCCCTCGAGGGGAGTAAATTTTCATGATGAGTATCTTTCAAAAGAGCTCGCCAATACCTTTAAAACGAATGGTTGAACCATCGATCTGCGATAATTTAAAACAAAGTTATCGATTTTTTTTTTTACTTTTAACGAAAAAAAAAAAAAAAAAATACGTGTGGCACTCGAGGACTGCCGCGGTAAAGCTATTGCATAGCATTTTTTATCAACTTATTCAATTATAATTATTTATTTATTTTATTTATGCAGTATTTTTTTTCTTTGATATTAATTCAAGTTTTTTCTTTGATATTAATTCAAGTTACACTTTTTGAGCGTGGTGACCGATAAGAAAACAATTTTTTATTGAATAAATGAGAATATATCCGCAATGAGAATATATCAAAAATATCCGCAATCGATTTGTAGGTATCGAAAACCTCGATGTACCAAATTTGAATGATCTAACTCTATTTTTTGAGAAAGGGTATTTTAATAGGTTTTTAAAGGCCTGCAAGTCGAATGGGGATATTCAAGTTTTTTCTTTGATATAATTTCAAGTTACACTTTTTGAGCGTGGTGACCGATAAGAAAACAAATTTTAACAGAGAAAAGGTATTTAATAGGATTTAAAGGCCTGCAAGTCGAATGGGGATATTCAATTTTTTATTGAATAAATGAGAATATATCCGCAATGAGAATATATCAAAAATATCCGCAATCGATTTGTAGGTATCGAAAACCTCGATGTACCAAATTTGAATGATCTAACTCTATTTTTTGAGAAAGGGTATTTTAATAGGTTTTTAAAGGCCTGCAAGTCGAATGGGGATATTCAAGTTTTTTCTTTGATATAATTTCAAGTTACACTTTTTGAGCGTGGTGACCGATAAGAAAACAAATTTTAACAGAGAAAAGGTATTTAATAGGATTTAAAGGCCTGCAAGTCGAATGGGGATATTTAAGTTTTTTCTTTGAAATTAATTCAAGTTACACTTTTTGAGCGTGGTGACCGATAGGAAAACAAATTTTAATAGAGAAAAGGTATTTAATAGGTTTTAAAGGCCTGCAAGTCGAATGGGGATATTCAAGGTTTTTCTTTGATATTAATGAATAAGATAACAATAATGATAAGAAAACAAATTTTAATAGAGAAAAGGTATTTTAATAGGTTTTAAAGGCCTGCAAGTCGAATGGGGATATTCAAGTTTTTTCTTTGATATTAATTCAAGCTACACTTTTTGAGCGGGGTGACCGATAAGAAAACAAATTTTAATAGAGAAAAGGTAATAAATAGGTTTTAAAGGCCTGCAAGTCGAATAGGGATATTCAAGTTTTTTCTTTGATATTAATTCAAGTTACACTTTTTGAGCGTGGTGACCGATAAGAAAACAGATTTTAATAGAGAAAAGGTATTTAATAGGTTTTAAAGGCCTGCAAGTCGAATGGGGATATTCAAGTTTTTTCTTTGATATTAATTCAAGTTACATTTTTTGAGCGTGGTGACCGATAAAAAAACAAATTTTAATAGAGAAAAGGTATTTAATAGGTTTTAAAGGCCTGCAAGTCGAATGGGGATATTCAAGTTTTTTCTTTGATATTAATTCAAGTTATGCTTTTTGAGCGTGGTGACCGATAAGAAAACAAATTTTAATCGAGAAAAGGTATTTGATAGGTTTTAAAGGCCTGCAAGTCGAATGGGGATATTCAAGTTTTTTCTTTGATATTAATGAATAAGATAACTATAATGATAAGAAAACAATAATGATAAGAAAACAAATTTTAATAGAGAAAGGATATTTAAAAGGTTTTAAAGGCCTGCAAGTCGAATAGGTATATTCAAGTATTTTCTTTGATATTAATTCAAGTTATACTTTTTGAGCGTGGTGACCGATAAGAAAACAAATTTTAATAGAGAAAACGTATTTAATAGATTTTAAAGGCTTGCAAGTCGAATGGGGATATTCAAGTTTTTTCTTTGATATTAATGAATAAGATAAGAATAATGATAAGAAAACAAATTTTAATAGAGAAAAGGTATTTTAATAGGTTTTAAATGCCTGCAAGTCGTATGGGGATATTCAAGTTTTTGCTTTGATATTAATTGAAGTTACACTTTTTGAGCGTGGTGACCGATAAGAAAACAAATGTTAATAGAGAAAAGGTATTTAATAGGTTTTAAAGGCCTGCAAGTCGAATGGGGATATTCAAGTTTTTTCTTTGATATTAATTCAAGTTACACTTTTTGAGCGTGGTGACCGATAAGTAAACAAATTTTAATAGAGAAAAGGTATTTAATAGGTTTTAAAGGCCTGCAAGTCGAATGGGGATATTCAAGTTTTTTCTTTGATATTAAGTCAAGTTACACTTTTTGAGCGTGGTGACCGATACAAAACAAATTTTAATAGAGAAAAGGTATTTAATAGGTTTTAAAGGCCTGCAAGTCGAATGGGGATATTCAAGGTTTTTCTTTGATATTAATGAATAAGATAACAATAATGATAAGATAACAATAATGATAAGAAAACAAATTTTAATAGAGAAAAGGTATTTTAAAAGGTTTTAAAGGCCTGCAAGTCGAATAGGGATATTCAAGTATTTTCTTTGATATTAATTCAAGTTATACTTTTTGAGCGTGGTGACCGATAAGAAAACAAATTTTAATAGAGAAAACGTATTTAATAGATTTTAAAGGCTTGCAAGTCGAATGGGGATATTCAAGTTTTTTCTTTGATATTAATGAATAAGATAAGAATAATGATAAGAAAACAAATTTTAATAGAGAAAAGGTATTTTAATAGGTTTTAAATGCCTGCAAGTCGTATGGGGATATTCAAGTTTTTGCTTTGATATTAATTGAAGTTACACTTTTTGAGCGTGGTGACCGATAAGAAAACAAATGTTAATAGAGAAAAGGTATTTAATAGGTTTTAAAGGCCTGCAAGTCGAATGGGGATATTCAAGTTTTTTCTTTGATATTAAGTCAAGTTACACTTTTTGAGCGTGGTGACCGATACAAAACAAATTTTAATAGAGAAAAGGTATTTAATAGGTTTTAAAGGCCTGATAGTCGAATGGGGATATTCAAGGTTTTTCTTTGATATTAATGAATAAGATAACAATAATGATAAGAAAACAAATTTTAATAGAGAAAAGGTATTTTAAAAGGTTTTAAAGGCCTGCAAGTCGAATAGGGATATTCAAGTTTTTTCTTTGATATTAATTCAAGTTATACTTTTTGAGCGTGGTGACCGATAAGAAAACAAATTTTAATAGAGAAAACGTATTTAATAGATTTTAAAGGCCTGCAAGTCGAATGGGGATATTCAAGTTTTTTCTTTGATATTAATGAATAAGATAACAATAATGATAAGAAAACAAATTTTAATAGAGAAAAGGTATTTTAATAGGTTTTAAAGGCCTGCAAGTCGAATGGGGATATTCAAGTGTTTTCTTTGATATTAATTGAAGTTACACTTTTTGAGCGTGGTGACCGATAAGAAAACAAATGTTAATAGAGAAAAGGTATTTAATAGGTTTTAAAGGCCTGCAAGTCGAATGGGGATATCAGAGCTGCCAACCAAATCCGGCAAATTGTTAGTACCGCCCCTTTTTCTACACCACTTAATTTTTAGAGTAATTCTCTTCAAATAAATTTACGATGAATGAAGAAAACAAATACTGTAAAAATTAAGTGGTGTAGAAAAAGGGGCGTTTTTCAATAGGCGTTAACAATTTGCCGGATTAGGTTGGCAGCTCTGGGATATTTAAGTTTTTTCTTTGATATTAATTCAAAATACACTTTTTGAGCATGGTGACCGATAAGAAAACGAATTTTAATAGAGAAAATGTATTTAATAGGTTTTAAAGGCCTGCAAGTCGAATGGGGATATTCAAGTTTTTTCTTTGATATTAATTCAAGTTACACTTTTTGAGCGTGGTGACCGATAAGAAAACAAATTTTAATAGAGAAAAGGTATTTAATAGGTTTTAAAGGCCTGCAAGTCGAATGGGGATATTCAAGTTTTTTTCTTTGATATTAATGAATATGATAACAATAATGATAAGAAAACAAATTTTAATAGAGAAAAGGCATTTTAATAGGTTTTAAAGGCCTGCAAGTCGAATGGGGATATTCAAGTTTTTTCTTTGATATTAATTCAAGTTACACATTTTGAGCGTGGTGACCGATAAGAAAACAAATGTTAATAGAGAAAAGGTATTTAATAGGTTTTAAAGGCCTGCAAGTCGAATGGGGATATTCAAGTTTTTTCTTTGATATTAATTCAAAGTGCACTTTTTGAGCGTGGTGACCGATATAAAACAAATTTTAATAGAGAAAAGGTATTTAATAGGTTTTAAAGGCCTGCAAGTCGAATGGGGATATTCAAGGTTTTTCTTTGATATTAATGAATAAGATAACAATAATGATAAGATAACAATAATGATAAGAAAACAAATTTTAATAGAGAAAAGGTATTTAATAGGTTTTAAAGGCCTGTAAGTCGAATGGGGATATTCAAGTTTTTTCTTTGATATTAATTCAAGTTACACTTTTTGAGCGTGGTGACCGATAAGAAAACAAATTTTAATAGAGAAAAGGTATTTAATAGGTTTTAAAGGCCTGCAAGTCAAATGGGGATATTCAAGTTTTATCTGATCTAATTTATACACAAATTTTACGCGTACAGCTATTCACTGTTGTACATAGATGATAGATACCTATACACCTATATACTTTCTCACAAACAGCTGCTTACGTATTCGTCCGATTTCGGAGCAGCTCGTCTCGATCCGTGCGAGCTTCGTACAGCCGAAGTCTACCGAAGTCTGCCGAACTGTGTTAGGTTTTTTTTGCGTTACGGAATTTTTTGATTCGGTCGCCGCGCTCAAAGCCCGCGATAAAAGCTATACAATAGCTTAAAAAAAAAAAACGTAGAAAAAAAAATCGTTTTTTTTTTTCTTTCCCTTCTTTTTAATAATGAGGATAAAATGGACTTTTTTTTGAATATTTGGTGTTATACCACTTCTCTAATATGGATATCGTGTGCATTATCATAAGAGATATTTTTTTTAAATAATAATTTTAATAAATTATTTTTTAATAACCTAATTAAATTCTATGTAAATGTAGGTGCATTAATGAAACGGGGGTAGCCCCCCTCACACAGAACTAATTATCATATAAAACTCTTCAGAAGCCTAATATGAATTGTTTAACACAGGTTTACATAACAGTACTCGTTATCTTACCTCTTAATCTCCAACCTGTATTTATAGTCTTAAATTTCAGGGTAAGAGAAAGTCGTGCGAGTGACACACCAGATTATTTACTTTCTCTTACCCGTAAAATAGAGAAAGTATTGTTTTTGGGTCAAATTTTCGAACGCGAGATTTTGTTATATTTACACGTTTTGAGGTCCCCTGAATACGAAAATCATGTTTTTAGCAAATGGTCTGTGTGTATGTCTGTGTGTCTGTATGTCTGTATGTCTGTGTGTCTGTGTGTCTGTGTGTGTATATGTGTGTCTCTCTGTTATCAACATATCTCAAAAACAAATTATGGCAGAAAGTTCAAACTTGGTATTCTAAATGTGTATCATATAGGGATGCTACAGTAAGATTCTCGTTAAGATCAAGCAAATGGTTTGTGTACAGGGACAATCAAGAGAATTCTAATACATTACGTCTATGGGGGAAATTGCAGGAAAGTAGAGTTTAACGTCTATAGACTGCACTAAACCAAATGAAACGAATATACATTTTTTTATAATAGAGATAGTTAACTGGGAAAAAAATTTTGTGTATGTAGGAGCCTCGCCTCCCCCCTGGGGGGGAAGTCCCCCCTCGAGGGGAGTAAATTTTCATGATGGGTATCTTTCAAAAGAGCTCGAAAATACTTTAAAACGAATGGTTGAACCATCTATCTGTGATAATTTAAAACAAAGTTATCGATTTTTTTTACTTTTAACGAAAAAAAAAAACTTAGAAAAAAAAATCTTACTTTTTTTTTTTTTTTGAGAATAAAACAGACTTTTTTTGGATATTTGGTGTTAAACTACTTCTCTAATATGGAAATCGTCTGCCTTATCATAAAAGATAATTTTTTTTAATAATAATTTTAATAAATTATTTTTTAAAAAGAGAAATATTTTTTAATAACCGAATTAAATTCTATATAAATGTAGGTGCATTAATGAAACGGGGGGTTGAGGGGGGCGGTAGCCTCCCTCACACAGAACTAATTATCATATAAAACTCTTCAGAAGCCTAATATGAATTGTTTAACATAGGTTTACATAACAGTACTCGTTATCTTACCTCTTAATCTCCAACCTGTATTTATAGTATTAAATTTCAGGGTAAGAGAAAGTCGTGTGAGTGACACACCAGATTATTTACTTTCTCTTACCCGTAAGGTAGAGAAAGTATTGTTTTTGGGTCAAATTTTCGAACGCGAGATTTTGTTATATTTACACGTTCTGAGGTCCCCTGAATACGAAAATCATGTTTTTAGCAAATGGTCTGTGTGTCTGTATGTCTGTGTGTCTGTGTGTGTGTCTGTGTGTCTGTCTGTTATCAGCATATTTCAAAAACAAATTATGGCAGAAAGTTCAAACTTGGTATTCTAAATGTGTATCATATAGGGATGCTACAGTAAGCTTTTCGTTAAGATCAAGCAAATGGTTCGTGTACAGGGACAATCAAGAGAATTCTAATACATTACGTCTGTGGGAGAAATTGCAGGTAAGTAGAGTTTAACGTCTATAGACTGAACTAAACCAAATGAAACGAATATATATTTTTTGTAATACAGATAGTTAACTGGGAAAAAAATTTTGTGTATGTAGGAGCCTCGCCTCCCCCCCCCCTGGGGGGGAAGTCCCCCCTCGAGGGGAGTAAATTTTCATGATGAGTATCTTTCAAAAGAGCTCGCCAATACCTTTAAAACGAATGGTTGAACCATCGATCTGCGATAATTTAAAACAAAGTTATCGATTTTTTTTTTTACTTTTAACGAAAAAAAAAAAAAAAATACGTGTGGCACTCGAGGACTGCCGCGGTTATTCAATTTTTTATTGAATAAATGAGAATATATCCGCAATGAGAATATATCAAAAATATCCGCAATCGATTTGTAGGTATCGAAAACCTCGATGTACCAAATTTGAATGATCTAACTCTATTTTTTGAGAAAGGGTATTTTAATAGGTTTTTAAAGGCCTGCAAGTCGAATGGGGATATTCAAGTTTTTTCTTTGATATAATTTCAAGTTACACTTTTTGAGCGTGGTGACCGATAAGAAAACAAATTTTAACAGAGAAAAGGTATTTAATAGGATTTAAAGGCCTGCAAGTCGAATGGGGATATTCAAGTTTTTTCTTTGAAATTAATTCAAGTTACACTTTTTGAGCGTGGTGACCGATAGGAAAACAAATTTTAATAGAGAAAAGGTATTTAATAGGTTTTAAAGGCCTGCAAGTCGAATGGGGAAATTGAAGTTTTTTCTTTGATATTAATTCAAAGTACACTTTTTGAGCGTGGTGACCGATAAGAAAACGAATTTTAATAGAGAAAAGGTATTTAATAGGTTTTAAAGGCCTGCAAGTCGAATGGGGATATTCAAGTTTTTTCTTTGATATTAATTCAAAGTGCACTTTTTGAGCGTGGTGACCGATATAAAACGAATTTTAATAGAGAAAAGGTATTTAATAGGTTTTAAAGGCCTGCAAGTCGAATGGGGATATTCAAGTTTTTTCTTTGATATTAATTCAAAGTGCACTTTTTGAGCGTGGTGACCGATATAAAACAAATTTTAATAGAGAAAAGGTATTTAATAGGTTTTAAAGGCCTGCAAGTCGAATGGGGATATTCAAGGTTTTTCTTTGATATTAATGAATAAGATAACAATAATGATAAGATAACAATAATGATAAGAAAACAAATTTTAATAGAGAAAAGGTATTTAATAGGTTTTAAAGGCCTGTAAGTCGAATGGGGATATTCAAGTTTTTTCTTTGATATTAATTCAAGTTACACTTTTTGAGCGTGGTGACCGATAAGAAAACAAATTTTAATAGAGAAAAGGTATTTAATAGGTTTTAAAGGCCTGCAAGTCAAATGGGGATATTCAAGTTTTATCTGATCTACTTTATACACAAATTTTACGCGTACAGCTATTCATTGTTGTACATAGATGATAGATACCTATACACCTATATACTTTCTCACAAACAGCTGCTTACGTATTCGTCCGATTTCGGAGCAGCTCGTCTCGATCCGTGCGAGCTTCGTACAGCCGAAGTCTACCGAAGTCTGCCGAACTGTGTTAGGTTTTTTTTTCGTTACGGAATTTTTTGATTCGGTCGCCGCGCTCAAAGCCCGCGATAAAAGCTATACAATAGCTTAAAAAAAAAAAACGTAGAAAAAAAAATCGTTTTTTTTTTTTCTTTCCCTTCTTTTTAATAATGAGGATAAAATGGACTTTTTTTTGAATATTTGGTGTTATACCACTTCTCTAATATGGATATCGTGTGCATTATCATAAGAGATATTTTTTTTAAATAATAATTTTAATAAATTATTTTTTAATAACCTAATTAAATTCTATGTAAATGTAGGTGCATTAATGAAACGGGGGTAGCCCCCCTCACACAGAACTAATTATCATATAAAACTCTTCAGAAGCCTAATATGAATTGTTTAACATAGGTTTACATAACAGTACTCGTTATCTTACCTCTTAATCTCCAACCTGTATTTATAGTATTAAATTTCAGGGTAAGAGAAAGTCGTGTGAGTGACACACCAGATTATTTACTTTCTCTTACCCGTAAGGTAGAGAAAGTATTGTTTTTGGGTCAAATTTTCGAACGCGAGATTTTGTTATATTTACACGTTCTGAGGTCCCCTGAATACGAAAATCATGTTTTTAGCAAATGGTCTGTGTGTCTGTATGTCTGTGTGTCTGTGTGTGTGTCTGTGTGTCTGTCTGTTATCAGCATATTTCAAAAACAAATTATGGCAGAAAGTTCAAACTTGGTATTCTAAATGTGTATCATATAGGGATGCTACAGTAAGCTTTTCGTTAAGATCAAGCAAATGGTTCGTGTACAGGGACAATCAAGAGAATTCTACATTACGTCTGTGGGAGAAATTGCAGGTAAGTAGAGTTTAACGTCTATAGACTGAACTAAACCAAATGAAACGAATATATATTTTTTGTAATACAGATAGTTAACTGGGAAAAAAATTTTGTGTATGTAGGAGCCTCGCCTCCCCCCCCCCCCTGGGGGGGAAGTCCCCCCTCGAGGGGAGTAAATTTTCATGATGAGTATCTTTCAAAAGAGCTCACCAATACCTTTAAAACGAATGGTTGAACCATCGATCTGCGATAATTTAAAACAAAGTTATCGATTTTTTTTTTTACTTTTAACGAAAAAAAAAAAAAAAAAAATACGTGTGGCACTCGAGGACTGCCGCGGTAAAGCTATTGCATAGCATTTTTTATCAACTTATTCAATTATAATTATTTATTTATTTTATTTATGCAGTATTTTTTTTCTTTGATATTAATTCAAGTTTTTTCTTTGATATTAATTCAAGTTACACTTTTTGAGCGTGGTGACCGATAAGAAAACAATTTTTTATTGAATAAATGAGAATATATCCGCAATGAGAATATATCAAAAATATCCGCAATCGATTTGTAGGTATCGAAAACCTCGATGTACCAAATTTGAATGATCTAACTCTATTTTTTGAGAAAGGGTATTTTAATAGGTTTTTAAAGGCCTGCAAGTCGAATGGGGATATTCAAGTTTTTTCTTTGATATAATTTCAAGTTCCACTTTTTGAGCGTGGTGACCGATAAGGAAACAAATTTTAACAGAGAAAAGGTATTTAATAGGATTTAAAGGCCTGCAAGTCGAATGGGGATATTCAATTTTTTATTGAATAAATGAGAATATATCCGCAATGAGAATATATCAAAAATATCCGCAATCGATTTGTAGGTATCGAAAACCTCGATGTACCAAATTTGAATGATCTAACTCTATTTTTTGAGAAAGGGTATTTTAATAGGTTTTTAAAGGCCTGCAAGTCGAATGGGGATATTCAAGTTTTTTCTTTGATATAATTTCAAGTTACACTTTTTGAGCGTGGTGACCGATAAGAAAACAAATTTTAACAGAGAAAAGGTATTTAATAGGATTTAAAGGCCTGCAAGTCGAATGGGGATATTCAAGTTTTTTCTTTGAAATTAATTCAAGTTACACTTTTTGAGCGTGGTGACCGATAGGAAAACAAATTTTAATAGAGAAAAGGTATTTAATAGGTTTTAAAGGCCTGCAAGTCGAATGGGGATATTCAAGGTTTTTCTTTGATATTAATAAATAAGATAACAATAATGATAAGAAAACAAATTTTAATAGAGAAAAGGTATTTTAATAGGTTTTAAAGGCCTGCAAGTCGAATGGGGATATTCAAGTTTTTTCTTTGATATTAATTCAAGCTACACTTTTTGAGCGGGGTGACCGATAAGAAAACAAATTTTAATAGAGAAAAGGTAATAAATAGGTTTTAAAGGCCTGCAAGTCGAATAGGGATATTCAAGTTTTTTCTTTGATATTAATTCAAGTTACACTTTTTGAGCGTGGTGACCGATAAGAAAACAGATTTTAATAGAGAAAAGGTATTTAATAGGTTTTAAAGGCCTGCAAGTCGAATGGGGATATTCAAGTTTTTTCTTTGATATTAATTCAAGTTACATTTTTTGAGCGTGGTGACCGATAAAAAAACAAATTTTAATAGAGAAAAGGTATTTAATAGGTTTTAAAGGCCTGCAAGTCGAATGGGGATATTCAAGTTTTTTCTTTGATATTAATTCAAGTTATGCTTTTTGAGCGTGGTGACCGATAAGAAAACAAATTTTAATCGAGAAAAGGTATTTAATAGGTTTTAAAGGCCTGCAAGTCGAATGGGGATATTCAAGTTTTTTCTTTGATATTAATGAATAAGATAACTATAATGATAAGAAAACAATAATGATAAGAAAACAAATTTTAATAGAGAAAGGATATTTTAAAAGGTTTTAAAGGCCTGCAAGTCGAATAGGGATATTCAAGTATTTTCTTTGATATTAATTCAAGTTATACTTTTTGAGCGTGGTGACCGATAAGAAAACAAATTTTAATAGAGAAAACGTATTTAATAGATTTTAAAGGCTTGCAAGTCGAATGGGGATATTCAAGTTTTTTCTTTGATATTAATGAATAAGATAAGAATAATGATAAGAAAACAAATTTTAATAGAGAAAAGGTATTTTAATAGGTTTTAAATGCCTGCAAGTCGTATGGGGATATTCAAGTTTTTGCTTTGATATTAATTGAAGTTACACTTTTTGAGCGTGGTGACCGATAAGAAAACAAATGTTAATAGAGAAAAGGTATTTAATAGGTTTTAAAGGCCTGCAAGTCGAATGGGGATATTCAAGTTTTTTCTTTGATATTAATTCAAGTTACACTTTTTGAGCGTGGTGACCGATAAGAAAACAAATTTTAATAGAGAAAAGGTATTTAATAGGTTTTAAAGGCCTGCAAGTCGAATGGGGATATTCAAGTTTTTTCTTTGATATTAAGTCAAGTTACACTTTTTGAGCGTGGTGACCGATACAAAACAAATTTTAATAGAGAAAAGGTATTTAATAGGTTTTAAAGGCCTGCAAGTCGAATGGGGATATTCAAGGTTTTTCTTTGATATTAATGAATAAGATAACAATAATGATAAGATAACAATAATGATAAGAAAACAAATTTTAATAGAGAAAAGGTATTTTAAAAGGTTTTAAAGGCCTGCAAGTCGAATAGGGATATTCAAGTTTTTTCTTTGATATTAATTCAAGTTATACTTTTTGAGCGTGGTGACCGATAAGAAAACAAATTTTAATAGAGAAAACGTATTTAATAGATTTTAAAGGCCTGCAAGTCGAATGGGGATATTCAAGTTTTTTCTTTGATATTAATGAATAAGATAACAATAATGATAAGAAAACAAATTTTAATAGAGAAAAGGTATTTTAATAGGTTTTAAAGGCCTGCAAGTCGAATGGGGATATTCAAGTGTTTTCTTTGATATTAATTGAAGTTACACTTTTTGAGCGTGGTGACCGATAAGAAAACAAATGTTAATAGAGAAAAGGTATTTAATAGGTTTTAAAGGCCTGCAAGTCGAATGGGGATATCAGAGCTGCCAACCAAATCCGGCAAATTGTTAGTACCGCCCCTTTTTCTACACCACTTAATTTTTAGAGTAATTCTCTTCAAATAAATTTACGATGAATGAAGAAAACAAATACTGTAAAAATTAAGTGGTGTAGAAAAAGGGGCGTTTTTCAATAGGCGTTAACAATTTGCCGGATTAGGTTGGCAGCTCTGGGATATTTAAGTTTTTTCTTTGATATTAATTCAAAATACACTTTTTGAGCATGGTGACCGATAAGAAAACGAATTTTAATAGAGAAAATGTATTTAATAGGTTTTAAAGGCCTGCAAGTCGAATGGGGATATTCAAGTTTTTTCTTTGATATTAATTCAAGTTACACTTTTTGAGCGTGGTGACCGATAAGAAAACAAATTTTAATAGAGAAAAGGTATTTAATAGGTTTTAAAGGCCTGCAAGTCGAATGGGGATATTCAAGTTTTTTTCTTTGATATTAATGAATATGATAACAATAATGATAAGAAAACAAATTTTAATAGAGAAAAGGCATTTTAATAGGTTTTAAAGGCCTGCAAGTCGAATGGGGATATTCAAGTTTTTTCTTTGATATTAATTCAAGTTACACATTTTGAGCGTGGTGACCGATAAGAAAACAAATGTTAATAGAGAAAAGGTATTTAATAGGTTTTAAAGGCCTGCAAGTCGAATGGGGATATTCAAGTTTTTTCTTTGATATTAATTCAAAGTGCACTTTTTGAGCGTGGTGACCGATATAAAACAAATTTTAATAGAGAAAAGGTATTTAATAGGTTTTAAAGGCCTGCAAGTCGAATGGGGATATTCAAGGTTTTTCTTTGATATTAATGAATAAGATAACAATAATGATAAGATAACAATAATGATAAGAAAACAAATTTTAATAGAGAAAAGGTATTTAATAGGTTTTAAAGGCCTGTAAGTCGAATGGGGATATTCAAGTTTTTTCTTTGATATTAATTCAAGTTACACTTTTTGAGCGTGGTGACCGATAAGAAAACAAATTTTAATAGAGAAAAGGTATTTAATAGGTTTTAAAGGCCTGCAAGTCAAATGGGGATATTCAAGTTTTATCTGATCTAATTTATACACAAATTTTACGCGTACAGCTATTCACTGTTGTACATAGATGATAGATACCTATACACCTATATACTTTCTCACAAACAGCTGCTTACGTATTCGTCCGATTTCGGAGCAGCTCGTCTCGATCCGTGCGAGCTTCGTACAGCCGAAGTCTACCGAAGTCTGCCGAACTGTGTTAGGTTTTTTTTGCGTTACGGAATTTTTTGATTCGGTCGCCGCGCTCAAAGCCCGCGATAAAAGCTATACAATAGCTTAAAAAAAAAAAAACGTAGAAAAAAAAATCGTTTTTTTTTTTCTTTCCCTTCTTTTTAATAATGAGGATAAAATGGACTTTTTTTTGAATATTTGGTGTTATACCACTTCTCTAATATGGATATCGTGTGCATTATCATAAGAGATATTTTTTTTAAATAATAATTTTAATAAATTATTTTTTAATAACCTAATTAAATTCTATGTAAATGTAGGTGCATTAATGAAACGGGGGTAGCCCCCCTCACACAGAACTAATTATCATATAAAACTCTTCAGAAGCCTAATATGAATTGTTTAACACAGGTTTACATAACAGTACTCGTTATCTTACCTCTTAATCTCCAACCTGTATTTATAGTCTTAAATTTCAGGGTAAGAGAAAGTCGTGCGAGTGACACACCAGATTATTTACTTTCTCTTACCCGTAAAATAGAGAAAGTATTGTTTTTGGGTCAAATTTTCGAACGCGAGATTTTGTTATATTTACACGTTTTGAGGTCCCCTGAATACGAAAATCATGTTTTTAGCAAATGGTCTGTGTGTATGTCTGTGTGTCTGTATGTCTGTATGTCTGTGTGTCTGTGTGTCTGTGTGTGTATATGTGTGTCTCTCTGTTATCAACATATCTCAAAAACAAATTATGGCAGAAAGTTCAAACTTGGTATTCTAAATGTGTATCATATAGGGATGCTACAGTAAGATTCTCGTTAAGATCAAGCAAATGGTTTGTGTACAGGGACAATCAAGAGAATTCTAATACATTACGTCTATGGGGGAAATTGCAGGAAAGTAGAGTTTAACGTCTATAGACTGCACTAAACCAAATGAAACGAATATACATTTTTTTATAATAGAGATAGTTAACTGGGAAAAAAATTTTGTGTATGTAGGAGCCTCGCCTCCCCCCTGGGGGGGAAGTCCCCCCTCGAGGGGAGTAAATTTTCATGATGGGTATCTTTCAAAAGAGCTCGAAAATACTTTAAAACGAATGGTTGAACCATCTATCTGTGATAATTTAAAACAAAGTTATCGATTTTTTTTACTTTTAACGAAAAAAAAAAACTTAGAAAAAAAAATCTTACTTTTTTTTTTTTTTTTGAGAATAAAACAGACTTTTTTTGGATATTTGGTGTTAAACTACTTCTCTAATATGGAAATCGTCTGCCTTATCATAAAAGATAATTTTTTTTAATAATAATTTTAATAAATTATTTTTTAAAAAGAGAAATATTTTTTAATAACCGAATTAAATTCTATATAAATGTAGGTGCATTAATGAAACGGGGGGTTGAGGGGGGCGGTAGCCTCCCTCACACAGAACTAATTATCATATAAAACTCTTCAGAAGCCTAATATGAATTGTTTAACATAGGTTTACATAACAGTACTCGTTATCTTACCTCTTAATCTCCAACCTGTATTTATAGTATTAAATTTCAGGGTAAGAGAAAGTCGTGTGAGTGACACACCAGATTATTTACTTTCTCTTACCCGTAAGGTAGAGAAAGTATTGTTTTTGGGTCAAATTTTCGAACGCGAGATTTTGTTATATTTACACGTTCTGAGGTCCCCTGAATACGAAAATCATGTTTTTAGCAAATGGTCTGTGTGTCTGTATGTCTGTGTGTCTGTGTGTGTGTCTGTGTGTCTGTCTGTTATCAGCATATTTCAAAAACAAATTATGGCAGAAAGTTCAAACTTGGTATTCTAAATGTGTATCATATAGGGATGCTACAGTAAGCTTTTCGTTAAGATCAAGCAAATGGTTCGTGTACAGGGACAATCAAGAGAATTCTAATACATTACGTCTGTGGGAGAAATTGCAGGTAAGTAGAGTTTAACGTCTATAGACTGAACTAAACCAAATGAAACGAATATATATTTTTTGTAATACAGATAGTTAACTGGGAAAAAAATTTTGTGTATGTAGGAGCCTCGCCTCCCCCCCCCCTGGGGGGAAGTCCCCCCTCGAGGGGAGTAAATTTTCATGATGAGTATCTTTCAAAAGAGCTCGCCAATACCTTTAAAACGAATGGTTGAACCATCGATCTGCGATAATTTAAAACAAAGTTATCGATTTTTTTTTTTACTTTTAACGAAAAAAAAAAAAAAAATACGTGTGGCACTCGAGGACTGCCGCGGTAAAGCTATTGCATAGCATTTTTTATCAACTTATTCAATTATAATTATTTATTTATTTTATTTATGCAGTATTTTTTTTCTTTGATATTAATTCAAGTTTTTTCTTTGATATTAATTCAAGTTACACTTTTTGAGCGTGGTGACCGATAAGAAAACAATTTTTTATTGAATAAATGAGAATATATCCGCAATGAGAATATATCAAAAATATCCGCAATCGATTTGTAGGTATCGAAAACCTCGATGTACCAAATTTGAATGATCTAACTCTATTTTTTGAGAAAGGGTATTTTAATAGGTTTTTAAAGGCCTGCAAGTCGAATGGGGATATTCAAGTTTTTTCTTTGATATAATTTCAAGTTACACTTTTTGAGCGTGGTGACCGATAAGAAAACAAATTTTAACAGAGAAAAGGTATTTAATAGGATTTAAAGGCCTGCAAGTCGAATGGGGATATTCAAGTTTTTTCTTTGAAATTAATTCAAGTTACACTTTTTGAGCGTGGTGACCGATAGGAAAACAAATTTTAATAGAGCAAAGGTATTTAATAGGTTTTAAAGGCCTGCAAGTCGAATGGGGATATTCAAGGTTTTTCTTTGATATTAATGAATAAGATAACAATAATGATAAGAAAACAAATTTTAATAGAGAAAAGGTATTTTAATAGGTTTTAAAGGCCTGCAAGTCGAATGGGGATATTCAAGTTTTTTCTTTGATATTAATTCAAGCTACACTTTTTGAGCGGGGTGACCGATAAGAAAACAAATTTTAATAGAGAAAAGGTAATAAATAGGTTTTAAAGGCCTGCAAGTCGAATAGGGATATTCAAGTTTTTTCTTTGATATTAATTCAAGTTACACTTTTTGAGCGTGGTGACCGATAAGAAAACAGATTTTAATAGAGAAAAGGTATTTAATAGGTTTTAAAGGCCTGCAAGTCGAATGGGGATATTCAAGTTTTTTCTTTGATATTAATTCAAGTTACATTTTTTGAGCGTGGTGACCGATAAAAAAACAAATTTTAATAGAGAAAAGGTATTTAATAGGTTTTAAAGGCCTGCAAGTCGAATGGGGATATTCAAGTTTTTTCTTTGATATTAATTCAAGTTATGCTTTTTGAGCGTGGTGACCGATAAGAAAACAAATTTTAATCGAGAAAAGGTATTTAATAGGTTTTAAAGGCCTGCAAGTCGAATGGGGATATTCAAGTTTTTTCTTTGATATTAATGAATAAGATAACTATAATGATAAGAAAACAATAATGATAAGAAAACAAATTTTAATAGAGAAAGGATATTTTAAAAGGTTTTAAAGGCCTGCAAGTCGAATAGGGATATTCAAGTATTTTCTTTGATATTAATTCAAGTTATACTTTTTGAGCGTGGTGACCGATAAGAAAACAAATTTTAATAGAGAAAACGTATTTAATAGATTTTAAAGGCTTGCAAGTCGAATGGGGATATTCAAGTTTTTTCTTTGATATTAATGAATAAGATAAGAATAATGATAAGAAAACAAATTTTAATAGAGAAAAGGTATTTTAATAGGTTTTAAATGCCTGCAAGTCGTATGGGGATATTCAAGTTTTTGCTTTGATATTAATTGAAGTTACACTTTTTGAGCGTGGTGACCGATAAGAAAACAAATGTTAATAGAGAAAAGGTATTTAATAGGTTTTAAAGGCCTGCAAGTCGAATGGGGATATTCAAGTTTTTTCTTTGATATTAAGTCAAGTTACACTTTTTGAGCGTGGTGACCGATACAAAACAAATTTTAATAGAGAAAAGGTATTTAATAGGTTTTAAAGGCCTGATAGTCGAATGGGGATATTCAAGGTTTTTCTTTGATATTAATGAATAAGATAACAATAATGATAAGAAAACAAATTTTAATAGAGAAAAGGTATTTTAAAAGGTTTTAAAGGCCTGCAAGTCGAATAGGGATATTCAAGTTTTTTCTTTGATATTAATTCAAGTTATACTTTTTGAGCGTGGTGACCGATAAAAAAACAAATTTTAATAGAGAAAACGTATTTAATAGATTTTAAAGGCCTGCAAGTCGAATGGGGATATTCAAGTTTTTTCTTTGATATTAATGAATAAGATAACAATAATGATAAGAAAACAAATTTTAATAGAGAAAAGGTATTTTACTAGGTTTTAAAGGCCTGCAAGTCGAATGGGGATATTCAAGTGTTTTCTTTGATATTAATTGAAGTTACACTTTTTGAGCGTGGTGAATGATAAGAAAACAAATGTTAATAGAGAAAAGGTATTTAATAGGTTTTAAAGGCCTGCAAGTCGAATGGGGATATCAGAGCTGCCAACCAAATCCGGCAAATTGTTAGTACCGCCCCTTTTTCTACACCACTTAATTTTTAGAGTAATTCTCTTCAAATAAATTTACGATGAATGAAGAAAACAAATACTGTAAAAATTAAGTGGTGTAGAAAAAGGAACGTTTTTCAATAGGCGTTAACAATTTGCCGGATTAGGTTGGCAGCTCTGGGATATTTAAGTTTTTTCTTTGATATTAATTCAAAATACACTTTTTGAGCATGGTGACCGATAAGAAAACAAATTTTAATAGAGAAAAGGTATTTAATAGGTTTTAAAGGCCTGCAAGTCGAATGGGGATATTCAAGTTTTTTCTTTGATATTAATGAATATGATAACAATAATGATAAGAAAACAAATTTTAATAGAGAAAAGGCATTTTAATAGGTTTTAAAGGCCTGCAAGTCGAATGGGGATATTCAAGTTTTTTCTTTGATATTAATTCAAGTTACACATTTTGAGCGTGGTGACCGATAAGAAAACAAATGTTAATAGAGAAAAGGTATTTAATAGGTTTTAAAGGCCTGCAAGTCGAATGGGGAAATTGAAGTTTTTTCTTTGATATTAATTCAAAGTACACTTTTTGAGCGTGGTGACCGATAAGAAAACGAATTTTAATAGAGAAAAGGTATTTAATAGGTTTTAAAGGCCTGCAAGTCGAATGGGGATATTCAAGTTTTTTCTTTGATATTAATTCAAAGTGCACTTTTTGAGCGTGGTGACCGATATAAAACAAATTTTAATAGAGAAAAGGTATTTAATAGGTTTTAAAGGCCTGCAAGTCGAATGGGGATATTCAAGGTTTTTCTTTGATATTAATGAATAAGATAACAATAATGATAAGATAACAATAATGATAAGAAAACAAATTTTAATAGAGAAAAGGTATTTAATAGGTTTTAAAGGCCTGTAAGTCGAATGGGGATATTCAAGTTTTTTCTTTGATATTAATTCAAGTTACACTTTTTGAGCGTGGTGACCGATAAGAAAACAAATTTTAATAGAGAAAAGGTATTTAATAGGTTTTAAAGGCCTGCAAGTCAAATGGGGATATTCAAGTTTTATCTGATCTACTTTATACACAAATTTTACGCGTACAGCTATTCATTGTTGTACATAGATGATAGATACCTATACACCTATATACTTTCTCACAAACAGCTGCTTACGTATTCGTCCGATTTCGGAGCAGCTCGTCTCGATCCGTGCGAGCTTCGTACAGCCGAAGTCTACCGAAGTCTGCCGAACTGTGTTAGGTTTTTTTTTCGTTACGGAATTTTTTGATTCGGTCGCCGCGCTCAAAGCCCGCGATAAAAGCTATACAATAGCTTAAAAAAAAAAAACGTAGAAAAAAAAATCGTTTTTTTTTTTCTTTCCCTTCTTTTTAATAATGAGGATAAAATGGACTTTTTTTTGAATATTTGGTGTTATACCACTTCTCTAATATGGATATCGTGTGCATTATCATAAGAGATATTTTTTTTAAATAATAATTTTAATAAATTATTTTTTAATAACCTAATTAAATTCTATGTAAATGTAGGTGCATTAATGAAACGGGGGTAGCCCCCCTCACACAGAACTAATTATCATATAAAACTCTTCAGAAGCCTAATATGAATTGTTTAACATAGGTTTACATAACAGTACTCGTTATCTTACCTCTTAATCTCCAACCTGTATTTATAGTATTAAATTTCAGGGTAAGAGAAAGTCGTGTGAGTGACACACCAGATTATTTACTTTCTCTTACCCGTAAGGTAGAGAAAGTATTGTTTTTGGGTCAAATTTTCGAACGCGAGATTTTGTTATATTTACACGTTCTGAGGTCCCCTGAATACGAAAATCATGTTTTTAGCAAATGGTCTGTGTGTCTGTATGTCTGTGTGTCTGTGTGTCTGTCTGTTATCAGCATATTTCAAAAACAAATTATGGCAGAAAGTTCAAACTTGGTATTCTAAATGTGTATCATATAGGGATGCTACAGTAAGCTTTTCGTTAAGATCAAGCAAATAGTTCGTGTACAGGGACAATCAAGAGAATTCTAATACATTACGTCTGTGGGAGAAATTGCAGGTAAGTAGAGTTTAACGTCTATAGACTGAACTAAACCAAATGAAACGAATATATATTTTTTGTAATACAGATAGTTAACTGGGAAAAAAATTTTGTGTATGTAGGAGCCTCGCCTCCCCCCCCCCCTGGGGGGGAAGTCCCCCCTCGAGGGGAGTAAATTTTCATGATGAGTATCTTTCAAAAGAGCTCGCCAATACCTTTAAAACGAATGGTTGAACCATCGATCTGCGATAATTTAAAACAAAGTTATCGATTTTTTTTTTTACTTTTAACGAAAAAAAAAAAAAAAAAATACGTGTGGCACTCGAGGACTGCCGCGGTAAAGCTATTGCATAGCATTTTTTATCAACTTATTCAATTATAATTATTTATTTATTTTATTTATGCAGTATTTTTTTTCTTTGATATTAATTCAAGTTTTTTCTTTGATATTAATTCAAGTTACACTTTTTGAGCGTGGTGACCGATAAGAAAACAATTTTTTATTGAATAAATGAGAATATATCCGCAATGAGAATATATCAAAAATATCCGCAATCGATTTGTAGGTATCGAAAACCTCGATGTACCAAATTTGAATGATCTAACTCTATTTTTTGAGAAAGGGTATTTTAATAGGTTTTTAAAGGCCTGCAAGTCGAATGGGGATATTCAAGTTTTTTCTTTGATATAATTTCAAGTTACACTTTTTGAGCGTGGTGACCGATAAGAAAACAAATTTTAACAGAGAAAAGGTATTTAATAGGATTTAAAGGCCTGCAAGTCGAATGGGGATATTCAATTTTTTATTGAATAAATGAGAATATATCCGCAATGAGAATATATCAAAAATATCCGCAATCGATTTGTAGGTATCGAAAACCTCGATGTACCAAATTTGAATGATCTAACTCTATTTTTTGAGAAAGGGTATTTTAATAGGTTTTTAAAGGCCTGCAAGTCGAATGGGGATATTCAAGTTTTTTCTTTGATATAATTTCAAGTTACACTTTTTGAGCGTGGTGACCGATAAGAAAACAAATTTTAACAGAGAAAAGGTATTTAATAGGATTTAAAGGCCTGCAAGTCGAATGGGGATATTTAAGTTTTTTCTTTGAAATTAATTCAAGTTACACTTTTTGAGCGTGGTGACCGATAGGAAAACAAATTTTAATAGAGAAAAGGTATTTAATAGGTTTTAAAGGCCTGCAAGTCGAATGGGGATATTCAAGGTTTTTCTTTGATATTAATGAATAAGATAACAATAATGATAAGAAAACAAATTTTAATAGAGAAAAGGTATTTTAATAGGTTTTAAAGGCCTGCAAGTCGAATGGGGATATTCAAGTTTTTTCTTTGATATTAATTCAAGCTACACTTTTTGAGCGGGGTGACCGATAAGAAAACAAATTTTAATAGAGAAAAGGTAATAAATAGGTTTTAAAGGCCTGCAAGTCGAATAGGGATATTCAAGTTTTTTCTTTGATATTAATTCAAGTTACACTTTTTGAGCGTGGTGACCGATAAGAAAACAGATTTTAATAGAGAAAAGGTATTTAATAGGTTTTAAAGGCCTGCAAGTCGAATGGGGATATTCAAGTTTTTTCTTTGATATTAATTCAAGTT
Organism: Salticus scenicus; assembly: GCA_963930645.1. Lineage (NCBI taxonomy): Eukaryota > Metazoa > Arthropoda > Arachnida > Araneae > Salticidae > Salticus > Salticus scenicus. Next base: position 284,769,941 of record OZ005648.1, read on the forward strand.
ACATTTTTTGAGCGTGGTGACCGATAAAAAAACAAATTTTAATAGAGAAAAGGTATTTAATAGGTTTTAAAGGCCTGCAAGTCGAATGGGGATATTCAAGTTTTTTCTTTGATATTAATTCAAGTTATGCTTTTTGAGCGTGGTGACCGATAAGAAAACAAATTTTAATCGAGAAAAGGTATTTGATAGGTTTTAAAGGCCTGCAAGTCGAATGGGGATATTCAAGTTTTTTCTTTGATATTAATGAATAAGATAACTATAATGATAAGAAAACAATAATGATAAGAAAACAAATTTTAATAGAGAAAGGATATTTAAAAGGTTTTAAAGGCCTGCAAGTCGAATAGGTATATTCAAGTATTTTCTTTGATATTAATTCAAGTTATACTTTTTGAGCGTGGTGACCGATAAGAAAACAAATTTTAATAGAGAAAACGTATTTAATAGATTTTAAAGGCTTGCAAGTCGAATGGGGATATTCAAGTTTTTTCTTTGATATTAATGAATAAGATAAGAATAATGATAAGAAAACAAATTTTAATAGAGAAAAGGTATTTTAATAGGTTTTAAATGCCTGCAAGTCGTATGGGGATATTCAAGTTTTTGCTTTGATATTAATTGAAGTTACACTTTTTGAGCGTGGTGACCGATAAGAAAACAAATGTTAATAGAGAAAAGGTATTTAATAGGTTTTAAAGGCCTGCAAGTCGAATGGGGATATTCAAGTTTTTTCTTTGATATTAATTCAAGTTACACTTTTTGAGCGTGGTGACCGATAAGTAAACAAATTTTAATAGAGAAAAGGTATTTAATAGGTTTTAAAGGCCTGCAAGTCGAATGGGGATATTCAAGTTTTTTCTTTGATATTAAGTCAAGTTACACTTTTTGAGCGTGGTGACCGATACAAAACAAATTTTAATAGAGAAAAGGTATTTAATAGGTTTTAAAGGCCTGCAAGTCGAATGGGGATATTCAAGGTTTTTCTTTGATATTAATGAATAAGATAACAATAATGATAAGATAACAATAATGATAAGAAAACAAATTTTAATAGAGAAAAGGTATTTTAAAAGGTTTTAAAGGCCTGCAAGTCGAATAGGGATATTCAAGTATTTTCTTTGATATTAATTCAAGTTATACTTTTTGAGCGTGGTGACCGATAAGAAAACAAATTTTAATAGAGAAAACGTATTTAATAGATTTTAAAGGCTTGCAAGTCGAATGGGGATATTCAAGTTTTTTCTTTGATATTAATGAATAAGATAAGAATAATGATAAGAAAACAAATTTTAATAGAGAAAAGGTATTTTAATAGGTTTTAAATGCCTGCAAGTCGTATGGGGATATTCAAGTTTTTGCTTTGATATTAATTGAAGTTACACTTTTTGAGCGTGGTGACCGATAAGAAAACAAATGTTAATAGAGAAAAGGTATTTAATAGGTTTTAAAGGCCTGCAAGTCGAATGGGGATATTCAAGTTTTTTCTTTGATATTAAGTCAAGTTACACTTTTTGAGCGTGGTGACCGATACAAAACAAATTTTAATAGAGAAAAGGTATTTAATAGGTTTTAAAGGCCTGATAGTCGAATGGGGATATTCAAGGTTTTTCTTTGATATTAATGAATAAGATAACAATAATGATAAGAAAACAAATTTTAATAGAGAAAAGGTATTTTAAAAGGTTTTAAAGGCCTGCAAGTCGAATAGGGATATTCAAGTTTTTTCTTTGATATTAATTCAAGTTATACTTTTTGAGCGTGGTGACCGATAAGAAAACAAATTTTAATAGAGAAAACGTATTTAATAGATTTTAAAGGCCTGCAAGTCGAATGGGGATATTCAAGTTTTTTCTTTGATATTAATGAATAAGATAACAATAATGATAAGAAAACAAATTTTAATAGAGAAAAGGTATTTTAATAGGTTTTAAAGGCCTGCAAGTCGAATGGGGATATTCAAGTGTTTTCTTTGATATTAATTGAAGTTACACTTTTTGAGCGTGGTGACCGATAAGAAAACAAATGTTAATAGAGAAAAGGTATTTAATAGGTTTTAAAGGCCTGCAAGTCGAATGGGGATATCAGAGCTGCCAACCAAATCCGGCAAATTGTTAGTACCGCCCCTTTTTCTACACCACTTAATTTTTAGAGTAATTCTCTTCAAATAAATTTACGATGAATGAAGAAAACAAATACTGTAAAAATTAAGTGGTGTAGAAAAAGGGGCGTTTTTCAATAGGCGTTAACAATTTGCCGGATTAGGTTGGCAGCTCTGGGATATTTAAGTTTTTTCTTTGATATTAATTCAAAATACACTTTTTGAGCATGGTGACCGATAAGAAAACGAATTTTAATAGAGAAAATGTATTTAATAGGTTTTAAAGGCCTGCAAGTCGAATGGGGATATTCAAGTTTTTTCTTTGATATTAATTCAAGTTACACTTTTTGAGCGTGGTGACCGATAAGAAAACAAATTTTAATAGAGAAAAGGTATTTAATAGGTTTTAAAGGCCTGCAAGTCGAATGGGGATATTCAAGTTTTTTTCTTTGATATTAATGAATATGATAACAATAATGATAAGAAAACAAATTTTAATAGAGAAAAGGCATTTTAATAGGTTTTAAAGGCCTGCAAGTCGAATGGGGATATTCAAGTTTTTTCTTTGATATTAATTCAAGTTACACATTTTGAGCGTGGTGACCGATAAGAAAACAAATGTTAATAGAGAAAAGGTATTTAATAGGTTTTAAAGGCCTGCAAGTCGAATGGGGATATTCAAGTTTTTTCTTTGATATTAATTCAAAGTGCACTTTTTGAGCGTGGTGACCGATATAAAACAAATTTTAATAGAGAAAAGGTATTTAATAGGTTTTAAAGGCCTGCAAGTCGAATGGGGATATTCAAGGTTTTTCTTTGATATTAATGAATAAGATAACAATAATGATAAGATAACAATAATGATAAGAAAACAAATTTTAATAGAGAAAAGGTATTTAATAGGTTTTAAAGGCCTGTAAGTCGAATGGGGATATTCAAGTTTTTTCTTTGATATTAATTCAAGTTACACTTTTTGAGCGTGGTGACCGATAAGAAAACAAATTTTAATAGAGAAAAGGTATTTAATAGGTTTTAAAGGCCTGCAAGTCAAATGGGGATATTCAAGTTTTATCTGATCTAATTTATACACAAATTTTACGCGTACAGCTATTCACTGTTGTACATAGATGATAGATACCTATACACCTATATACTTTCTCACAAACAGCTGCTTACGTATTCGTCCGATTTCGGAGCAGCTCGTCTCGATCCGTGCGAGCTTCGTACAGCCGAAGTCTACCGAAGTCTGCCGAACTGTGTTAGGTTTTTTTTGCGTTACGGAATTTTTTGATTCGGTCGCCGCGCTCAAAGCCCGCGATAAAAGCTATACAATAGCTTAAAAAAAAAAAACGTAGAAAAAAAAATCGTTTTTTTTTTTCTTTCCCTTCTTTTTAATAATGAGGATAAAATGGACTTTTTTTTGAATATTTGGTGTTATACCACTTCTCTAATATGGATATCGTGTGCATTATCATAAGAGATATTTTTTTTAAATAATAATTTTAATAAATTATTTTTTAATAACCTAATTAAATTCTATGTAAATGTAGGTGCATTAATGAAACGGGGGTAGCCCCCCTCACACAGAACTAATTATCATATAAAACTCTTCAGAAGCCTAATATGAATTGTTTAACACAGGTTTACATAACAGTACTCGTTATCTTACCTCTTAATCTCCAACCTGTATTTATAGTCTTAAATTTCAGGGTAAGAGAAAGTCGTGCGAGTGACACACCAGATTATTTACTTTCTCTTACCCGTAAAATAGAGAAAGTATTGTTTTTGGGTCAAATTTTCGAACGCGAGATTTTGTTATATTTACACGTTTTGAGGTCCCCTGAATACGAAAATCATGTTTTTAGCAAATGGTCTGTGTGTATGTCTGTGTGTCTGTATGTCTGTATGTCTGTGTGTCTGTGTGTCTGTGTGTGTATATGTGTGTCTCTCTGTTATCAACATATCTCAAAAACAAATTATGGCAGAAAGTTCAAACTTGGTATTCTAAATGTGTATCATATAGGGATGCTACAGTAAGATTCTCGTTAAGATCAAGCAAATGGTTTGTGTACAGGGACAATCAAGAGAATTCTAATACATTACGTCTATGGGGGAAATTGCAGGAAAGTAGAGTTTAACGTCTATAGACTGCACTAAACCAAATGAAACGAATATACATTTTTTTATAATAGAGATAGTTAACTGGGAAAAAAATTTTGTGTATGTAGGAGCCTCGCCTCCCCCCTGGGGGGGAAGTCCCCCCTCGAGGGGAGTAAATTTTCATGATGGGTATCTTTCAAAAGAGCTCGAAAATACTTTAAAACGAATGGTTGAACCATCTATCTGTGATAATTTAAAACAAAGTTATCGATTTTTTTTACTTTTAACGAAAAAAAAAAACTTAGAAAAAAAAATCTTACTTTTTTTTTTTTTTTTGAGAATAAAACAGACTTTTTTTGGATATTTGGTGTTAAACTACTTCTCTAATATGGAAATCGTCTGCCTTATCATAAAAGATAATTTTTTTTAATAATAATTTTAATAAATTATTTTTTAAAAAGAGAAATATTTTTTAATAACCGAATTAAATTCTATATAAATGTAGGTGCATTAATGAAACGGGGGGTTGAGGGGGGCGGTAGCCTCCCTCACACAGAACTAATTATCATATAAAACTCTTCAGAAGCCTAATATGAATTGTTTAACATAGGTTTACATAACAGTACTCGTTATCTTACCTCTTAATCTCCAACCTGTATTTATAGTATTAAATTTCAGGGTAAGAGAAAGTCGTGTGAGTGACACACCAGATTATTTACTTTCTCTTACCCGTAAGGTAGAGAAAGTATTGTTTTTGGGTCAAATTTTCGAACGCGAGATTTTGTTATATTTACACGTTCTGAGGTCCCCTGAATACGAAAATCATGTTTTTAGCAAATGGTCTGTGTGTCTGTATGTCTGTGTGTCTGTGTGTGTGTCTGTGTGTCTGTCTGTTATCAGCATATTTCAAAAACAAATTATGGCAGAAAGTTCAAACTTGGTATTCTAAATGTGTATCATATAGGGATGCTACAGTAAGCTTTTCGTTAAGATCAAGCAAATGGTTCGTGTACAGGGACAATCAAGAGAATTCTAATACATTACGTCTGTGGGAGAAATTGCAGGTAAGTAGAGTTTAACGTCTATAGACTGAACTAAACCAAATGAAACGAATATATATTTTTTGTAATACAGATAGTTAACTGGGAAAAAAATTTTGTGTATGTAGGAGCCTCGCCTCCCCCCCCCCTGGGGGGGAAGTCCCCCCTCGAGGGGAGTAAATTTTCATGATGAGTATCTTTCAAAAGAGCTCGCCAATACCTTTAAAACGAATGGTTGAACCATCGATCTGCGATAATTTAAAACAAAGTTATCGATTTTTTTTTTTACTTTTAACGAAAAAAAAAAAAAAAATACGTGTGGCACTCGAGGACTGCCGCGGTAAAGCTATTGCATAGCATTTTTTATCAACTTATTCAATTATAATTATTTATTTATTTTATTTATGCAGTATTTTTTTTCTTTGATATTAATTCAAGTTTTTTCTTTGATATTAATTCAAGTTACACTTTTTGAGCGTGGTGACCGATAAGAAAACAATTTTTTATTGAATAAATGAGAATATATCCGCAATGAGAATATATCAAAAATATCCGCAATCGATTTGTAGGTATCGAAAACCTCGATGTACCAAATTTGAATGATCTAACTCTATTTTTTGAGAAAGGGTATTTTAATAGGTTTTTAAAGGCCTGCAAGTCGAATGGGGATATTCAAGTTTTTTCTTTGATATAATTTCAAGTTACACTTTTTGAGCGTGGTGACCGATAAGAAAACAAATTTTAACAGAGAAAAGGTATTTAATAGGATTTAAAGGCCTGCAAGTCGAATGGGGATATTCAAGTTTTTTCTTTGAAATTAATTCAAGTTACACTTTTTGAGCGTGGTGACCGATAGGAAAACAAATTTTAATAGAGAAAAGGTATTTAATAGGTTTTAAAGGCCTGCAAGTCGAATGGGGATATTCAAGGTTTTTCTTTGATATTAATGAATAAGATAACAATAATGATAAGAAAACAAATTTTAATAGAGAAAAGGTATTTTAATAGGTTTTAAAGGCCTGCAAGTCGAATGGGGATATTCAAGTTTTTTCTTTGATATTAATTCAAGCTACACTTTTTGAGCGGGGTGACCGATAAGAAAACAAATTTTAATAGAGAAAAGGTAATAAATAGGTTTTAAAGGCCTGCAAGTCGAATAGGGATATTCAAGTTTTTTCTTTGATATTAATTCAAGTTACACTTTTTGAGCGTGGTGACCGATAAGAAAACAGATTTTAATAGAGAAAAGGTATTTAATAGGTTTTAAAGGCCTGCAAGTCGAATGGGGATATTCAAGTTTTTTCTTTGATATTAATTCAAGTTACATTTTTTGAGCGTGGTGACCGATAAAAAAACAAATTTTAATAGAGAAAAGGTATTTAATAGGTTTTAAAGGCCTGCAAGTCGAATGGGGATATTCAAGTTTTTTCTTTGATATTAATTCAAGTTATGCTTTTTGAGCGTGGTGACCGATAAGAAAACAAATTTTAATCGAGAAAAGGTATTTAATAGGTTTTAAAGGCCTGCAAGTCGAATGGGGATATTCAAGTTTTTTCTTTGATATTAATGAATAAGATAACTATAATGATAAGAAAACAATAATGATAAGAAAACAAATTTTAATAGAGAAAGGATATTTTAAAAGGTTTTAAAGGCCTGCAAGTCGAATAGGGATATTCAAGTATTTTCTTTGATATTAATTCAAGTTATACTTTTTGAGCGTGGTGACCGATAAGAAAACAAATTTTAATAGAGAAAACGTATTTAATAGATTTTAAAGGCTTGCAAGTCGAATGGGGATATTCAAGTTTTTTCTTTGATATTAATGAATAAGATAAGAATAATGATAAGAAAACAAATTTTAATAGAGAAAAGGTATTTTAATAGGTTTTAAATGCCTGCAAGTCGTATGGGGATATTCAAGTTTTTGCTTTGATATTAATTGAAGTTACACTTTTTGAGCGTGGTGACCGATAAGAAAACAAATGTTAATAGAGAAAAGGTATTTAATAGGTTTTAAAGGCCTGCAAGTCGAATGGGGATATTCAAGTTTTTTCTTTGATATTAAGTCAAGTTACACTTTTTGAGCGTGGTGACCGATACAAAACAAATTTTAATAGAGAAAAGGTATTTAATAGGTTTTAAAGGCCTGATAGTCGAATGGGGATATTCAAGGTTTTTCTTTGATATTAATGAATAAGATAACAATAATGATAAGAAAACAAATTTTAATAGAGAAAAGGTATTTTAAAAGGTTTTAAAGGCCTGCAAGTCGAATAGGGATATTCAAGTTTTTTCTTTGATATTAATTCAAGTTATACTTTTTGAGCGTGGTGACCGATAAGAAAACAAATTTTAATAGAGAAAACGTATTTAATAGATTTTAAAGGCCTGCAAGTCGAATGGGGATATTCAAGTTTTTTCTTTGATATTAATGAATAAGATAACAATAATGATAAGAAAACAAATTTTAATAGAGAAAAGGTATTTTACTAGGTTTTAAAGGCCTGCAAGTCGAATGGGGATATTCAAGTGTTTTCTTTGATATTAATTGAAGTTACACTTTTTGAGCGTGGTGAATGATAAGAAAACAAATGTTAATAGAGAAAAGGTATTTAATAGGTTTTAAAGGCCTGCAAGTCGAATGGGGATATCAGAGCTGCCAACCAAATCCGGCAAATTGTTAGTACCGCCCCTTTTTCTACACCACTTAATTTTTAGAGTAATTCTCTTCAAATAAATTTACGATGAATGAAGAAAACAAATACTGTAAAAATTAAGTGGTGTAGAAAAAGGAACGTTTTTCAATAGGCGTTAACAATTTGCCGGATTAGGTTGGCAGCTCTGGGATATTTAAGTTTTTTCTTTGATATTAATTCAAAATACACTTTTTGAGCATGGTGACCGATAAGAAAACGAATTTTAATAGAGAAAATGTATTTAATAGGTTTTAAAGGCCTACAAGTCGAATGGGGATATTCAAGTTTTTTCTTTGATATTAATTCAAGTTACACTTTTTGAGCGTGGTGACCGATAAGAAAACAAATTTTAATAGAGAAAAGGTATTTAATAGGTTTTAAAGGCCTGCAAGTCGAATGGGGATATTCAAGTTTTTTTCTTTGATATTAATGAATATGATAACAATAATGATAAGAAAACAAATTTTAATAGAGAAAAGGCATTTTAATAGGTTTTAAAGGCCTGCAAGTCGAATGGGGATATTCAAGTTTTTTCTTTGATATTAATTCAAGTTACACATTTTGAGCGTGGTGACCGATAAGAAAACAAATGTTAATAGAGAAAAGGTATTTAATAGGTTTTAAAGGCCTGCAAGTCGAATGGGGAAATTGAAGTTTTTTCTTTGATATTAATTCAAAGTACACTTTTTGAGCGTGGTGACCGATAAGAAAACGAATTTTAATAGAGAAAAGGTATTTAATAGGTTTTAAAGGCCTGCAAGTCGAATGGGGATATTCAAGTTTTTTTCTTTGATATTAATGAATATGATAACAATAATGATAAGAAAACAAATTTTAATAGAGAAAAGGCATTTTAATAGGTTTTAAAGGCCTGCAAGTCGAATGGGGATATTCAAGTTTTTTCTTTGATATTAATTCAAGTTACACATTTTGAGCGTGGTGACCGATAAGAAAACAAATGTTAATAGAGAAAAGGTATTTAATAGGTTTTAAAGGCCTGCAAGTCGAATGGGGATATTCAAGTTTTTTCTTTGATATTAATTCAAAGTGCACTTTTTGAGCGTGGTGACCGATATAAAACAAATTTTAATAGAGAAAAGGTATTTAATAGGTTTTAAAGGCCTGCAAGTCGAATGGGGATATTCAAGGTTTTTCTTTGATATTAATGAATAAGATAACAATAATGATAAGATAACAATAATGATAAGAAAACAAATTTTAATAGAGAAAAGGTATTTAATAGGTTTTAAAGGCCTGTAAGTCGAATGGGGATATTCAAGTTTTTTCTTTGATATTAATTCAAGTTACACTTTTTGAGCGTGGTGACCGATAAGAAAACAAATTTTAATAGAGAAAAGGTATTTAATAGGTTTTAAAGGCCTGCAAGTCAAATGGGGATATTCAAGTTTTATCTGATCTAATTTATACACAAATTTTACGCGTACAGCTATTCACTGTTGTACATAGATGATAGATACCTATACACCTATATACTTTCTCACAAACAGCTGCTTACGTATTCGTCCGATTTCGGAGCAGCTCGTCTCGATCCGTGCGAGCTTCGTACAGCCGAAGTCTACCGAAGTCTGCCGAACTGTGTTAGGTTTTTTTTGCGTTACGGAATTTTTTGATTCGGTCGCCGCGCTCAAAGCCCGCGATAAAAGCTATACAATAGCTTAAAAAAAAAAAACGTAGAAAAAAAAATCGTTTTTTTTTTTCTTTCCCTTCTTTTTAATAATGAGGATAAAATGGACTTTTTTTTGAATATTTGGTGTTATACCACTTCTCTAATATGGATATCGTGTGCATTATCATAAGAGATATTTTTTTTAAATAATAATTTTAATAAATTATTTTTTAATAACCTAATTAAATTCTATGTAAATGTAGGTGCATTAATGAAACGGGGGTAGCCCCCCTCACACAGAACTAATTATCATATAAAACTCTTCAGAAGCCTAATATGAATTGTTTAACACAGGTTTACATAACAGTACTCGTTATCTTACCTCTTAATCTCCAACCTGTATTTATAGTCTTAAATTTCAGGGTAAGAGAAAGTCGTGCGAGTGACACACCAGATTATTTACTTTCTCTTACCCGTAAAATAGAGAAAGTATTGTTTTTGGGTCAAATTTTCGAACGCGAGATTTTGTTATATTTACACGTTTTGAGGTCCCCTGAATACGAAAATCATGTTTTTAGCAAATGGTCTGTGTGTATGTCTGTGTGTCTGTATGTCTGTATGTCTGTGTGTCTGTGTGTCTGTGTGTGTATATGTGTGTCTCTCTGTTATCAACATATCTCAAAAACAAATTATGGCAGAAAGTTCAAACTTGGTATTCTAAATGTGTATCATATAGGGATGCTACAGTAAGATTCTCGTTAAGATCAAGCAAATGGTTTGTGTACAGGGACAATCAAGAGAATTCTAATACATTACGTCTATGGGGGAAATTGCAGGAAAGTAGAGTTTAACGTCTATAGACTGCACTAAACCAAATGAAACGAATATACATTTTTTTATAATAGAGATAGTTAACTGGGAAAAAAATTTTGTGTATGTAGGAGCCTCGCCTCCCCCCTGGGGGGGAAGTCCCCCCTCGAGGGGAGTAAATTTTCATGATGGGTATCTTTCAAAAGAGCTCGAAAATACTTTAAAACGAATGGTTGAACCATCTATCTGTGATAATTTAAAACAAAGTTATCGATTTTTTTTACTTTTAACGAAAAAAAAAAACTTAGAAAAAAAAATCTTACTTTTTTTTTTTTTTTTGAGAATAAAACAGACTTTTTTTGGATATTTGGTGTTAAACTACTTCTCTAATATGGAAATCGTCTGCCTTATCATAAAAGATAATTTTTTTTAATAATAATTTTAATAAATTATTTTTTAAAAAGAGAAATATTTTTTAATAACCGAATTAAATTCTATATAAATGTAGGTGCATTAATGAAACGGGGGGTTGAGGGGGGCGGTAGCCTCCCTCACACAGAACTAATTATCATATAAAACTCTTCAGAAGCCTAATATGAATTGTTTAACATAGGTTTACATAACAGTACTCGTTATCTTACCTCTTAATCTCCAACCTGTATTTATAGTATTAAATTTCAGGGTAAGAGAAAGTCGTGTGAGTGACACACCAGATTATTTACTTTCTCTTACCCGTAAGGTAGAGAAAGTATTGTTTTTGGGTCAAATTTTCGAACGCGAGATTTTGTTATATTTACACGTTCTGAGGTCCCCTGAATACGAAAATCATGTTTTTAGCAAATGGTCTGTGTGTCTGTATGTCTGTGTGTCTGTGTGTGTGTCTGTGTGTCTGTCTGTTATCAGCATATTTCAAAAACAAATTATGGCAGAAAGTTCAAACTTGGTATTCTAAATGTGTATCATATAGGGATGCTACAGTAAGCTTTTCGTTAAGATCAAGCAAATGGTTCGTGTACAGGGACAATCAAGAGAATTCTAATACATTACGTCTGTGGGAGAAATTGCAGGTAAGTAGAGTTTAACGTCTATAGACTGAACTAAACCAAATGAAACGAATATATATTTTTTGTAATACAGATAGTTAACTGGGAAAAAAATTTTGTGTATGTAGGAGCCTCGCCTCCCCCCCCCCTGGGGGGGAAGTCCCCCCTCGAGGGGAGTAAATTTTCATGATGAGTATCTTTCAAAAGAGCTCGCCAATACCTTTAAAACGAATGGTTGAACCATCGATCTGCGATAATTTAAAACAAAGTTATCGATTTTTTTTTTTACTTTTAACGAAAAAAAAAAAAAAAAATACGTGTGGCACTCGAGGACTGCCGCGGTAAAGCTATTGCATAGCATTTTTTATCAACTTATTCAATTATAATTATTTATTTATTTTATTTATGCAGTATTTTTTTTCTTTGATATTAATTCAAGTTTTTTCTTTGATATTAATTCAAGTTACACTTTTTGAGCGTGGTGACCGATAAGAAAACAATTTTTTATTGAATAAATGAGAATATATCCGCAATGAGAATATATCAAAAATATCCGCAATCGATTTGTAGGTATCGAAAACCTCGATGTACCAAATTTGAATGATCTAACTCTATTTTTTGAGAAAGGGTATTTTAATAGGTTTTTAAAGGCCTGCAAGTCGAATGGGGATATTCAAGTTTTTTCTTTGATATAATTTCAAGTTACACTTTTTGAGCGTGGTGACCGATAAGAAAACAAATTTTAACAGAGAAAAGGTATTTAATAGGATTTAAAGGCCTGCAAGTCGAATGGGGATATTCAAGTTTTTTCTTTGAAATTAATTCAAGTTACACTTTTTGAGCGTGGTGACCGATAGGAAAACAAATTTTAATAGAGAAAAGGTATTTAATAGGTTTTAAAGGCCTGCAAGTCGAATGGGGATATTCAAGGTTTTTCTTTGATATTAATGAATAAGATAACAATAATGATAAGAAAACAAATTTTAATAGAGAAAAGGTATTTTAATAGGTTTTAAAGGCCTGCAAGTCGAATGGGGATATTCAAGTTTTTTCTTTGATATTAATTCAAGCTACACTTTTTGAGCGGGGTGACCGATAAGAAAACAAATTTTAATAGAGAAAAGGTAATAAATAGGTTTTAAAGGCCTGCAAGTCGAATAGGGATATTCAAGTTTTTTCTTTGATATTAATTCAAGTTACACTTTTTGAGCGTGGTGACCGATAAGAAAACAGATTTTAATAGAGAAAAGGTATTTAATAGGTTTTAAAGGCCTGCAAGTCGAATGGGGATATTCAAGTTTTTTCTTTGATATTAATTCAAGTTACATTTTTTGAGCGTGGTGACCGATAAAAAAACAAATTTTAATAGAGAAAAGGTATTTAATAGGTTTTAAAGGCCTGCAAGTCGAATGGGGATATTCAAGTTTTTTCTTTGATATTAATTCAAGTTATGCTTTTTGAGCGTGGTGACCGATAAGAAAACAAATTTTAATCGAGAAAAGGTATTTAATAGGTTTTAAAGGCCTGCAAGTCGAATGGGGATATTCAAGTTTTTTCTTTGATATTAATGAATAAGATAACTATAATGATAAGAAAACAATAATGATAAGAAAACAAATTTTAATAGAGAAAGGATATTTTAAAAGGTTTTAAAGGCCTGCAAGTCGAATAGGGATATTCAAGTATTTTCTTTGATATTAATTCAAGTTATACTTTTTGAGCGTGGTGACCGATAAGAAAACAAATTTTAATAGAGAAAACGTATTTAATAGATTTTAAAGGCTTGCAAGTCGAATGGGGATATTCAAGTTTTTTCTTTGATATTAATGAATAAGATAAGAATAATGATAAGAAAACAAATTTTAATAGAGAAAAGGTATTTTAATAGGTTTTAAATGCCTGCAAGTCGTATGGGGATATTCAAGTTTTTGCTTTGATATTAATTGAAGTTACACTTTTTGAGCGTGGTGACCGATAAGAAAACAAATGTTAATAGAGAAAAGGTATTTAATAGGTTTTAAAGGCCTGCAAGTCGAATGGGGATATTCAAGTTTTTTCTTTGATATTAAGTCAAGTTACACTTTTTGAGCGTGGTGACCGATACAAAACAAATTTTAATAGAGAAAAGGTATTTAATAGGTTTTAAAGGCCTGATAGTCGAATGGGGATATTCAAGGTTTTTCTTTGATATTAATGAATAAGATAACAATAATGATAAGAAAACAAATTTTAATAGAGAAAAGGTATTTTAAAAGGTTTTAAAGGCCTGCAAGTCGAATAGGGATATTCAAGTTTTTTCTTTGATATTAATTCAAGTTATACTTTTTGAGCGTGGTGACCGATAAGAAAACAAATTTTAATAGAGAAAACGTATTTAATAGATTTTAAAGGCCTGCAAGTCGAATGGGGATATTCAAGTTTTTTCTTTGATATTAATGAATAAGATAACAATAATGATAAGAAAACAAATTTTAATAGAGAAAAGGTATTTTAATAGGTTTTAAAGGCCTGCAAGTCGAATGGGGATATTCAAGTGTTTTCTTTGATATTAATTGAAGTTACACTTTTTGAGCGTGGTGACCGATAAGAAAACAAATGTTAATAGAGAAAAGGTATTTAATAGGTTTTAAAGGCCTGCAAGTCGAATGGGGATATCAGAGCTGCCAACCAAATCCGGCAAATTGTTAGTACCGCCCCTTTTTCTACACCACTTAATTTTTAGAGTAATTCTCTTCAAATAAATTTACGATGAATGAAGAAAACAAATACTGTAAAAATTAAGTGGTGTAGAAAAAGGGGCGTTTTTCAATAGGCGTTAACAATTTGCCGGATTAGGTTGGCAGCTCTGGGATATTTAAGTTTTTTCTTTGATATTAATTCAAAATACACTTTTTGAGCATGGTGACCGATAAGAAAACGAATTTTAATAGAGAAAATGTATTTAATAGGTTTTAAAGGCCTGCAAGTCGAATGGGGATATTCAAGTTTTTTCTTTGATATTAATTCAAGTTACACTTTTTGAGCGTGGTGACCGATAAGAAAACAAATTTTAATAGAGAAAAGGTATTTAATAGGTTTTAAAGGCCTGCAAGTCGAATGGGGATATTCAAGTTTTTTTCTTTGATATTAATGAATATGATAACAATAATGATAAGAAAACAAATTTTAATAGAGAAAAGGCATTTTAATAGGTTTTAAAGGCCTGCAAGTCGAATGGGGATATTCAAGTTTTTTCTTTGATATTAATTCAAGTTACACATTTTGAGCGTGGTGACCGATAAGAAAACAAATGTTAATAGAGAAAAGGTATTTAATAGGTTTTAAAGGCCTGCAAGTCGAATGGGGATATTCAAGTTTTTTCTTTGATATTAATTCAAAGTGCACTTTTTGAGCGTGGTGACCGATATAAAACAAATTTTAATAGAGAAAAGGTATTTAATAGGTTTTAAAGGCCTGCAAGTCGAATGGGGATATTCAAGGTTTTTCTTTGATATTAATGAATAAGATAACAATAATGATAAGATAACAATAATGATAAGAAAACAAATTTTAATAGAGAAAAGGTATTTAATAGGTTTTAAAGGCCTGTAAGTCGAATGGGGATATTCAAGTTTTTTCTTTGATATTAATTCAAGTTACACTTTTTGAGCGTGGTGACCGATAAGAAAACAAATTTTAATAGAGAAAAGGTATTTAATAGGTTTTAAAGGCCTGCAAGTCAAATGGGGATATTCAAGTTTTATCTGATCTAATTTATACACAAATTTTACGCGTACAGCTATTCACTGTTGTACATAGATGATAGATACCTATACACCTATATACTTTCTCACAAACAGCTGCTTACGTATTCGTCCGATTTCGGAGCAGCTCGTCTCGATCCGTGCGAGCTTCGTACAGCCGAAGTCTACCGAAGTCTGCCGAACTGTGTTAGGTTTTTTTTGCGTTACGGAATTTTTTGATTCGGTCGCCGCGCTCAAAGCCCGCGATAAAAGCTATACAATAGCTTAAAAAAAAAAACGTAGAAAAAAAAATCGTTTTTTTTTTTCTTTCCCTTCTTTTTAATAATGAGGATAAAATGGACTTTTTTTTGAATATTTGGTGTTATACCACTTCTCTAATATGGATATCGTGTGCATTATCATAAGAGATATTTTTTTTAAATAATAATTTTAATAAATTATTTTTTAATAACCTAATTAAATTCTATGTAAATGTAGGTGCATTAATGAAACGGGGGTAGCCCCCCTCACACAGAACTAATTATCATATAAAACTCTTCAGAAGCCTAATATGAATTGTTTAACACAGGTTTACATAACAGTACTCGTTATCTTACCTCTTAATCTCCAACCTGTATTTATAGTCTTAAATTTCAGGGTAAGAGAAAGTCGTGCGAGTGACACACCAGATTATTTACTTTCTCTTACCCGTAAAATAGAGAAAGTATTGTTTTTGGGTCAAATTTTCGAACGCGAGATTTTGTTATATTTACACGTTTTGAGGTCCCCTGAATACGAAAATCATGTTTTTAGCAAATGGTCTGTGTGTATGTCTGTGTGTCTGTATGTCTGTATGTCTGTGTGTCTGTGTGTCTGTGTGTGTATATGTGTGTCTCTCTGTTATCAACATATCTCAAAAACAAATTATGGCAGAAAGTTCAAACTTGGTATTCTAAATGTGTATCATATAGGGATGCTACAGTAAGATTCTCGTTAAGATCAAGCAAATGGTTTGTGTACAGGGACAATCAAGAGAATTCTAATACATTACGTCTATGGGGGAAATTGCAGGAAAGTAGAGTTTAACGTCTATAGACTGCACTAAACCAAATGAAACGAATATACATTTTTTTATAATAGAGATAGTTAACTGGGAAAAAAATTTTGTGTATGTAGGAGCCTCGCCTCCCCCCTGGGGGGGAAGTCCCCCCTCGAGGGGAGTAAATTTTCATGATGGGTATCTTTCAAAAGAGCTCGAAAATACTTTAAAACGAATGGTTGAACCATCTATCTG
Organism: Salticus scenicus; assembly: GCA_963930645.1. Classification (NCBI taxonomy): domain Eukaryota; kingdom Metazoa; phylum Arthropoda; class Arachnida; order Araneae; family Salticidae; genus Salticus; species Salticus scenicus. The sequence continues at coordinate 284,786,374 of OZ005648.1, forward strand.
TGATAATTTAAAACAAAGTTATCGATTTTTTTTACTTTTAACGAAAAAAAAAAACTTAGAAAAAAAAATCTTACTTTTTTTTTTTTTTTTGAGAATAAAACAGACTTTTTTTGGATATTTGGTGTTAAACTACTTCTCTAATATGGAAATCGTCTGCCTTATCATAAAAGATAATTTTTTTTAATAATAATTTTAATAAATTATTTTTTAAAAAGAGAAATATTTTTTAATAACCGAATTAAATTCTATATAAATGTAGGTGCATTAATGAAACGGGGGGTTGAGGGGGGCGGTAGCCTCCCTCACACAGAACTAATTATCATATAAAACTCTTCAGAAGCCTAATATGAATTGTTTAACATAGGTTTACATAACAGTACTCGTTATCTTACCTCTTAATCTCCAACCTGTATTTATAGTATTAAATTTCAGGGTAAGAGAAAGTCGTGTGAGTGACACACCAGATTATTTACTTTCTCTTACCCGTAAGGTAGAGAAAGTATTGTTTTTGGGTCAAATTTTCGAACGCGAGATTTTGTTATATTTACACGTTCTGAGGTCCCCTGAATACGAAAATCATGTTTTTAGCAAATGGTCTGTGTGTCTGTATGTCTGTGTGTCTGTGTGTGTGTCTGTGTGTCTGTCTGTTATCAGCATATTTCAAAAACAAATTATGGCAGAAAGTTCAAACTTGGTATTCTAAATGTGTATCATATAGGGATGCTACAGTAAGCTTTTCGTTAAGATCAAGCAAATGGTTCGTGTACAGGGACAATCAAGAGAATTCTAATACATTACGTCTGTGGGAGAAATTGCAGGTAAGTAGAGTTTAACGTCTATAGACTGAACTAAACCAAATGAAACGAATATATATTTTTTGTAATACAGATAGTTAACTGGGAAAAAAATTTTGTGTATGTAGGAGCCTCGCCTCCCCCCCCCCTGGGGGGGAAGTCCCCCCTCGAGGGGAGTAAATTTTCATGATGAGTATCTTTCAAAAGAGCTCGCCAATACCTTTAAAACGAATGGTTGAACCATCGATCTGCGATAATTTAAAACAAAGTTATCGATTTTTTTTTTTACTTTTAACGAAAAAAAAAAAAAAAATACGTGTGGCACTCGAGGACTGCCGCGGTAAAGCTATTGCATAGCATTTTTTATCAACTTATTCAATTATAATTATTTATTTATTTTATTTATGCAGTATTTTTTTTCTTTGATATTAATTCAAGTTTTTTCTTTGATATTAATTCAAGTTACACTTTTTGAGCGTGGTGACCGATAAGAAAACAATTTTTTATTGAATAAATGAGAATATATCCGCAATGAGAATATATCAAAAATATCCGCAATCGATTTGTAGGTATCGAAAACCTCGATGTACCAAATTTGAATGATCTAACTCTATTTTTTGAGAAAGGGTATTTTAATAGGTTTTTAAAGGCCTGCAAGTCGAATGGGGATATTCAAGTTTTTTCTTTGATATAATTTCAAGTTACACTTTTTGAGCGTGGTGACCGATAAGAAAACAAATTTTAACAGAGAAAAGGTATTTAATAGGATTTAAAGGCCTGCAAGTCGAATGGGGATATTCAAGTTTTTTCTTTGAAATTAATTCAAGTTACACTTTTTGAGCGTGGTGACCGATAGGAAAACAAATTTTAATAGAGAAAAGGTATTTAATAGGTTTTAAAGGCCTGCAAGTCGAATGGGGATATTCAAGGTTTTTCTTTGATATTAATGAATAAGATAACAATAATGATAAGAAAACAAATTTTAATAGAGAAAAGGTATTTTAATAGGTTTTAAAGGCCTGCAAGTCGAATGGGGATATTCAAGTTTTTTCTTTGATATTAATTCAAGCTACACTTTTTGAGCGGGGTGACCGATAAGAAAACAAATTTTAATAGAGAAAAGGTAATAAATAGGTTTTAAAGGCCTGCAAGTCGAATAGGGATATTCAAGTTTTTTCTTTGATATTAATTCAAGTTACACTTTTTGAGCGTGGTGACCGATAAGAAAACAGATTTTAATAGAGAAAAGGTATTTAATAGGTTTTAAAGGCCTGCAAGTCGAATGGGGATATTCAAGTTTTTTCTTTGATATTAATTCAAGTTACATTTTTTGAGCGTGGTGACCGATAAAAAAACAAATTTTAATAGAGAAAAGGTATTTAATAGGTTTTAAAGGCCTGCAAGTCGAATGGGGATATTCAAGTTTTTTCTTTGATATTAATTCAAGTTATGCTTTTTGAGCGTGGTGACCGATAAGAAAACAAATTTTAATCGAGAAAAGGTATTTAATAGGTTTTAAAGGCCTGCAAGTCGAATGGGGATATTCAAGTTTTTTCTTTGATATTAATGAATAAGATAACTATAATGATAAGAAAACAATAATGATAAGAAAACAAATTTTAATAGAGAAAGGATATTTTAAAAGGTTTTAAAGGCCTGCAAGTCGAATAGGGATATTCAAGTATTTTCTTTGATATTAATTCAAGTTATACTTTTTGAGCGTGGTGACCGATAAGAAAACAAATTTTAATAGAGAAAACGTATTTAATAGATTTTAAAGGCTTGCAAGTCGAATGGGGATATTCAAGTTTTTTCTTTGATATTAATGAATAAGATAAGAATAATGATAAGAAAACAAATTTTAATAGAGAAAAGGTATTTTAATAGGTTTTAAATGCCTGCAAGTCGTATGGGGATATTCAAGTTTTTGCTTTGATATTAATTGAAGTTACACTTTTTGAGCGTGGTGACCGATAAGAAAACAAATGTTAATAGAGAAAAGGTATTTAATAGGTTTTAAAGGCCTGCAAGTCGAATGGGGATATTCAAGTTTTTTCTTTGATATTAAGTCAAGTTACACTTTTTGAGCGTGGTGACCGATACAAAACAAATTTTAATAGAGAAAAGGTATTTAATAGGTTTTAAAGGCCTGATAGTCGAATGGGGATATTCAAGGTTTTTCTTTGATATTAATGAATAAGATAACAATAATGATAAGAAAACAAATTTTAATAGAGAAAAGGTATTTTAAAAGGTTTTAAAGGCCTGCAAGTCGAATAGGGATATTCAAGTTTTTTCTTTGATATTAATTCAAGTTATACTTTTTGAGCGTGGTGACCGATAAGAAAACAAATTTTAATAGAGAAAACGTATTTAATAGATTTTAAAGGCCTGCAAGTCGAATGGGGATATTCAAGTTTTTTCTTTGATATTAATGAATAAGATAACAATAATGATAAGAAAACAAATTTTAATAGAGAAAAGGTATTTTACTAGGTTTTAAAGGCCTGCAAGTCGAATGGGGATATTCAAGTGTTTTCTTTGATATTAATTGAAGTTACACTTTTTGAGCGTGGTGAATGATAAGAAAACAAATGTTAATAGAGAAAAGGTATTTAATAGGTTTTAAAGGCCTGCAAGTCGAATGGGGATATCAGAGCTGCCAACCAAATCCGGCAAATTGTTAGTACCGCCCCTTTTTCTACACCACTTAATTTTTAGAGTAATTCTCTTCAAATAAATTTACGATGAATGAAGAAAACAAATACTGTAAAAATTAAGTGGTGTAGAAAAAGGAACGTTTTTCAATAGGCGTTAACAATTTGCCGGATTAGGTTGGCAGCTCTGGGATATTTAAGTTTTTTCTTTGATATTAATTCAAAATACACTTTTTGAGCATGGTGACCGATAAGAAAACGAATTTTAATAGAGAAAATGTATTTAATAGGTTTTAAAGGCCTACAAGTCGAATGGGGATATTCAAGTTTTTTCTTTGATATTAATTCAAGTTACACTTTTTGAGCGTGGTGACCGATAAGAAAACAAATTTTAATAGAGAAAAGGTATTTAATAGGTTTTAAAGGCCTGCAAGTCGAATGGGGATATTCAAGTTTTTTTCTTTGATATTAATGAATATGATAACAATAATGATAAGAAAACAAATTTTAATAGAGAAAAGGCATTTTAATAGGTTTTAAAGGCCTGCAAGTCGAATGGGGATATTCAAGTTTTTTCTTTGATATTAATTCAAGTTACACATTTTGAGCGTGGTGACCGATAAGAAAACAAATGTTAATAGAGAAAAGGTATTTAATAGGTTTTAAAGGCCTGCAAGTCGAATGGGGAAATTGAAGTTTTTTCTTTGATATTAATTCAAAGTACACTTTTTGAGCGTGGTGACCGATAAGAAAACGAATTTTAATAGAGAAAAGGTATTTAATAGGTTTTAAAGGCCTGCAAGTCGAATGGGGATATTCAAGTTTTTTCTTTGATATTAATTCAAAGTGCACTTTTTGAGCGTGGTGACCGATATAAAACAAATTTTAATAGAGAAAAGGTATTTAATAGGTTTTAAAGGCCTGCAAGTCGAATGGGGATATTCAAGGTTTTTCTTTGATATTAATGAATAAGATAACAATAATGATAAGATAACAATAATGATAAGAAAACAAATTTTAATAGAGAAAAGGTATTTAATAGGTTTTAAAGGCCTGTAAGTCGAATGGGGATATTCAAGTTTTTTCTTTGATATTAATTCAAGTTACACTTTTTGAGCGTGGTGACCGATAAGAAAACAAATTTTAATAGAGAAAAGGTATTTAATAGGTTTTAAAGGCCTGCAAGTCAAATGGGGATATTCAAGTTTTATCTGATCTACTTTATACACAAATTTTACGCGTACAGCTATTCATTGTTGTACATAGATGATAGATACCTATACACCTATATACTTTCTCACAAACAGCTGCTTACGTATTCGTCCGATTTCGGAGCAGCTCGTCTCGATCCGTGCGAGCTTCGTACAGCCGAAGTCTACCGAAGTCTGCCGAACTGTGTTAGGTTTTTTTTTCGTTACGGAATTTTTTGATTCGGTCGCCGCGCTCAAAGCCCGCGATAAAAGCTATACAATAGCTTAAAAAAAAAAAACGTAGAAAAAAAAATCGTTTTTTTTTTTCTTTCCCTTCTTTTTAATAATGAGGATAAAATGGACTTTTTTTTGAATATTTGGTGTTATACCACTTCTCTAATATGGATATCGTGTGCATTATCATAAGAGATATTTTTTTTAAATAATAATTTTAATAAATTATTTTTTAATAACCTAATTAAATTCTATGTAAATGTAGGTGCATTAATGAAACGGGGGTAGCCCCCCTCACACAGAACTAATTATCATATAAAACTCTTCAGAAGCCTAATATGAATTGTTTAACATAGGTTTACATAACAGTACTCGTTATCTTACCTCTTAATCTCCAACCTGTATTTATAGTATTAAATTTCAGGGTAAGAGAAAGTCGTGTGAGTGACACACCAGATTATTTACTTTCTCTTACCCGTAAGGTAGAGAAAGTATTGTTTTTGGGTCAAATTTTCGAACGCGAGATTTTGTTATATTTACACGTTCTGAGGTCCCCTGAATACGAAAATCATGTTTTTAGCAAATGGTCTGTGTGTCTGTATGTCTGTGTGTCTGTGTGTGTGTCTGTGTGTCTGTCTGTTATCAGCATATTTCAAAAACAAATTATGGCAGAAAGTTCAAACTTGGTATTCTAAATGTGTATCATATAGGGATGCTACAGTAAGCTTTTCGTTAAGATCAAGCAAATAGTTCGTGTACAGGGACAATCAAGAGAATTCTAATACATTACGTCTGTGGGAGAAATTGCAGGTAAGTAGAGTTTAACGTCTATAGACTGAACTAAACCAAATGAAACGAATATATATTTTTTGTAATACAGATAGTTAACTGGGAAAAAAATTTTGTGTATGTAGGAGCCTCGCCTCCCCCCCCCCCCTGGGGGGGAAGTCCCCCCTCGAGGGGAGTAAATTTTCATGATGAGTATCTTTCAAAAGAGCTCGCCAATACCTTTAAAACGAATGGTTGAACCATCGATCTGCGATAATTTAAAACAAAGTTATCGATTTTTTTTTTTACTTTTAACGAAAAAAAAAAAAAAAAAATACGTGTGGCACTCGAGGACTGCCGCGGTAAAGCTATTGCATAGCATTTTTTATCAACTTATTCAATTATAATTATTTATTTATTTTATTTATGCAGTATTTTTTTTCTTTGATATTAATTCAAGTTTTTTCTTTGATATTAATTCAAGTTACACTTTTTGAGCGTGGTGACCGATAAGAAAACAATTTTTTATTGAATAAATGAGAATATATCCGCAATGAGAATATATCAAAAATATCCGCAATCGATTTGTAGGTATCGAAAACCTCGATGTACCAAATTTGAATGATCTAACTCTATTTTTTGAGAAAGGGTATTTTAATAGGTTTTTAAAGGCCTGCAAGTCGAATGGGGATATTCAAGTTTTTTCTTTGATATAATTTCAAGTTACACTTTTTGAGCGTGGTGACCGATAAGAAAACAAATTTTAACAGAGAAAAGGTATTTAATAGGATTTAAAGGCCTGCAAGTCGAATGGGGATATTCAATTTTTTATTGATTAAATGAGAATATATCCGCAATGAGAATATATCAAAAATATCCGCAATCGATTTGTAGGTATCGAAAACCTCGATGTACCAAATTTGAATGATCTAACTCTATTTTTTGAGAAAGGGTATTTTAATAGGTTTTTAAAGGCCTGCAAGTCGAATGGGGATATTCAAGTTTTTTCTTTGATATAATTTCAAGTTACACTTTTTGAGCGTGGTGACCGATAAGAAAACAAATTTTAACAGAGAAAAGGTATTTAATAGGATTTAAAGGCCTGCAAGTCGAATGGGGATATTCAAGTTTTTTCTTTGAAATTAATTCAAGTTACACTTTTTGAGCGTGGTGACCGATAGGAAAACAAATTTTAATAGAGAAAAGGTATTTAATAGGTTTTAAAGGCCTGCAAGTCGAATGGGGATATTCAAGGTTTTTCTTTGATATTAATGAATAAGATAACAATAATGATAAGAAAACAAATTTTAATAGAGAAAAGGTATTTTAATAGGTTTTAAAGGCCTGCAAGTCGAATGGGGATATTCAAGTTTTTTCTTTGATATTAATTCAAGCTACACTTTTTGAGCGGGGTGACCGATAAGAAAACAAATTTTAATAGAGAAAAGGTAATAAATAGGTTTTAAAGGCCTGCAAGTCGAATAGGGATATTCAAGTTTTTTCTTTGATATTAATTCAAGTTACACTTTTTGAGCGTGGTGACCGATAAGAAAACAGATTTTAATAGAGAAAAGGTATTTAATAGGTTTTAAAGGCCTGCAAGTCGAATGGGGATATTCAAGTTTTTTCTTTGATATTAATTCAAGTTACATTTTTTGAGCGTGGTGACCGATAAAAAAACAAATTTTAATAGAGAAAAGGTATTTAATAGGTTTTAAAGGCCTGCAAGTCGAATGGGGATATTCAAGTTTTTTCTTTGATATTAATTCAAGTTATGCTTTTTGAGCGTGGTGACCGATAAGAAAACAAATTTTAATCGAGAAAAGGTATTTGATAGGTTTTAAAGGCCTGCAAGTCGAATGGGGATATTCAAGTTTTTTCTTTGATATTAATGAATAAGATAACTATAATGATAAGAAAACAATAATGATAAGAAAACAAATTTTAATAGAGAAAGGATATTTTAAAAGGTTTTAAAGGCCTGCAAGTCGAATAGGGATATTCAAGTATTTTCTTTGATATTAATTCAAGTTATACTTTTTGAGCGTGGTGACCGATAAGAAAACAAATTTTAATAGAGAAAACGTATTTAATAGATTTTAAAGGCTTGCAAGTCGAATGGGGATATTCAAGTTTTTTCTTTGATATTAATGAATAAGATAAGAATAATGATAAGAAAACAAATTTTAATAGAGAAAAGGTATTTTAATAGGTTTTAAATGCCTGCAAGTCGTATGGGGATATTCAAGTTTTTGCTTTGATATTAATTGAAGTTACACTTTTTGAGCGTGGTGACCGATAAGAAAACAAATGTTAATAGAGAAAAGGTATTTAATAGGTTTTAAAGGCCTGCAAGTCGAATGGGGATATTCAAGTTTTTTCTTTGATATTAATTCAAGTTACACTTTTTGAGCGTGGTGACCGATAAGTAAACAAATTTTAATAGAGAAAAGGTATTTAATAGGTTTTAAAGGCCTGCAAGTCGAATGGGGATATTCAAGTTTTTTCTTTGATATTAAGTCAAGTTACACTTTTTGAGCGTGGTGACCGATACAAAACAAATTTTAATAGAGAAAAGGTATTTAATAGGTTTTAAAGGCCTGCAAGTCGAATGGGGATATTCAAGGTTTTTCTTTGATATTAATGAATAAGATAACAATAATGATAAGATAACAATAATGATAAGAAAACAAATTTTAATAGAGAAAAGGTATTTTAAAAGGTTTTAAAGGCCTGCAAGTCGAATAGGGATATTCAAGTTTTTTCTTTGATATTAATTCAAGTTATACTTTTTGAGCGTGGTGACCGATAAGAAAACAAATTTTAATAGAGAAAACGTATTTAATAGATTTTAAAGGCCTGCAAGTCGAATGGGGATATTCAAGTTTTTTCTTTGATATTAATGAATAAGATAACAATAATGATAAGAAAACAAATTTTAATAGAGAAAAGGTATTTTAATAGGTTTTAAAGGCCTGCAAGTCGAATGGGGATATTCAAGTGTTTTCTTTGATATTAATTGAAGTTACACTTTTTGAGCGTGGTGACCGATAAGAAAACAAATGTTAATAGAGAAAAGGTATTTAATAGGTTTTAAAGGCCTGCAAGTCGAATGGGGATATCAGAGCTGCCAACCAAATCCGGCAAATTGTTAGTACCGCCCCTTTTTCTACACCACTTAATTTTTAGAGTAATTCTCTTCAAATAAATTTACGATGAATGAAGAAAACAAATACTGTAAAAATTAAGTGGTGTAGAAAAAGGGGCGTTTTTCAATAGGCGTTAACAATTTGCCGGATTAGGTTGGCAGCTCTGGGATATTTAAGTTTTTTCTTTGATATTAATTCAAAATACACTTTTTGAGCATGGTGACCGATAAGAAAACGAATTTTAATAGAGAAAATGTATTTAATAGGTTTTAAAGGCCTGCAAGTCGAATGGGGATATTCAAGTTTTTTCTTTGATATTAATTCAAGTTACACTTTTTGAGCGTGGTGACCGATAAGAAAACAAATTTTAATAGAGAAAAGGTATTTAATAGGTTTTAAAGGCCTGCAAGTCGAATGGGGATATTCAAGTTTTTTTCTTTGATATTAATGAATATGATAACAATAATGATAAGAAAACAAATTTTAATAGAGAAAAGGCATTTTAATAGGTTTTAAAGGCCTGCAAGTCGAATGGGGATATTCAAGTTTTTTCTTTGATATTAATTCAAGTTACACATTTTGAGCGTGGTGACCGATAAGAAAACAAATGTTAATAGAGAAAAGGTATTTAATAGGTTTTAAAGGCCTGCAAGTCGAATGGGGATATTCAAGTTTTTTCTTTGATATTAATTCAAAGTGCACTTTTTGAGCGTGGTGACCGATATAAAACAAATTTTAATAGAGAAAAGGTATTTAATAGGTTTTAAAGGCCTGCAAGTCGAATGGGGATATTCAAGGTTTTTCTTTGATATTAATGAATAAGATAACAATAATGATAAGATAACAATAATGATAAGAAAACAAATTTTAATAGAGAAAAGGTATTTAATAGGTTTTAAAGGCCTGTAAGTCGAATGGGGATATTCAAGTTTTTTCTTTGATATTAATTCAAGTTACACTTTTTGAGCGTGGTGACCGATAAGAAAACAAATTTTAATAGAGAAAAGGTATTTAATAGGTTTTAAAGGCCTGCAAGTCAAATGGGGATATTCAAGTTTTATCTGATCTACTTTATACACAAATTTTACGCGTACAGCTATTCACTGTTGTACATAGATGATAGATACCTATACACCTATATACTTTCTCACAAACAGCTGCTTACGTATTCGTCCGATTTCGGAGCAGCTCGTCTCGATCCGTGCGAGCTTCGTACAGCCGAAGTCTACCGAAGTCTGCCGAACTGTGTTAGGTTTTTTTTGCGTTACGGAATTTTTTGATTCGGTCGCCGCGCTCAAAGCCCGCGATAAAAGCTATACAATAGCTTAAAAAAAAAAAAACGTAGAAAAAAAAATCGTTTTTTTTTTCTTTCCCTTCTTTTTAATAATGAGGATAAAATGGACTTTTTTTTGAATATTTGGTGTTATACCACTTCTCTAATATGGATATCGTGTGCATTATCATAAGAGATATTTTTTTTAAATAATAATTTTAATAAATTATTTTTTAATAACCTAATTAAATTCTATGTAAATGTAGGTGCATTAATGAAACGGGGGTAGCCCCCCTCACACAGAACTAATTATCATATAAAACTCTTCAGAAGCCTAATATGAATTGTTTAACACAGGTTTACATAACAGTACTCGTTATCTTACCTCTTAATCTCCAACCTGTATTTATAGTGTTAAATTTCAGGGTAAGAGAAAGTCGTGCGAGTGACACACCAGATTATTTACTTTCTCTTACCCGTAAAATAGAGAAAGTATTGTTTTTGGGTCAAATTTTCGAACGCGAGATTTTGTTATATTTACACGTTTTGAGGTCCCCTGAATACGAAAATCATGTTTTTAGCAAATGGTCTGTGTGTATGTCTGTGTGTCTGTATGTCTGTATGTCTGTGTGTCTGTGTGTCTGTGTGTGTATATGTGTGTCTCTCTGTTATCAACATATCTCAAAAACAAATTATGGCAGAAAGTTCAAACTTGGTATTCTAAATGTGTATCATATAGGGATGCTACAGTAAGCTTCTCGTTAAGATCAAGCAAATGGTTTGTGTACAGGGACAATCAAGAGAATTCTAATACATTACGTCTATGGGGGAAATTGCAGGAAAGTAGAGTTTAACGTCTATAGACTGCACTAAACCAAATGAAACAAATATACATTTTTTTATAATAGAGATAGTTAACTGGGAAAAAAATTTTGTGTATGTAGGAGCCTCGCCTCCCCCCTGGGGGGGAAGTCCCCCCTCGAGGGGAGTAAATTTTCATGATGGGTATCTTTCAAAAGAGCTCGCCAATACCTTTAAAACGAATGGTTGAACCATCGATCTGCGATAATTTAAAGCAGAGTTATCGATTTTTTTTTTTTTACTTTTAACAAAAAAAAAACATAGAAAAAAATCATATTTTTTTTTTTTTATATTAATATTGAGAATAAAATGGACTTTTTTTGGATATGTGGTGTTATACTACTTCTCTAATATGGAAATCGTCTGCCTTATCATAAAAGATAATTTTTTTAAATAATAATTTTAATAAATTATTTTTTAAAAAGAGAATTATTTTTTAATAACTTAATTAAATTCTATATACATGTAGGTGCATTAATGAAACGGGGGGTTGAGGGGGGCGGTAGCCTCCCTCACACAGAACTAATTATCATATAAAACTCTTGAGAAGCCTGATATGAATTGTTTAACATAGGTTTACATAACAGTACTCGTTATCTTACCTATTAATCCTGTATTTATTGTATTAAATTTCAGGGTAAGAGAAAGTCGTGTGAGTGACACACCAGATTATTTCTTATATCAAAATAAATATTATGGCAGGCTTTCTTTTCTTTTGTCTCTTCGTTGTGAATCTCTTTGCGAAGCTTTATTTATTTATTTATTCCAATAAGTATATATTAAAATATAAGTATATATTAAAATATAAGTATATATTAAAATCTTTTACTCCTAAAAGTTAATGATTCCGTGAGATGCATTTTAATGTATGCTTATAAAATACGAAAATAAGCATAAATATAAACAAGAAAATAATGTCTTCAATAAATTATGTCTTTTATAGAAATATATTCCGCAGGAAAAAAATAAAGGGAAGAAAGCATGTAAAAATACCAATGCTTAATTTTAATCTGTTTAAAATATTCCATGAATAACACCATAATCATTTCACTGCAAAAGAGCAAGCTGTGTATAAAAATAACTGCTCAGATCAATTATATTTCATTCCCAGTTAATGTCATCTTCCGTTATTCGGGCGAGTTAATGACATACCACCTTAATATCGCCTCTAACAGTTGAGGCACTACCCGAACTACGCCCAACTGAGAGGTTCGATCTGTATGGATAAAAGACGCCTTTTACATGTGCATTTTTAAAACGTATGAAAAAGTGGAATTAACTACATGATAGATATGTTTACATTGTACAAAATAACAGAGTGTGATGATTTCATTATTTACTAATGCATGAATTTGCAGGCCGATAATGAATATCGGACAGCAACACAAACTGCAATATGTTTTTACATATAATACTGCAATATGTTTTTGTATGTAATATAATCGACAAAAACAATCAATCAATGTGGAACGTTTAAATTAACACAGGAAAACAGTTTAGCAGTCAGCGCAACAGGAAATAAAACTAATCCCGGCCCTCTTCACTTACCGTCGCCGGAAGCCCGAGCCAATGTTATTCTATGGGGAAATTTTCTTTACAAATAACTTATTAACTAATACATATTTTTAAATTCTGTTTTCACATTCAGAAAATTCTCAACTGTTAAATTGACGGACTTTTTTAAAAAATGTATTTTTTTAATTTTTAATATTTTATTTTGAAATTGCAATATGAAAAAATTTCGCACATTGAAAATTTGTATTTTGCAGCTTCAAAATAAAATATAAAAAATTTAAAAAATAATTTTTTAAAGAAGGTCCGTCAATTTAACAGCTGGGAATTTTCAGAGTGTGAAAACAGAATTTAAAAATATATATTAGTTAATAAGTTATTTGTAAAAAAAAATTTCCCATAGAATAAAATTAGCTTCGGCTTCCGGCGGCGGTGAGTGAAGCGGGCCCTTAATAAAGAATATTTATTTACTTTTGATTCCACCGCAATACTATATGTATGATGAACTTGAGCATTCGTGAAAATTTTCTACCTACGATTTTTGACACTTTTATACATATTGAATCTGATAAACATAAAATCAACATGGTGTCCATCTATACGTTAGTCAGTCAATTAATTAATTAGCGTGTTTGTTTGTTTGTTTGTTAATTTTTAGTCTGTGTAGAAATTATCTTAAAAACCAATATTCGTAAAGAAATCAGATTAGTTTTAAAATGTCACTATGATATCGGCAAGAACCATATTTATTTTAAACATTCTAATTTGAATGCTTCTTAAGTTATTCGAAATTTAAGCTTTTCTTAACATGGCAGATTATGAGAAAAGCTTGCATAAACTATACCATATGAATTATTTTCATCGTAAGAATATCAGGCTAGTTTAAAAATATCATTTTTAATGTTAGCATGAACATCATTGATTATAAACATTCTAATTTTAAAAACTTCGTAAGTTTTTCGAAATTAAAGATTTTGCAAATATTGCATGAAAACGAAAGTATGAATATGATCTTAATAAAATTGATCAGCAAATTAGGATGAAAAAAATTTATCGAAGTGGAGAGAGTATAGTTTAGAGAGCGAGACATTTTAGTATAAGATCATTCCAAGTTCAACATGAATGTAGGAAAAATATTGACGAAAATATATCATGAGGAAATTAACAAAGTCCACCAATACCAAATAATTCCTTTTATTTGTTAGTTCTGATTGGTTAATAATCTGTTTACTTTAATCTGAATTTAAAAAAATAATCTCGCTCCCAAAAATAGCAATAGATCTACATATAAATGAAATATGCAAATGCTATAAAAATTATTTAAATCATGATTTCAATTAACAAATCCGTATTACTTAAAAATGAAAGGAAAAATCAGTTATCCAGCATAGATTATAAAACACTTTCCCCTATTTCGGGATATAATTATAGTAAACAAAGAGAGAGAGGATGTGTGTGTCAGTGAATATTTAATTTAATATCATTTTTAAAACAACTAGATCCCAAACACCTTTTTAGCTGCCCTTCCATTGCTGGTGCCCTCTTCAAGATAGACAATGACTGCAACATGGACATTTTATACTCAGAAAGAGCCATAGACATTGCCAAGGCTGTGATCCACGCTTTTGGCAATATTTAATTTTTATCTCCCTTTTTTATTATTCTTTTTTTTTTTTTTTTTTTAGTTTTTTCACTTCTGCACTTTGTCATACACGACAACAACAATATGCAAAATATTAAAAAGTAAGTAATAATGCGGTAATACAGTTGTCATTACAGACGAAATTAAAATCAGTTACAAACAAAGATGAAAATTAGATGACATAGATGAAACATAGATGAAACATAGATGACATTATTTTATTTAAAACATAAATTTTTATTGAAATATATATGTTGTATAATATCTTGTGTAGGGTTGTAAAACCCCTGAAGTTCTAAGAGAATCCAAGTATTTCCCTAGATGTTCGACAAAACGTCTAAATACGACAATGTTCGTAATAGTATTTTGTCCCTACATGTATGTCAATTTAATTGTTTTGAGTTGCTTTGTAAACATATTATAATGCAGAATGGAGAAAGAAAAAAAAATGCAATGTATACATAGGAATGATACGAAATAATGTTATGTGTACACGAGCCAACATCATGAAAACTAAAAACTATACAACTATTTTAAAGATCTCATGTTTTACCAATTTAAGTCAATCGGATATTTTTTGTAATCGCTGTTTATACGTTTTTAGGTTGATTTCTTTAGAAATCGACCTATTGTAATCACGTCGTTTATCTAGATTTATACATATGAAAAGCCAAACTTTGAAAAGCCTGAAAATACACACTGAAAATACACACTGAAAAGCCAAAAAAACTGGTACACCTGACGAAACACGATTAGGCTTTTGGCACTAAAAGTTTTTATCAGTGATGATTTGTTAAACAGATCGTATGCTGACACTTGTTGTTACCCCAGCATTCATATCTGCAACAATTTGAAGAAGGGTTGCACATTTGTCATGTTAAAGGATTCTCTTCAGTCGTCACTGGTCCTGTTCTTTCCCGACCTTTTTCCGGCCACAGCGATGTCGGAGATTTGATGTTTTACTGTATTCCTGATATTCACGGGACACTCGTAAAGTGATCGTACTCAAAAATCCAAATTTCATAGCTACCTTGGAATTTATATAACGCCTCTTTCGAGCAAATATTGTATCTCCTTATTCAAAGTTGCTTAAATCATGATAACCTGCCATTGTAGCAGCAGTAATCGATCTGATCTAACAGCTTTGATAGACACATGTTACCTTATATAAGCAATGTCGATTGCATCGCGTTACCTCGATTAGTTCCATACCTCTGTTATTTGCATATGGACGCCTGTACCAGTTTTTTTGGCTCTTCAGTGTATAAGGAAAATTTTGTCCTCACGATAACTCCTGAAATAATACTCCAAATCGAACCAAATTTGGACAGCGAACTTATCTTATAAATATCTTGAATGAGTTTGTTAATCATGCTGCTAAGATTCTTAGTTTTCAAATGGCGGCCACTTGAAAATTTCAAATCCACATTGTAAAAAGTGTATTTAAGGCTGAATTTCCTTAAATTATGATGTAAATACAGACCACATTAGGTTCTCAACCAAGTTTATTAATGAACTTTATCCACCATTTTTAACAAAGTGGCGAATATCTTAAATTAAGCGGGCCACTTGAAATCAGGTTACCACTTGAAAATTTAAAATCACGATAACTTTCAAAATAATACTCCATATCGAACCAAATTTGACAATAAACTTATTTTATAAATATTTTGGATGAGTTTGATAATCAAGTGGCTCCGCTATTTTGTTTTCAAGCGGAGACTACTTGAAAATTTAAAATTCAAATTGTAAAAAGCGTATTCCGAATTTGTTTGAATTTTGATGCATACATAGAATATACAAGTGTCTCAATGAACTTTATTGATGAACTTTATCCGCCATTTTTAATAAAGTAGCGGATATCTTAAGTTAAGCGGGATCACTTGAAATCAGGCTACCACTTGAAAATTTATATAATCAATATATAATATTTTAATAACTTCCGAAATAATACTCAAAATCGAACCAAATTTGGACAGTGAATTTATTTTATATATATCTTGAATGAGTTTGTTAACCAAGTTATTCTGCCATCTTGTTTTCAAGTGGAAGCCACTTGAAAATTTCAATTTACATTGTAGAAAGCGTATTTAAGACTGGATTTGCTTGAATTTTGATGTAAGGTTCTCAACCAAGTTTAATAAGGAACTTCATCCACCATTTTTAAAAAAGTGGCGAATATCTTAAATTAAGCGGGCCACTTGAAAATTTATAATCATGATAACTTTTTTTAATTTTGAATCAATTTGAACCAAAGCTCGACAGTGAACTTAACATATAAATATCTTGGATGAGTTCACTCGGCAACTTGTTCAGACATTTTGTTTCCGAGTTGCGGAACTTGAAATCAAGCTGCCACTTCAAAATATGACATTACGATAGCTTTTAAAATACTAAACTGATTCAAACCAAAGTTGGATAGTGAAATTCTTGAAAAAGTTCGTTTGGTAACTTGCTCCGCCATTTTATTTCCAAGTGGCAGCCACTTGAAAAATTTTCATTATAACTTTTGTAATACTGAATCAGTTCGTATGGAATTTGGGTAGTGGATTTATTTTTAAAATATCTCAGATAAGTTCGCTGGGCATCTCACTCTGCTTTTTTGCTTCCAAGTGGTGGCCACTTGGAATCACGGTGCCACTAGAAAATTTCGCATCAGGATAATTTTTGAAATACTGAATTAATTTGAACTAAAGTATGATATTGAACTTCTCATACAAATATCTTGGATGATTTCGCTGGGCAAGTGGCTCCGCCATTTTGTTTCCAAGTTGCAACTACTTAGACTGCAACTTGAAAATTTGTCATAACAATAACTTTTGAAATATTGCACTGATTCGAACCAAAGTGGGACAGTAAACTTATGCTTCAAATATCTTGGATGAATTTGCTAGGCAACTTGCTCCGCCATATTGTTTTCAAGTGGCGGCGACTTGAAAATTTGTTAGCACGATAACTTCTGAAATACTTGATCATTTCAAACCAAAGTTGAAAATGGATTTTTAATTCAAATACCTATGATTTCGGTGGGCAAGTTTCTCCGCAGTTTTGTTTCCAAGTTGCGGCCACTTGAAAGCTGCCACTTGAAAATTTGTTATCGCGATAACTTTTGAAATTGTTCGAACCAAAGTTAGACAGTGGACTTATCCTACAAATGTCTTAGATTAGTTCACTGAGCATCTTGTTCCGCCATTTTGATCCAAGTGGTGCCCACTTAATTTTTCAATATGATAACATTTGAAATTCCGAATTAATTCGAACTAAATTTGTACAGTACACTTATCCCACAAATGCATTCGATAGATTTGTTTTCCTACTTGTTTCCAACTGTCGACCACTTGAAAGTTTCAAAAAAGTATTTATGAACTGATTTGCTTAAAACTCCATGCGTGCATAACCCACATCAATATTTCTACCAAATCCATTAATAATTTGTAGCCGCCATTATGAAACAAAATGGAAGCTATTGATAGGAAAAAAGAAATCAACCTACCTTCCGAATGAGCCGGAAGGACTTGTTTAATATTTGAGCTGGTCGGCAAACTACGTGAATTTCGAGATGCTGAATGAAGAAAGGCTGGACACTGAACAAAAATGGCGGATATTCATTCAAAGACCACCCGATCGCCGTAGAACGTAATATATTTTCAACGGCGTCTGACACTTTTCCTCCTATTAAAAATCTCGTGAAAACAGTTTTATCTTCTGCGAGCATTTCAAGAAATTTCCAAAGCGTAATGGCATCGTATATAACATATTGAACAAACATGTTAGATAGGTCAGCGGGTCGATGTTCAGTCACTGTATAATAGTGCCAGCTATCGACCAGTGTGAAGTTAAATTAAATAAACATTGGGGAGACCGGGAAAATGGACCATTTTTGTAAATTATAAGTGCTTATTCATAAAGTAATAATTTTTGGCTGTTGAAAATCTGTATGCATATGACAAATATATTGGGATTCATATTGAATTAAGTCAAAAGTAATGATTATGCTTAATTTATTTAATATATTATATTTTTTTTTATAGCAACTGACAAAATGGAGCATTTTACCCCAAGCCTGAGATAAAATGGTCCATGGCATGGGGTATTATGGGCCACAGGTAAAATTTAAAAAGTATGTTAATGTAGTGTGTTTTTTAATAGTACCAAATGTACAATACGTTATATTTTTTATTTATGTCTTAGATTCAAATAAATAATATAACATTAATGAACAGTAAAATTAGAAAATTATAAACCAAAAGATTTTTGTGTCACTGAATATCTGCTGTTTTCTTGTGAAGTTGTAGGATTTGGAAGACTCATCAATTACAATATCTCGAAAGTTTACCAAAGATTTCTCAAAACTTTCAAGAAAAATGTAGCTATCTTAATTAGGTTTTCGTTGTATGAATCTCACAGAAACAGATTCTTTATCATTTTATTATGTGATTAAACTAACGAAATGTAAAACCACCTTTTTCGTCAAATTTTTGAGGAAAATTTATCTACACACTTTTATTTTATTAGTATTAAAAATTGAAAATATAATTATTTGAAAATATAACTATTCAAAAGTAACCGAATGTTTATTAAGAATAAATAGGAAGAAAACCTCAAAGTAAATTGACATAGAATGTTCAATTTAAAAAACATATATGACTGAAAATTGGGGTAAAATGGATCATAGCCCATTGTACCCCAGTTTCTGCTAGTCCATTTTACTCCATGTGGAACTCTGAAAACAAATATTTAAAAAAAGAAAAATAACGAATATTTTTAACAAATATTTCAATTAGATTATATATAATAAAGATGACCTTTGCTCATTATAGTGCTGAATAACCTCTTCCAGATCATAATTCTTGATTGATGAAAAGAAAAAATGTTTCACTAAAAATATTTGCTTTTTGCTACCGCAAACTAATATTCTAGAATAAAATGGCTTAATTGCCAATTAAGCAGGAAGTTGCTAGATAAATTTCATCACTGCAGTGCTGTTATCTATGGGCCAAAATACTAAGCAATATAAATAAATACAATCAATATAAATAAATACTATCAATAATAGGGTCGGTCCATTTTACCCCATGGTCCATTGTACCGCAGTCTCCCCTACTTTTCAATAATAGTCATCCTCGATAAGGTATTTTAGCTTCGGCCATGGCTGGATGTCTTATTTCTTAACAGCCATCTCAAATTAATTTAATTTATTTTTACGATATAAACTGAGCTATAATCGTACCGTAAATGGGGAATATTCTAGAATAATAGCGCCACCTATTGGCCGATAGGAAACCAAATTGAAACCAGAACAGTTTGTCAGAATGCTCATTCCACATGTCAAATTTTCAGCACTTATACATACAAAAATATTAAACATACCCCAATGACAAAAAATTGCAGTTTAGTGGCACCAGCTGTTGGTCAATATTATCCATATTGAATCAGCCAAAATGTTCTCAATGACCATTTCACTTGTCAGATGTGATGAAATTATAGATAATAGAAGCGGAAAACAATATAGCCCTAAAAAAACTTATTTTTTTCTGAATGGGAAAAATTACATCATACCAGCGCCCCTTGTCGATCGATATGCACTCATTTTGAACCAACTTAATTTTTAATAATACCCATCTGACCTATAAAATTTGGTGAACTACAGATAACCGAACAACACACTTATCCACAGAATATCCTAAAGAGGTCCATAGGATTTCCCTTTTATCCGCAGGATATCCTGGGGATGCCTTTCGGAGAAGATGTGTTGTTAGAGAGCAGAAGCTGAGATATATATTTTCCGTAACTGAGGTGCACAGCACTTTGACTTGCTGGGCGACATTTAGCAAATTCTAATCTTAGCTAATTTTTTTTAAGATCCAATCAAAAGTTTGTGGAATTCCATAAGATACAGAGTCTCTAAAATTATGGTAACACACACAGAAACACAGCCAGAGAAACTGACAGATACTTTCTAAAAATGGTCAAATCATGCTCAGGACGTCTCAAAAATCGTAAATCGTTCGAAAACTGGAAGTCAGAAATTTTTATGAATCCAATACTTTTTTCTTTTATATGTTAGCCTACAGTACACTAGACACTTTTGATTTCAAATATTAAGCAGTCTCAAAAGATATTTCACGAATTATCTTGAAACTACAGAGAACGTGTTACATCTTCATATATTTCAGCGATAGTCTTCCACGAAATCAAAAAAAGGATCAGTACAAAATTAAAAAAAAAAGAAAATTTTTGGAAACCCTGTAAAAAATAATGCTTGAATTCATTCTCGCTGTAGCATGTGATTTTAACACTTCATTTAACAAACTGGAAAAAAATTATATGAGACTAATGCATATATTTATAGAGATATACAGAAACCGCAAAATCACTTTATAGTGAGTGTTGGGTATATATAGCACAGCCCCCATAACAAAAAATGTCTTCCAGAGGTAATTTTAAATAGAGTTGCTTGGAAATCCCACTTTTTATGGAAAATGGGGAAGTCTTCCCCCCCCCCCCTCATGGGGTGTAAATTATCAGTATAGGTATGTTTCGAAAAAAAAAAAAAAAAGATCAATACCTTTAAAACAAATGATTAAACCATAGATTTATATATATATAAAGACATTTCTTTTGATGCTGGCCCAAAATTGACTTTCTTTCAGCATTTAGAGTTACAGTTATGTGAGATAAAAACTGTCTGCATTCATTATTAACTAGTGGATCTGCAGATCAGGAGCCTCAACGTCCTATTACCAACACACATTATTCAACATGTCATTTTATTTATTCCTTATTATATAATATATATATATATTGATTCCATTGACTTGCTACATAAACAGATACGTTCCTGAGGGAGGCTGATTTCTCAACCTCCCACCTTCCTCAACCTTCCGCTGTATCTCTCTTTCTATACCTATCTGTATATCATATATATGTATTCTTAATAATTGACAATCTTGTATTATTTCCCTGAAATTCATAAATGTTTGTACCAAATTTCATGCAAAAAAATTACAGAGCATATCGGAAATTTGTGTAACCCTGTAAACTAATTATCAATTCTATGCCCCCTCTTTTCGATCGAAAAACATGCTTTTAAAATTCTAATAAAATTTCGTTATATTTAATGAGGTGTAACCATGTTAAAATACACTTTTAAGAAATACCGATTATAGACCGCAATAGTACGAAATTCTTTTATGTATCCCTGAAAAGTAGCCACAGTTATTATATACGTCAATGATAAGAATACACCTAATTAAATATAATTCATTAATTTTCAAAATAATTTGACATCATTTAGATGATTACAGTACGTCATTGGAAATCTTTTGTGTGGTCCCATAAATAAATTATTTAGTCAATACATATCCTTTTTTAAGAGGAAACATGCACTGTAAAAAATAGGTTCTTAAAAATAAGTATATATTGTCTCTAAATAGTCCTGAAACAATATATACTTAAATTTGAAAACCCATGTACTCTTTAACTACATTTCTTGCGACCATGGAAGCATAGGCGTGCCTGGCTTCAAAATATTGGGGGGGACATGACATCTGAGGTCAGGGCCCGATTAACGTAGGGGCATGTGCCCCGGGCCCTGAGTAGAAGGGGCCCTAAAACTGGCCCTGAAAAATGCCCTTTTGCCTTTCTTGCCCCTAAAAACGACAAAAAGTAGTAACATAAAATGCAAAAATCTGTCATGTTAGTCCCATGTACAATTGTATGCACTTTTGCTGATTATTGCAAAGTGCGAAGGGGCCCATGAAAGCATATGTGTCCCGGGCCTCACATGAAGTTAATCAGGTCCTATCTGAGATACGTGCAAAGTGGAAGAATATTCTTTGTCAAAATAAATTTAAGCAGACATAATGATGTGCATGTGTCACAATAGCAGGGGCTTTAAATGTCAGTATTAACAGGCTTATTAAATATTATTAATTATTTCTACATACAAACAAATATAAATTTCATCCAGTGACTCTTTTTTTTTTTTTTTTTTTTCATCATTTTTCAGAACACTGTCAAGCTCCCAATGGGTTTTAAAAATTTTCTGCTTAGATTTTATCACATATTTACCCATTTCAATAAACTCTTCATTTTATTATTACGTATTAAAAAGATTTTTTTATATCATATCCATAAAATTCAGGAATTCCTTCGCTTCAAAACAAAAAATGGAAAACTACACACCGAGCATACTACACACTCTGCTAAAATTCATGGGGGGGGGGGGGGGATACACCATATGCAACAATTTTGGCGTTTTAGAAAAACAAGTTCTTTAAACTAAACAGATAACACACAAAGCTGGCTTTCCGAAAATTAAAGCGTTTCCCTTTTTTCTGATAATCAAGTATAACATCCTAAATCTATTTAGTAAGTACCTGTCTAATTAGCATTAATGTGGAAAAAATGATCATAGCGTGTGAAAACCAAACCAAACCAAAAATAAATCTATTTAAGTCAATTTATTTCCATATTTCTGTCAAAGTTGCCGTAATTTAAATTCGCTAATAGCTTAGACATGTCAAAAGAGGTTACTTTAAAATATGCCGACAATTTAAAAACCTATTTGTAATCATTAGTGACCTCCCAGATTTTCGTTTTTCTATCAATCATTCAATACAAAGCAAGCTACTTGTGTTGATTATTTTTTAAGCTATCCAAGATAGTAACAAACATTCATTATAGGGAAAGAAAAAGATAGAGAAGACCCTCATGCTGGAATTCTCTGGCTTTGACTACACTTATTCTTCTCTTCTTCACTCCTTGCAGATGTCACCCAGGAAAAGCATAAAGAATTACAACCATTATCTCCAAGGGTCCAAGAACGATTAATAATTAACGATAATTGTGTCATAGGCTTTCTTTGTACCAGGCAAAAGGTTTTTTTGTGTTTTCACTAAAAGAAAGGCAGGGGTATTCCAGAAACGTTTTAATTGGAATAAGATCGACTGACAATACCCATATATCTGGTTAAAAAACTTAGTGCAGATTTCCTTTTCCTGTGCGATGATGGCAAAAATCTTTTTTCAAATGCCTCCCCCCCCCACACACACACACGCAAAATTTAGAGGGGTTTGAGAAATAGTCTCACACTTTAAAGAGATTTTAACTTTCTTTTAAGTTTAAAATTAGAGGGTTTAGAAATATTTTTGGAGGGGACCGCCTGTGCATATGAAATTTTTGGGGGGGACACGTCCCCCCTGTCCCCCCCGCCAGGCACGCCCGTGCATGGAAGCCTCGGCGCAAGTGCGGATTCCACGAGTCCACTAGTAAAATAGGGGAGACAAGCTTTTCGTTGAGAGAAAATAAGCGATAAGGGAATACCGAATGACTGAATGCTTACTAAATTCAAACCAGTTGGTCAACTTGGAAACCCTCCAAGATTTCCGACTCGTCCTCACTGCTAGGCGTAGGAAACGTGGTTATACTATACTCATTTTTGAGTACACTGACATGTCAAACATGGGGATATTGGGATTCTTATTGGTCAACCCCATTTTTGAGCATGTCAATATATTCAAAAAATGAGTACATGGGTTTTCAAATGTAAGTATATATTTGTTTCGGGGCTATTTTGAGACAATATATACTTATTTTTAAGAACCTATTTTTTACAGTGTGCTTTTAAGCATCTTTACAATGTATATTTTAATCACATTAAAAACTGAGACAGATAATATACATAAAGAAAAAAAAAAAACATTTTAAAAGATTAAAAACACGATACACAAATTTAAACGTTTCGAGCCTTTTACAGGCTCCTCATCAGTAAAAAACATCAAAACATTAAAAACTGAGACAGATAATATACATTAAAAAAAATACATTTTAAAAGATTAAAAACACGATACACAAATTTAAACGTTTCGAGCCTTTTACAGGCTCCTCATTCTTAATCTTTTAAAATGTATTTTTTTTTAATGTATATTATCTGTCTCAGTTTTTAATGTGATTAAAATATAATTTAACTACGAGACGTGATGATTTTTAAATATTTTAAATTACAATGTATGTTAATTCCATTCTGTTCAATGGAGCATAAACACATTAAAATGCACTCAAATAAAAAATTGTCTACCGGCTCTAATGTCATGAAACTCTTTTCTGTGTCCCTGTAAATTAACCATAAGCATTGTACACAAATGTAACAATTATTCAACTGATTCTACGTTTTTCATTAATAATAGCTTCAAATTTGACATAGTTTGGATGATTACGTGACATTGTCAGAACACTTTTGTACGGTCCTGTACACTAATTAGGAAGCCTAAGAGCACGTATTTTCTGCAGAAAACATACGTTTCAGCATCTTACTCATGTACGCTAATTTCATTTTGTTGATTGCAAAGTAATGATGTTAAAATACGTTTAAACGAAATTCACCCCATATACCGTAACGTAATATTAAGGATTTTAGTGAGTAGCTATACAGAGTTCATAGACAAAATAGACATAAAAAAATTATACAGATATTTCTATGCAAAGCTTGAACATGAGTGCCAATTTACATGTCAATCGAAGGATTTTTGAAGCCACTATTGCAGTATATACAAATTCTGACCATAGACCGTAATGATAAGAAAAATTTGGCGTGTCCCTGTACACGAACTACAAATGGAATACGCACCCAAAATTATACAGCTGATTTCGTGTGGTTCATAAACATGTGTACAATATCGCAAGTCAATAGCGTGACTTTTGCAGTCACTATCGCGGTATATACAAATTCTTCCCATAGATCGTAATGATAAGAAAATCTTTGGCGTGTCCCTGTACGCCTGTACACGAACTACAAATGGAATGCACACCCAAAACTGTATAGCTGATTCCGTAGCGATAATTAACATGTGTACCAAATTTCAAATGAATAGCAAGATTTTTGCGGCTGCTATCGCGCGACAGACAGACAGACAAATAAACAAACACATACGGAACACAAAATCTTTTTGAGTTTCAACAGGGAGTCCTCTACTAACGTTTCGGCAAAAATAATTTTAATAAATAATAATTTAATAAATAATTTGCACCGTCTGAATTTGTATAAAATTGTTTTGTGTAGAAGAAAGTCTTGTGGTGGCCACAACATACCACAGATATAGTAATAAGACATAGATTGATCAGTGAGAGGGAAAAAGTGATTCCTTTTTACTCGAGAAAAGTCACTCTAATGGCTGCCTTTCCCTGAATAAATTACACACAGGAATACATACGGATAATTTAATAAATAAAATGTATGAATTATTTATTTATTAAAGGTTAATGAAAAACTCCAGATACAGCTTCAAATTCATTTTTTTTTTTTTAATACTCTCTAATAATGAATACTCTCTTCCAAGACTTTTTTTAGCATCAAAAATTTTTTCTCGATAACATGGGGATGATAGATCTATATATATATTACTATATGCAACATACTTAGTTTGTTATTGTTTAAATAAAAGGACGAAACGTACGTCATCTGAAAAAAGCAATTATTCGTTCTTATTACCAAATTCAAAATTGGGTTGACAGAAAATTAAAATAGTGCTATCAATATGGGATAATAATACGTAATGTTATGCATTATTAACAAACACCATACTGCTATATAATAGAATTGCCACAATAACATGAAATGTATAAACTTCAAAGATAGATGAGGATCACTTGATGGCTACTGTTGCAAAAGCTGTACATTGCAGAGAACTACAGATGAATTATATGTATATATTGTATAGAGAACAAAGAAGACTTTCAATGTAAGATGCATTTATGTAAAATTAATGTGTGTGAATATCAGCGTGTATAATAAATATGTTGCTTGAATGTAAGATTTGTGTATGTAAAATGTTTAATTTAAAACATTTCTATATTAATTACAATATATATATATATATATATGATATCAATGATGATATATATATGATATCAATATATATATATGATATCAACAATGATATCAATGTTGCTCTTTAAATCGTCAACTTAAATTGTTATTGTGATTATTAAAATAAAAGTTTCATCACAAATTCTTATAGAGGTTAAAATTACCAATCTGTAAACTTACAAACATGCAATTGTTTCCTGATAGTTTTCATGTGCGTTTTTGGTATATACAGGGTACAGGGTGTGTCCTGTAATTAGGTGTACAAAATTTAAGGATGGCAAGGAAAAAAAATATATATATATATATATATATATATTCACAATTTAATAGCATCTCATACCAGAAACATCATGAGAAAGTGGAAGGAGATTCCCAAGAAGTGAAAGGGCACAAGGCAGAAATAGCTAGAAACATTCTTTTGTTCCTCTTTTTTTTTTTTTTTTTCAAAATAATCATAGAAATGCAAAATGGCAGCAAAAATGTTCAAAATACGAACAATCGCAATGTTCCGCAGAAATAGTTTTGTCATTTTTTGTAAAATTTGTCCTACAGACATTCAACAAGTATGTTGTGCAAAAATTACAATTTTGCAGTTTTTTTTTTTTTTTTTTTTTTTTTTTTTAATAATCATAATGCACAGAATGCAGAAAAAATTCAACCAAATGTGACAATCATAATGTTCCATAGTGAAGTTTTATTAATATTGCACAACTGACAATAATGTTACAATAGTGAGCTTTAGCATTGCATTATCAGTGCAACTCAACCATTGTAACATTTGTGCCATTTGTGCAAAACTTACACTGTAGAAATATTGTAATTATTTCCATTTAGCGCCTTACCATTCTATTCAATATATTTTGAATATTTTTAAAAGTAAAAGTGTTAATTTCAGTTTTGTGTCCTCTCATATCCTGTTCTTCTGCTAACATTTTCGGTGTTGGGTTGCTATACGTTTCTTAATAATTATTTTGCTGTACAATTCCTTTCCTTAAAATTTTGTTTTTCCCCTTATAGGACACCTTTCACATATTATGTGCGTATATAAATATTATAACACTAGTCTGTGTCTTGTGTGTGTATATACATATACATATAATAAAATGTTACAAATATATGTAATGTTTTTTATGCATTATAAGATTGTACAATATATAAAAAACAAATAAAATACCAAAATTATCGCGAGAACGAAAATAGAGATATCCAGAAATAATTTAAAAATATATATGAAATAATCCACAATACTCACGTTAGGTTATTGAATATATAGCAGAGTAATGAGTAAAACAGCAATTCAAAGGCCAAGAGTAATTGAAGGCGATAATATAAAAGAACTCATGAAATAAAATAATAAATTTAAGACAGATCAAGTAAAAATAAACACATTATGAATCGTGCTATTCCATACAAAACATCAAATGTTTGAAACGAAATTTATATAAAATAATAAATGTATTATAAATGAAAATATCAAAAATAGTGTATAATATGAAAACAAAGTGTATAATATGTAATAATGAATGATCACCCAGCAACTAGTACAAATCTTACAAGAAAATATTCAAAAGGTGTTGTCTTCAAAAAATATTGAAAAAAAAATATATATATATGTGATTCTACTCTTCATAAAACACCAGAAAGTGAAAAAATTATCGGCTGAAATGAATTACAGCGACCATAAAAAATTAACAAAATTAAGCATACTTGGCGATTTCACACTGTTAGGCGATTGATTTTGAGTACTTGGCGGAGGAGTTTTGTTCGTACACGGTAATATCGGTACTAGCGAACTTATCGCCTAACAGCGCTAAATCACCAAAAGTGCTTAATTTTGATAATTTTTTGTGGTCCCTGTGAATTCATTTCAGCCGATATTTTTTTCACTTTCTGGATTTTTATGAAGAGTAGAATCACATGTACTTTTTCCATATTTTTTGATGACGACACCTTTTGAATGTTTCCTTATTAGATACATAATTACAAAGGTCTGCGATGAAATTTTTTTCTTCAAGAAAATGTGTTTTTTCTGTTTTTTTTTTTTTTTTTTTTTTTTTTTTACATGTTGATTAAGGGAAAACTATTCAAAAATTATCATCACGTACAGTTTTTGTAAAAAAAAAAGAAAAAAAAAAAAAAAAAAATAGGATTTTTCTTTTTTTTTTTCGTTTCTTTTCTTTTCTTTATTTATTTCTTTCTTTTTTTTTTTTTTTAGCTTAAAGCTTTTGGAACACCCAGTTATTACTCGGATATTCTAGATGATGTGAGTGAAGGAAATATAGAGCTAATTCATCAAAACATCAAAGAAATATACAGGAGGAATCAAGAAGGATGGAATATTAACATGTTAGCAAATTATTGTTTGATGCTTCAAAGAGAATCCTCTTCCCCTCAAGGCCCACAAACAAAGCACACGAAGAAAAAAAAAAAAAAAAAAAAAAAAACCTAAACGGAGCTTCAATGTAAAGAAACATATTTAAAAAGTAATGGGTAAATAATAGCCTATTTTAATGTGTTTTCTGCGTAAAGAGTTTCGAATTTGTTATAGGCTCTGTGTGAGTTTTTCAGATCTTCATCCTTACTTTGTGAATTTCCGTGATAGGATTTCTGGATTCAGCGCATCAAAACACATTAGAGACACCCAAAGCAGTGCAAGAAAACATAAATAATTATAAGACAAAAAAAAAAACAAAAAAAAAAACTAATTATATACCATGTTTTAAATTTTCTGATGAATCATAGAGATGAATCAATGTGCATAACATTTTTAAAGTGATAATGACGTCAATTTTTGTGAAATGCATAATTTAATTTTTTTTTAATTTTTTAACGCTCACGTTTAATTAAATGTATTTATTTTTGTGTCGAAAGAAAATGAACTCGTAATTTTTTTTTTTTTTTTTGGCAACTGTTGATTCATGGGAAGCGGTAAAGGCGACAGCCGATCAGAAGTAGACAGTCATGTGACCAGAAAGAGAAACAAAACTCATTCTTTTTCTTTTTTTATTATTAATTCTGGTTTTCTCTCTGAACTATTCAAAAAACGGAAGTAACTTTATTCTTGAATTGACATTCTAATATTCAGGCTGAATTCGTACAGCCAAGTAATCCATTAATTGTTATATTATTAAAACAATAAGTATTCTTCTGTTTATTCTTTATAATTCATTCAAGGCATAAAAAAAATGCCTTTATCCGTATTCGGAATGTTTAAACCTGTGCTCAAAACAAAGAAAAATTCTGTTTTTGTGTTCATCAAGATTCTCTATTAAATTCGATAATTAAAATCAAGTATATCAGTGATTTGACTTCACATCTCTTTTCATGAGTGGCTTCCATTTACTTCAAGCATACGGGAAATGCAGGAGAGAGGTGAGTTAGCTTTTTCTTAATATTATGCATGCTAAAACTTAGTTTCGTTTTAGTAAAATGTTTTTGATGCAGGTCAATTCTTTATGCATGAGTCTAGTTATAATTAATCAACATGTTTTTGGTCCGTCCTAGAGCCATGAGTCTATCGATGATTTATATAGATATATAAAAAAAAAAAACTATATATATTTAATATGTATTTGATATTCTTATTCTTATTCTTATTCGTAATCATTTATTCTTAAAATGATTTATTTTTGTTCTTGAATGTTTGTTCTGTAATTCGAAGGCCTATAGTTATGTGTATTTAAACTTATATATTCTAAAATGCCGAAATTATCTAAGCAAGTTTTATTATTTGAAAATTTATGTAAGGAAATCGATAGTTTTAGAGATAGAGTAAAAGGGTGTAGTAAAGATGAACAATCTAAGGTTAAATTATTAAAAACCAAAGTTCAATCGTATGATCATGAAATCGCGGAAATATTTAAAAATTTATCCGCTAAAGAGAATGAGGATTATATGGATATGTATTTGAGATATAAGGGAGTGGTTTTTGATTTACTGGTGGAGTTAGAGGACAAAACAGAAGTAAACGCGTGCGATTCAGATACTCACGCGGAAAATAAAGATGAGAAAAATGGAAAATCGTCTCTTATTAAATTACCGAAATTTGATCTTCCGCGATTTTTTGGTGAAACCGAAAATTAGATTTCTTTTAAAGAAATTTTTAATTCGACAATTCTACAGAATAATCAATTATCCAAATTTGAAAAACTGCGATATTTACATTCTTCAGTGCGCGGAAACGCAGCTAAATTAATTCTAGGATTTGCTCTAAAAGAGGAAAATTTAGATCAATGTTGGGAAATATTAAATGAAAGATATGAAAATAAAAGACAATTAGCATTGAGTCAAATTAACAAAATATTTTCTATGAAAATTGTAAAAGCAAACAATGCTAAAACTTTACTTGAGTTATTAGATACTTGTAACGAAGCCGTCAGAAACTTAAAAACTTTGGGTTTAGATTCTAATGCGTTAAGCGACTTAATTATAATAAAATTCATGATGGGGAAATTGGATGAATCGTTAAAACAGAGATGGGAATTAATGTTGGATAGTGATAAATTGCCTGATCTTGATCTTTTTAGGAAATTCGTTGAGCGCAAAGCGCGCGGTGTTGAAGAGATAAAATGTAAACAAGACGTAAAATTCATTAATTCGAAGAAATCAAGCGTATTGAGTACAATTGTGAAAAAGGAAAATACGTGCATTCTTTGTAATGAGCGTCACGCGCTTTTTAAATGTCCGACATTTAATTCAAAACCGGTTAAAGAAAGATGGAAATTTGTTGAATTAAATAAGTTATGTCAAAATTGCTTACGCCAAAATCATAGGCTGAAGAATTGTAGGATAAACATTAATTGTAAAAATTGTGCAGAAAAACATCATACGCTATTGCATGTTTATGGTAGAAATTCAAATTCTGAAAGGGCGAATCATGTATCGCCAGATATATCAGTTTCTAATAGTGCTCAGTTTTATTCTAGTAATGTTTTGTTATCTACAGCACTAATTAAGGTTAAATCGAATAAAGGCAAAATTATGCATTGTAAAGCTTTGATAGATAATGCTAGTCAAAATTCATTAATTACTAAGGAATGTGCTAAGCGACTAAATTTGCCCTTACGGAGCACGTCGCATAGTATAATAGGGATTAATTGCGTTTTAGCAGAAACTGCTCTCAACGAAACAGAATTTAAATTCACTCCGCATTTTTCGTCGGAGTCATTTTCAGTCAGCGCTTTTATAGTTGATAGGGTTACCTCACCTCTCCCTAATTTCCAACTACCGCAACACGAGTGGCCACACATAAAGGGATTACAACTAGCTGATCCCAATTATTATGCTAGTGGTCCCATCGATATTCTTCTTGGGGCAGAAATAGTCGCCTCAATCTGCAATGGCAGTCCAATTCAAGGGCCAGCAGGAACTCCTACAGCATTCCCCACAAAGCTGGGTTACCTCCTTTCAGGACGAATAAACAGTTTTCAATGTACAAATATCAGTTTAACGTGTCATATGACTGTT
The DNA here is from genome assembly GCA_963930645.1 of Salticus scenicus. Lineage (NCBI taxonomy): Eukaryota > Metazoa > Arthropoda > Arachnida > Araneae > Salticidae > Salticus > Salticus scenicus. The sequence goes on from OZ005648.1 coordinate 284,817,789, forward strand.
GATGATGATATCAACAACACTTTAAAACAATTTTTTGATACAGAATCAATTCCAAATGTAGACTCAAAAAAGATAGAAAATGATCATGTGGAAAATATTTATTTAACCACAACTAAAAGAAATAGTCAGGGAAGATATGTCGTTCATCTACCCTTTAAGCCAGATAAGGTACTAGGTGACAGTAAGTCAGGTGCTATTTCAAGATTTCTTTCCATTGAAAATAAACTTAAAAAGAACCCACAATTAAAAATGGAGTATTCGAATTTCATGAACGAATATATAAATTTGGGTCATATGACAAAATTAAATCCAGCTGAAATTAATGAAACGCCACATTATTATTTACCGCATCATGCGGTGGTAAATGAAAACTCTGAAACAACAAAATTACGTGTAGTATTTGACGCCTCGTTTAAAACAACAAATAACAAATCTTTAAATGACATTCTATATATTGGTCCTAAACTGCAGTCAAATATTTTTGACAATTTAGTAAAATTTCGAGCCAACCCTGTAGCGTTCAGTGCAGACATTGCTAAAATGTATCGTCAAATTTTAATTGATAGAAAAGATAGAATATACCAGAGAATTGTTTGGAGAGAATCTCCCAATGACCAATTATCCTTTTACGAATTGAATACTGTCACCTACGGAACAGCTTGTGCACCCTATTTAGCGTTACGCACCCTTAAGCAATTATGTGAGGATGAGGGACAAAATTTTCCATTGGCAACAGAAATTGCCAAGGAGAATTTTTACATCGACGACTTATTGTCAGGGGCACAATCCCTTCAATTCGCAAAAGATAGAATAATGGAGCTGCAGGCTCTAATGCAAGCTGGAGGGTTTAAACTTAGGAAATGGGCTTGTAGCCATCCAGAAGCGCTCTCTGATATTCCAGAGGAAGAGAAGGCTAATTCGGTCATTCATTTTTTTGAGGATAAAGAAAAAATAAATCAAAGAGTACTAGGAATGTTCTGGGATTTAAGTGAAGATACTCTTCAAGTTAGAACCTTAGCTGATCAACAAATTAATACAAAAAGACAGTTGCTGTCCGTAATTGCGCAAATTTATGATCCCCTCGGAATTATTTCGCCATCTACTATCATTTTAAAAATCATTCTACAAAAATTGTGGAAGTTGCAATCAACGTGGGATGAGCCTATACCTCCAGATATTTTGCAAGAATGGAAAACTTTTTATAATGAAATTAATGAGTTTAAATCTATGTCCATTCCACGCTATGTAGGTTCAAATACTAAAGATTGTACAGTTGAACTGCATGGCTTTTGTGATGCCTCTCCGAGGGCGTATGCGGCAGTCGCATATTTAAAGATCATAACAAACACGATTCAGGTATATCTAATTGCTGCTAAAACTAGAGTCGCACCCATAAAAGTACTCACTTTACCGAAATTAGGATTGTGTGGGGCTGTACTCGTAGCTGAGTTAATTTGCAACATTCAAAAATCCCTTAAATTTACTCATTCGACATACTGGTACACTGACTCTTCTATTGTATTAAACTGGATAAATAACCCTTCAAACAAAGGAAATAGTTTCGTGGCCCATAGAGCTACCAAAATCAGAGCTCTTACTCAATTACAATCCTGGAGACATATCCCAGGAAAAGAAAACCCGGCCGATTGTGCCACACGCGGATTGTCCCCGGCAAAGTTGAAAGCTAGAACTAGAACTGAGTGGTGGGAAGGGCCAAAAATGGCTCCATAGTTTTGAGCTACCACCAATGTGCACATTACATTCAGTTTCCGTTCAGAAACAAACTCATCAACATTCGACAGATTCAAGTTCTAAGCCTACACTTTCTAATAACACTTTCATATCACATATCACGAAATACTCTAACTATCTAAAACTTTTAAGAATTCTAGCTTATGTTCGGAGATTTATCAATAAAATTAAAATCAAATCAATGGAAAGTGGTCCTTTAAAGGCCATAGAGCTAAATCAAGCGGAAATGGGTCTTGTAAAAATTATTCAAAATGCAGAATTTAGTGATGAAATTGCCTTACTAAGGAAAGGCAAACTTTTAAAACCTTCACACCATCTATTCTGTCTTGATCCTTTTCTGGATGAAGCAGGCATTCTTCGTGTTGGAGGACGCCTGCGGAACCACCCATCCTTACGATTTCAAGAAAAACACCCCATATTACTTCCCAAAGCAAATCACGTTACTTCCTTGATAATAACATATTATCATAACTTAAGCTCCCATGCTGGTCCCAATTTAGTACTTTCACTCCTTAGAAACAAATTTTGGATTCCCCACGGACGCTCCACCGTAAAATCAGTATTAAGACAGTGTATACTCTGTTTTCGACTGTCAGCTAAGCCAATAATTCCAAAGATGGGGGATTCTACCCTCAGAAAGAATCACACCCATTCGGCCCTTTTCGAAGGTTGGTGTCGATTTCGCGGGACCAGTAATGACAAAATGTCAACATAAACGAAAAGCGACAACCTTTAAATCATATATCGCCCTTTTCATCTGTATGGCGACAAAGGCAGTGCATCTTGAATGTGTTTCAAATCTTTCTACAGAAGCATTTCTCGCAGCCTTGAAACGCTTCATAGGTAGGCGTGGCTACCCCTCTGACATATTTTCGGACAATGGCAGAAATTTTGTCGGAGCCCATTCTTACCTAAAACAGCTATTTTCTTTATTCAAAGAAGAAAAATTACAAAATTTTGCTTCCCAACACCAAATAACCTGGCACTTTATTCCCCCGTATGCTCCAAATTTTGGGGGACTCTGGGAAACAATTAAATTATAGCTAATATTTTAATGGCTATTTTAAAGCTATTAGGATGTTATTATTTTCATATTTTAATTAATTATAAGAAAACTAATAAAAAAAATTCGAAAATCGGACTTCTAAGTATCGTGTTGTCACCGGGTTCTGAGCTATTGTGAAAGTTTCAAATGTCTAGCTAGTAAGGAAGTTAGTTAAAATCTGATTGCAAGATTTGTACCGGACAAACAAACAAACAAAGAAGGATAGAAGTTAATAAAAACAGGGTAAATAAAAATTGAAAAGTGCGATTTCGAAGACCTGTGTTATTTGTAATTTGTACCGATATCTAAACATCTTGACATCAAAATGTGCATTAAACGAACAATGATGAGTTAAAAAACAGTACATAAAGATTTAAAAAATATATTTAAATTTTTTACGCATATGAAACTGTGTAAATTTGAATGTAAATATATAATGATACAAATAGTGGTATGTATGTATTAAAATGTGTCTATCGAACACTTAACGAACTCAATATAAATTTATAGTAATATTACTAAGATTTTGCTGGTCATACTTAATCAAAAAAGACAAAAATTGTTTAAACTACTTATTAAAATTTGTATAATAAAGTAAAATAAAATAAAATAAATTATAAATTATTGTGAAAAATTAATGAAGCAGAAACATTAATCGCATAAATTAGCTATTTTTATTTGACACACCATTTAAAGAAAAATTCCATTTTTAAAAGTAGAAAACTGATCTATCTCTACAGGCACTATTTTAAACCTAACCGTACATTAAAAATATAATATAATCAGAAAATGAAACAATCTTATAAACTAACGCAAAGGTGTAATCGTTAAGAGTATTAACAAAATAGGTATCTGAAAAATACAAATTTTTTAATACAAGAAATTATACAAGAAAAAATAATAATAAAGTAGTATCACTTGTGCTCGCATAACAATTCCCTATAGTTTTAACATATGAAATTATTCCTACGGTAGATATTACTTCTATAAAATTCAAAAATTCAAACTATATAACAAGATGCAGCCAACAGCGTTGCTTTGTTTATTCTATTCTATTTCTTAAAACAATTTTTATAGATGCCACACGCAACACATAAACTTTAAATTTTACATCTACTTTTTAAGATAGCATGCGATCATGTTTCATATAAAAATTAAATCATTAAATTTATTTTTTTACTTATTTTTATTTCATTTTGCACGCGCACTTTTTATTTCTTAATTTAAAACTATTAAAAAAAACTTTTTCGATAGTGTTGGTTTCGATACTGATTATTATTAATTTTCGTTTTTTTCCTTTTTCTTTCAAAAAAAAAAAAAAAAGATTTTGATGAAATTCTGGCAAAAGAATTTAGTTTAACGCGGAGGACTATTAGTTTTTTTTCTTTTTTTTTTTTTTTTTTTTTTTTTTTTTCAAATTATAACATCGCTTTCAAATTATTCAATTATATTTTCGATAAATTTTAGATTTCGATAAATGTCCAACTATCGAAAAATGACACCGTAAAAATCCCAGATTGAGACTAATAGTCATCAGTCCTAATAATAATAAGAATTTTCCCTGTAAACTGATAAGGGCGAAGTTTTGTATTCTTTTCTTAAAACCCATAATAAGATTCCATTTTTAGATCTTTTGTACAGGATGTTTCGGGACAAAAATAATAAACACAAATTGGTTTTTGTAATGCACTCAACCATATCCTGTGGAGTAATTAGAGAATTCGCAGTAGCGTGAAAAACCTTTTTTTCACAGTCATTCATTAGAACTGAATACACCGATGACCCTATATGTTAGTATTATTAACTTCTTTAGAAACACAGCAAAATTTTTTGACAGGACTAATGTTGAGTGTTTTCCTACGGTAATTTTTTATTCCAGAGATTCTAGGACTAGTAATAGTGGGCGTTAAATTCTCTTAATATAAACTAAAATGCCAACTTAACATTTATAACTATCTAAATTTATAAAGACTTTTAATTGATTTCATGTAATTTTATTATTTATGATTATGAATAATATGAAAAACAGCTTATAGTTATTTATTCTAATTGTCTATAAATTAAAAGTGTATCGGCATATTTTTTATTTTAAGGGTAGCATACTATTTTGAATACCTGATTTCTAATTTGGTTTGAATCAGCCCGAAACAAAGTATGTACGGTTTATATACATTTTCAAAATTCTTCGGGGGAATCAACGAGTATAAAAATTTTTGAAGCATTTTTATATGAGGATGATTACATATGACAAAATATATTTTATATATCTTCTTTTAAAAAAAAATTAGGACCATTTTTTTTTTTTTTTTAAGCGAAAATACAAAAAAGTAATCTAGACAATTTGTATATTACAAAACAAGTTGGGAATTATGCAAATTATAAATAAAATTATTACTTACAAACTCTTTTGAAATCTCACGTTTTATTTGCCAAAGCGTCAATGGAGACGGTATAGAATTTTTATGTCTGTCTGACTTGCGATAAGTGTCAAAAAAATCATTAATTAGCTTGGAATTCAATGAGTTTAATTTATGATGTAAATAAAATTAGTTTCTATCTAATTTACGATATAATTTGATAGTTTTATTTGAAAAATAGAGAATATTTTATTTCATACCATAATGGATTTCCTTTAACTGGCCACCAGCTTTATGAGAACGCAGACGATGATGAAATTTTAACATTCAAGATTTAATCCGCGATTGTAATGAAATGCTCGCCCTCTGGTGGGCTAAGGTGAAATTACAATAAACGTGGTTTAATTCGAATGGGCTCTTCCCACCTGACGTCAGAGGTCACATGATAGATGAAAAACAAATAGCAGACGAAGTCTTGTTTAGCTAGAGCGATTGCTAAAATAACATATTTTCTATTCTTATTTTTGATCAATCGTATTTAATCTGTGTTATTTTTTATACATCATCATTTTTAATCCATTTTATATCATTATTCATCATCTTTCGTTTACTGTATACATTTATAATCATCATTTAGTTTATACCTGTTATTGATGTTCATGAAGACCATGTTTAAATACTCTGATTTTTGGTACTTAAATCAGTGACAGTGCAATATCGTACTACGTAAATCCATTTAGACCAGTAACTAAGTTAATTAACTTGTTGTAACACCTTTATGCAATTCAATTAAATGAAAACATTTTATAATCCGTAAACATTCCACAAGAACAAGCTGTTATTTATTGCTAGATCAGTTAATGTTACAGTTACACTACAATATACAAAAATCGATTCTTATAAGTAAAAATAAATAAACACATAAAATGTTTTTTAAAAATTATTAAATTTACAAATACAATTATTCTACTGTTTACAAATGCACAATATTACTTTTATTTTATTTTATATTAAATATTAAAATTTTTGTTCTTAAGAACAATATTTAATTGAATTCGATTCTCAGAATTCGTTTATTCGTTTTCCTCTATCACGTGATTGAGCAGACGATGCTGGGAAGAGCCCATTCCATACGTCCGCCATTGCTTGCCGATATTTAGTTTCACATATATTTATTGAATAAAAATGAATAAATACGGTAAAAAAGATAACACATACTGTTGTGTGCTACAATCTAACTCCATAGGATCAAGAAATCCAGAATTGAGCTTCCATTTATTTCCAAATGACAAATTTAAAATTTCAGTTGCTTCGGCTAATGGAAGTAAAGAATTAATCAGATGATTTGAAACTAATATTTGTTCAACTTCAGTTAAAAATCTACTTCCGATCGAACTTTGAATAAACTGAAGTATTTTTTCCAAAAGCAATCCATTTTCCATGATGTAATGGCGGAGAAATTATAGTACGAATATTAAGTAGAATAACAAAGAACACTAATGGAACACACGTGTCTATAATGTTTACTAACAACTGCAGTGCTGAGAAAGCGCCATCTATCGATCATTACAATCGCGGATAACAGAAGAAAAACCAGAAAATCAATAAATCATGGAGCATATAAATTTTTAATCAGATGTGACTCAACTTGTGATTATCGTAAAGTACGTAAAGATAAAAACTTCACTTTCTGAACTAAATAAAAGTGATAGGTTGGAAAGAAAGTGCATTTTAATCTGTATTGTAACTACATATAATTACTGATTTGCGATAATTCTTTGGATGCTTGTTAATCTAGCAAAACTGTAGAATGGCAAAGCCAAATATATTTTCTTTTCTTACATTTTAATAGCGATTATTAAATAAAATAATAAATGAAATAAAAACTTATCTGTATATAAATAAAATATTGAAACGCTAAAAAAAAAAAAAAAAAAAGATATTAAAAGTTTAAATAAAAATGTGTTGTATCACAAAAAAGTAATAAAGAAGAATTTGCAAAATTAGATTGAAACATATGATCGGCCTATTTTATCAATTTATTGTGTTTTAAAATGCTTTTCTAATATTTTTTCAAATCAAGCGTATTCGTTGAGTAAAGAAACTTAGTATGTATCTTCTTGCAGTTAAACATTTTATTCTCTTTGTAAAAGAAATCCTTCTCTTTCGATACAAAGGCTTCAGCTCAGAACCCGGAAGTAAAGCGAAATATTCTCAGCAGTGGGCGTTGTTAGTTGTTATTCTCGGTTTCTATGGAAACGGACGTTTTCGATTCCCCGTCGGCGTTTTAATCTCTTAGTTCCCTCTACCCCTTCCCAACCTCCGTTTCGGCAAGCCTGCAAACATGTTAGAAAGAGAGGATAGAAATCCCCAATTATCTCCACTTTTGTTAATGATCAAGAAAATTAAGGAGATTTCCGATAATTTGAAGAAATATAATTGGGGGTTATGGGTCGTTTCATAATTACAGGACGATGACATCTGCGATGAGACATTTATATTAACAGCGAAAACGTTTATCGTGAAAAATAGATTTGATTATTTGTTGATTTAATTTATGCATCTGATTTTCACTAAATGGAATGAAAATTGTTAGCTTGGCTGTAGGTCATAGAGGGTTATGTTATATTCATAAAATATCAGATATAATTAGATGGTAATATATTACGTTGTTTCAAAAATATTATGAATTTGAAAAATAGATATATATTTTTTTAATTATGTAGCTGAATATATAGAATTTAATTACCACACAAGGATAACAAATATAAAATACTAAATTCAGTTAAAAAAAAAAAATACACTTAATTTCCGCATTCAGTTCTAAGCTAAACAAACATTGTGATTTTCTAGAACCTCTTAGAGTTAAACAAAACAAAACATAAATTTAAATTTACTTATTAAACAAAACAAAAAATACACAATTTGTGTATTTAATGTAAACAACTAAAAATGTGTAATTTCTGGACAAAAAACTCATTTTAATGGGGAGTACGGTTTCCTCTGACGAACAGCAAAGTCGGACAACTGTTAGGCATGGAGTCTATCACTTTATCAATGCCAGTTTGGTATATTCTATCCTACTTCTCCATAAGAACTTTTTCTAATAGTAGAAAATTTTGTGGTGAGATAGGTGGGTAGCATTTCCTCTTTCTAGCATTAAACAATTTTTATTACACAAAACAAAAACTAGACTGTGTATTTGAGGTAAACAACTAAAAATGTGTAATTTATTGACAAAAATCCATTTTAATTGGGAGTATGGTTTCCTCTGACGAACAGCAAAGTCGGACAACTGTTAGGCATACAGTCTATCAGTTTATCAATGACAGTTTGATATATTCCCTCCCACTTCTGACTTCACCATAAGAACTTTTTCCACCAGTAGAACCATTTGTGGTGAGATAGGTGGGTAGCAGTTCATCTTCCTAGCATTGAACAAGCGTATTCTGTTAGATTCATGTCGAACGTAAGAATTCCATCTCTATACTGCTGAGACGTTAAAGATCCATTCTAATGATATAGAGGCGGGTTAAATTTTATTTGAGTGACTACATCAGATTAACAAATTTCCTCCTCCAAATCTCACATTTCTTTGCACAAATGCAGAATTGATCCAAGTCCCACATTACATCCAGACAATGATTCGTCTGTTATCAGGGACAACTGTAACACGAGACTCGTAGCAGAAGAGGACATAGCTCCTTCCATACTTTCTCCAGTTATCTCAGTCCTTGAACCCCCCTGTAGGTAATCGGCATTTATACCAAACATACGAACATACTCTCCAACTGACATGCTGTTCTGCTCACTCTTTGAAGGCAGCACGACAATGTGCTGTTAATGGCACACACAGATCTACAAAGCATACAGACCTACAGCGTGGGTCGGTTTCGGATGGTTCGACTAGAATTTGGTTGCCAGTATCCAAACGAAGGTGTTGTTGGAAAAGGATGGCAATGATTGTTCGATTCTTTCTGGTCGTCATCTTTCAGTATTGGTCCTCATTTGGTGACGTTTCTCGTCTACTATCTCAGATTGATCTTCGGTGTGCATTTGCGATGTTCAAGAAATATTCCAGATCCTGGGTTCACACTTGGATTGTCCATGGTTACCACAACTGCGGGTTGTGTTTTGCCTCCTTCTAAGTGATCAATGGTTCTTCAGATTTCTGAATCGAAAAAATGGTATCTTTGAGACATACACCTCTGTGATACCAAGCACCAAAAGACAGACGATAATTTTTTTTTCCCAATTTTTCATTAAAAATGCTGATAGCTCATGCAGTATTTAATGTCGTTTATGCATCATTTTCAACACCACAAAAAACGTATGAATATTTCTGCATTTTCTGAGGCTTAAAAATTTGCATTTTTAACACTGTATTTTCACATGCCTAATAAAAATTCCGAATATACAGGGGGAGGGGGGGACGCAATTAGATATAAAAAAAATGAAAATTCAATAAAATAAGCTCCAAACATATAAATCCAATCTCGATACAAAACCATAAAACACAAGATATAAATTGAATAATAAAATAAAAATATCTGAAAATATGCACATTGGTTTAAAAATGATGTAAATAAAATGCAAAAATTGCAAAATATCAGAAAATTTCTGCTAAGTGAATAAAATTAGCAAAGTTTTTCATATACACGTTTCGGGTTAGAGTGCACAAATTAAGGTAATTTCATTTTGACATCAAAAGAAATTTTTTGGGAGTAAATGTATCTCAAAAATGTACAGCCAGCCTTTCCAGAGCATCAGAGAGTCACGTACACTGAATTTCTTTTATCACTCCTCACCTTTATAAAATTTGATCAATTTCTTAAGATTTTTAAAGGAAATATACCTAGATAGAAGTAATAATCATTATTTGGTTAAATAATAAGACCTTACATACAAATTTCCGATAACATTGGTAAAGTTAAATTTCTAATTTAACGGGAAAAAAAAAAAGAGGGGGATACATTAAAACTCATTCGTTTTGTTGCACTGGGGTTAATAAAAAAATGTGACACCTATTCGAAATCATGCTGCGATAGAAAAATTTTTAATGACATGCAACTTAAAATGTGCTATTTAAAAATAATAATAAAAAAAAACACTGATGGTGAAATATGCAGGAAATATTGAGACACAACTGCAAAACTTAGCATCAACATAGTCCTCCAGCAGTTGAGTAGATGACCAAGGCATCAAACAGAAACGTAGGATATCATCTTCAGTAGATAATAAAACCATCTCTTTCTTCAATACAAGTACATAAACACTGGACAACGAAGTCAATTAAATGCCCAGCGCTCCACTTCTGATCCTACTAAAAATGCAATTACTACTGAACAAGTTTGAAAATATTCCGGGACAGCTAAAGTTCTTTACCTATATGATCAAATATGTGTATTTGGTGAAAGTCCTGGACATCTGTCAGGCCACTGGAGTAGAAGTAACACCTAAAAGATACAATAGGCAGTACCACCGACCTCAAAAGATCCTCAATGTACCTATATGAGCGCTGAGAGTTCCTCTTAGCTCATTACTCACCGAACTACAATTAAAGTTATGACTAAAGATAGCCAACTATGTTTAAATATTGTTTTCCATTCAGTAACAGCAGATGTAATGGTTGTGTGCCTCATCTTTAAAGGAGGTTGGATTCGGCCTCTCTACACTTATACGATGGTCAACAAGGTTGGACGAAAAATGGTATTCGTCGCTAAAGATGTCATTCCTCAATTCGACTGTTGTCTAGTTTGAACATAAGTGGAAACATTGCAACCGAAACTGAATAGTGAGAGGACGATGTAAGAAGCAATCACCATGATGATCGCCTAGCACTGAGCATAATTTTAGCTAATCGTTTTCCAAATAGTATCCTTTTATTATTACTGAATCCCTATGATTTGGCAAATCCACAATATTTTTGACAGAATTCTGTTGGTATGCGACGTAGCTAGTTTTCGTAAGAATAGCCTTAAAAGTACTTTTGAATTAATAATCAGTTTCCTATTACTATCTTTCTCTTATATTAAATGAGTTAAGTACGTGACTTGTTAATATATATATGTCTTCAATTTCTCGGAAACGGCCCTAACGTTTTGATGAAAGTTTGGGATTCAATGTTTTTTGGGGCTGAAAAATCAATTGGAATTATCCTCATCTTCAGGAAAATTTGCGTTCGCTGTTAATCCTTCATTTACCCGCCGTTTGCAATATACTCAGAAATAAGTGTAACGATTTTGATGAAATTTCCTGGTTATGGGTTTTTTGGGTAAAAAATCGATTGGATATATCGTCGTCTTCAGGAAAATTCGCGTTTGCTATAAAACCTTCATCCACCGTTTGTAACAGAGGGCAGAAATTGGGTTTGCTCAGATATAGATATAATGATTTTTAAAGAAAGTTTGGGGTTAAAGGTTTTTTGGATCAAAAATATTTTAATCTAATGCAAATAATTTTATCTAATGCATAGCAATCCCATAGACAAAAAATCATTTTTTGTTACTTAGACAAACTGAGCACTCGTATAATTTTTAACTTTTCTCAAAAATATAAACTTAACTTAGCACTATAATAGCTATTAAATAATTACCGAACCAAAATTTAAGGCTGCATACCAGAAATATTCTCAGCTCCTCCTTACCCATGTAATCATATAGGATTTTTGTTACTTTGAATTTTAAGGATATCACATTGAAGAATGCAGGGTTTCGAATTCTCGACATGTCGACTTTTATGTTACTGAGAATTTTTAGAAATATATATGAAAGGATATGAAATAATTTATTTTAAATAAAGATAAACCTTTTGAAAAAAATAAGAAATGTAAGTTAACTGCGGTCAAATCATGCATCAAAATTAAGCCTGGGCATATTTTCCTGATTCCTGGGCGAACTATAAACTAATCAGGATCCAGGATTTTGCCAACAAAAAGCGAAAACACAAACAACCAGAGCACATTTTCCACCGATTTCATTTGCTAATATTCTCTAGAGACTCCTGTTTTCCGAAATCACAGCAGTTCGCGGACTCACCGGACGATATCCTTGTCTTTTCCAGCCCACGATTTAGCCTAAATAAAGATGTTTCAGTGGCCAAATCCAGAATTTAGTCTATAGACTGCATGCCATCAATACACTACATAGTATGTGTTTAATTATTTATTTATTTTTATTTGTTTCTATTTCTATTTTTATTTTTTCAAGTAAACCCAGAGCTCTAAATTTAATCTCGAAAATAAATACTTAAATTTGTTTATTTATTATTATTATTATTATTAATTGTTTATTAAGATAAAATATGACATGTTCAAAAAATGGAATTCGAAAAGCTCCATTTTTCAATGAGATATCCTCAAAATAGGAAGCAATTGAAATTTCATAGCATTACATGGGGTGGAAGAAGTGGTGATTCTGACTAGAAACCCGAGTCGAATTCGATAGATGAATTTTAAATCATCCCGAAATCCATCCCGGGAACCCTACAAATATTTTTTCACCGACCCGAACCCGCAATAACGAATTTTGACGATCGGCACCCGACTTCTTTCCACCCGAACACGACCAAAATCCGAAAATAAAATAAAAATGGAGAATTCATCTTAAAATCATGCAAAACTTTTTTAAGTTATAAAATGAAGTGAATGTTAATTGCCACACAGTCGGTAAATTGTTTTAAAAAGAATTTAAAATGTAATTTCTAATACACTTAGTTAAAAATTTAAAAATCTGAAAAATGGATTAATAATAATTTTTAACCATTTATGTGCGTTTTATACTTCCGGTGTACAAAAATATCCTTCAAGTTTAGTGTTTATGTACAATTATATCAAAAATACTTTTGCCTATTATTTTAAAATTTCTCGAACGTAACCTGACACGATGCAGGACTCCAGTGAAACCTTAAGGTCAAATTAAAACTTTTTCATATAACTCTACAAAATTTAATATAAACTAATGATCTTACATTATTTTTTCCCCCAACTAATAAATTAAAACATTTGAATGCGGCCTTTAAAAATCACACGTAAAAAGTACCAAACTACTCGAAAAGGAAAATTCTGGATGAATCCTATATTAGAAAATCTGAAATAAAAATATGTTTATTCAGAGTTGAAGAAATTTCTCATACAATGTCTTAAACAAATAAAAAAAAACTGAAAATGATATTCAAATTTTTTAAGAGCTATTTATTATTGTATTTTATTATTTTATATCTATTTCATATTGCATTTTATTATATATATATATATATATATATATATCTTTAGATTTATCTAAATTTTTTCCTAACAGAGCGTAATATCAATTTATTTCCTAAATGTCTTAAAAGTGATAACTTTTTTGCGATGGAAGGGATTTAATTGCTGTTTTCAAACAAGTATATTATTATTTTTCGTTTATCATCTCATAGTTGGTTCTATGAAGTAATAACTTTTACGCCAAAACATTTGTCGCCAAATTGCAGGTAAAGCATATAAAGTCATCGTTTTTAAAATTAAATAACTCGGAAACTAATTCACTCAGAGACAACGGATACCTTTTGTTTTCCTTCTTAGATGAAGAACAATGCACTTTCAAGTACAAGTGCCCGGTATACCCCGGTATATACCCAGAATTTTCGAAATTTACTTGTGTGTCTTTCTGACAAATTTTAAAATCCTCCCGCGTGAAACCAGAAACTATATATCTGTTAAAATTACCTTTAAAGTCTTCAAAAGTTGAACTACATTTTTTGATCTTATAGAATTTCGATAAACCAAAGCCTTTGTTCTTTTCTAAATTATAGGCTTATTTCCAACCTACGGTTTGAGACCTCCTTCATCTTTACTCGCCTAAGACAAAAAGAAAAAAATACGTTGAAGAAGCTAATAAAAAGAAAAAGAAAAACTAATCGATTTTGCAATGCTTTCTTAGATATGAATCGAGAAATTACAGGGAATGAACCGGAAATGTAAATCAAAACAGACATATATTGTAAGATTAAAATGATAATTCGTTGTCAATTAACCTATTGTTTGTTAAATTCTTTTCTCACAGGCAAGATTCTCTTGGTAATTTATTTGAATATAGTATGCATAAGAAATTTTCGCAGATTCGCACTCAAAAATAAAAAAATTGTTAATATAAATTGTTATATAATTTCAAAATTACTCTAATTTTTACTGACTGAATATTTGGCGGTGTTAACTTTAACATTCAATATTATATAAAGTCATAAATTTTGCCCGAAGCAAACGCTAAAAGCACTAAAATTACACATTGCCACTCATAAAATAAATAAATAAATAAATAAATAAATAAACACCTTTAGAGCTATGATGACGTAAATTTTACCCTGCAAGTTTAATTTTTCACGAAGTTTTATATCAATTTTTATATTTACGCGTGAATTTCTTTTCATTAAAAAAAAATAATAAATAAATAAATAAAATAAAATGAACTCGTAAACTTTTTTGGCAACAATTAAAAATTAAACTAAATTATGCATTTTTGTCTGAAAAAGGGGCTTCTTCAAATTTTTCGATACTGTCCGTTTCGATACTGATTTTTTTTTTTTTTTTTTTTTCAAAAAAAAAAAAAAAAAGATTTCGATGAAATTTCGGGAAAAGTAGAATTTAGTTTAGTACGGAAGACTATTTTTTTTTTTATTTTTTTATTTTTTCAAATTATAACATCGCTTTCAAATTATTCAATAATATTTTCGATAAATTTTCGATTTCAATAAATGTCCAACCATCGTAAAACTGGCGACAACGTTTTATCCGTAGATTGTAATAGTTCTCCATACTATTAAATAAATAAATTAAACTAAACTAAAAATTACCCGTAATACTGTGTGTGTATTTACAGAACAAAAGCAGAATAATCTATTTAAAAAAAAAACTTTTAAAACCCAAATTCTTAATGTATCATATCACATAAATCTTTTCGCAGTTATGATATTGCAAATTTTTTTGTATTAAGGTGAAATGATAAATTTCAGCGGAAAAGATTTTGCATTAGTTATTGCTCTGGTTGTGCCATCTATCGGTCGTTACAAACGTAAATATGCATAAAAACTTTTTTTTTTTTTTTTTTTTAATAACTGCATAATTGCTTTAGAATTATAAAAATATGCATACAATGTTGCTTCCTGCAAACAATTTTTAATTTTGAGTTTTAAAAAATATTTTAAATATGTTTTGTACTACTTTGTGAATTTATTGATGAGTTAATTTTTATAAAACATTTTTATGCCTGAATACTAAATTTTTGTCTTAAATTTCCGCATTCGAACATAAAAAAAAAAAAGGCTTCTTAAAAAAACTCTTCAAAAATTCTTAGGATACTGTGTAGTCAACGAAAAATTTTCTTTTATCAATTGACATCTTTTCTACTAATTATCTGCAAAAATTAACACTTCGGGGTATCGAACACTCGACCACCGCGTTACTAACATGGCGCTCTAACCACCTGAGCCACGGAAAGACAAATGAAAAGCTTATATTTATCCTAAAATGGAGGCGCATTTTTTATTAGCTTGCGATTCACAAACATACCGTAGTGAATGACAGTAAGTACATAAGAATTTGGGGAAAAGGATGAAAAGTTGACCTTTCGTATGAGCGTTTGTTGCATATTAACAGGACATAGGTCCTCGGTTCAAATTCAGTTCTGGTCAGTTTTCGCTTTTGTTAAATTAATTGGGTTTTTCCAACACAAATATGTATATTATATATAATAGAAATTAAAGTTGCAGTTAATAGTTAAAACATTGTTTCTTTGGTTTTTTATATATAAAAATATTAAGTGTGCATAAAGTATCGTTTCAGTACAATGAATAAAAGCTTATATTTTAAATATTGTATTTCATTTAGTTTCAAGAAGAAGAAAAAAATATTTTTGTTTCAATTTAAGAAGAAAAATTTTCACGTGGAAATTTCTTTGTTTTTAGATTCGGATTGGTTCCTGATTCACATGATTTGGGACATTTTGATTTAGATTTCACTATTTCTGGAAAAGGCTCGTCTGCGGGGAGGTATGAATGTCTATCATCAAATTGTTATAGGTTCTGCAGCTCCGAACTTAATGCACATATATATTTATTGCATACGCATTTGACATAAATTAACCTGATTTAATTTTAGCATACATTTTTCAACAGGTTAATGCTGCCCTTTTCTCGAATTTTAAGATGGCTCTATTTTTGCATCTCTTTGAAATAATCTTATACAACGACGCTTATTATAAGAAGTGTATTGGTGTTTGAGACTGGGGCCGTTTGACTACTCGAGGATCCTAGACCGAGGTGGGTGTTCCCTCCATGTGGGTCTTTCTCTAAGGGTTTCTAGCTCGTAGTTAGGCGAGTTTCGGAGAAAAGCCCGAACGGCTCGGTCAACGAGCACGACCTGGGATCGACTTCCCGTCTACCAGCTTTGAGCGTAGAACCGTTTAGCCACTGGTGGGGCTTTATTGTAAGAAATTGCACTGATTCAACTTTAGCGCATATCATCCTACTGGTGGGGTGCTGCATTTTGTTTTTCTTTTATTTGCGTGACAACTATATTTCAATCATTATGGCATAAAATTGAACCAAAATTCTTTCATAATATGATTATCATGTAAAAATAATTAATATATAAAACTATACTGATTTAATTGTCGTTTAGATAACTCAAAAGAAGGGGAGTATGCTTCCTTGTCATGCTTTGTAAGAAGTTTAAAGCTATATATTAGACTCCACTCGGTAAAAGGTAACTGAATATCATTTATAACAATAAAAAATTTTTAACATTGGTAGTAAAATGTATCAACTGATGTGGAAGAAAGTTTTGTGTGTTAAAAAAAAAAAAAAAGTATTATTATTTTCTTTTACCATACATGGTAGCGAAAAAGTACTGTTTCGGAGTAGAATTTTTAAAACTATTTGTATGTTTTGATTCCTCCTGAATCCCGAAAATTAAGGGTTTTAACGGTTGATCTGTGTGCTTGTCTATGTGCGTGTGTGTATGTGCGTCAGCGTGGTGTTACCAGCAAAAATAAGAAAACACATAATAGCAGAAAGTACAGATTCGGTATTTTTAAAGCATGTTTCACATATTTAAAACGTTTCTCTAACAAAGGTTACGAGTATTAGACAAAAGCATATTAAATACGTGGCGGTATTTTTGTAGATACATTTTAACATCTTTAAAATGTATTAAACATAATTAAATTACTGTGTTTTTTCATGTGTTCATAATCATGTTTCCTGTAATATATCATGTTAAAAACATTCATTTTGCGTTCTCAGGGACACACGAAAGAATTCAAATGTAGTATGGACTATGTATGATAAATGTTCGAAGTTCATTTAAAGATGTGTCATGATTTATTTTTATTATTTTTACTGTGCTATATTTAAATACACTATGTCGTGCGTACGCAATTTATAAACATTATACAGGGTGTCTAATATTTATCTAGTTGGATGTAAGTAAGGAAAGTGTTTTAATAAGTTATTCAAATTATGTACAGAAACTATCGATGCAAAAAATTTTGCCTCCATAGAAAATTTAAATAAAAATGTCATACTAATACTAATAATTTCTTCTTTTAAAAAATGCAGTGTAATAGAAAGTTAGAAAGTAACGCGAATGCCTCACCAGATTATATTTTATATTAAAAAACTTTGGCCTTCTTGATAAAGCATTTCAAAGGAACTCAATCATGCACCAATCACCTGACTTTATTTCCTTTTTAAAATATGTTTTTGGCGCATCTTGTATTCTTTAAATAATAATTTTTATGCCTCATTGATTTTTTAAATAAAACCGTCACAATTAAATAATGGACCATAAATTTCGGCTTTGTTAGATATGTTTTCTGATACACAAATTTCACTATGTATTCGAAAATTCATTTAAAACTGTGTAAACTGCTAACTGGATTTAAAATAGATTTATGTTTCGTTAACTGCAACTGTAGCCTTCCTAGGAAAGATTAATTTCTGTTTCAAGAAGAGCTATTTGTTACCGCTGTTTATCTGCATTAACTCGGTTACTGGAAACTAAAATAATATTTTACTTTAAAAGTGACACACAGTGGACAGAAAAAAAGAAAAGAAACTTTCGCATCTTTCAACACAAATTTAAATAACAGATTTGATGCGAAAGAACGATTATTTAGAGACGAAAATTCATAACATATTCTGAATTGAAATTAGTTATAATTTCCATATATAAATATAATTTTCAATGCAAAAAGAAAAAAAAAAAGAAGAAGAAAAAGAAGAAAATCAAGCATTTCGCTTGGATTATAAAACACTCTCCAATTGTATTTACATGTTTACAAGATAAACGAATTGAACTCATAAATATCTCTCAACTTAGCAGGAAGGTCCTTAAAATGCACGAACACAATCGAAAATACATTTAAAGTAATTTCCCTATATATACCTTAATATACCTAAATAATTTTGACAGATAAAATAATCTGATGTGGTACTCACACGATTTTCTCTTACCCTGCATTTCAATACTATAAAGACAGATTACAAATTAAGGGATACGATAACTAGTACTGTATATAAACCTACGTTAAAAATAATTCAAACTGGAATTAGGAACAGTTTTATTACAAAAACAATTCTATGTGAATGGGTACTGCCGCCCCCACAACCCTCTGTTTGAATATAGTTCATACGTTTATATAGAATTCATGAATGCTTCTAAACTTAAAGGTTTATTCCAAAATATACAGGGAACTTTCCCCCACACCACTCCTTGAAACATGTCAAACTACAGAATTTGTCTGAAATGATTTGTTTTTAAGTTACACTGAAGACACACACACACACACACAAAGAACAACCGTTAAAAAATTTACTTTAATATTCGCAGAACCTCAAAACTTATAATTATACAAAACACAAGCGCTGAAATTTTAACTTAAAAAGTACTTTATTCCCAGTTTTATTGGACATGTTAAAGCATAGTAAATCTCTTCTACCAATTATTGGGTTGTTCGGAAAGTAATTTTGTTTTTCTCAGCAGAGCACTTAATTGCATTTTTCTCACACCATCTTCACAATTAAGCTGCATTACCATTATATATTGTGGCAGCTGATACAGCAAGGTTTGTTTGTGAAAAAGTTCGTTTTAATCTGCTCAATAGGTTTTGATTGGTGCTCGATCAAGTAAAGAAAATCGGAAGCGACATTTTCGGCATATTTTGTTTTTTCTATCAAAAAGGCGAAAATACTGTTCAAACAAGGAAAAAAGTATACGATGTGTATACAGAAAATTTATTTAAAAAATGCCAGTGTCATAACTGATTTACCAAATTTTGTTCCGGCAATTTTGGCGTTGAAGTTCCATTTCGTTCTGGAAAACCAGTTTATGCTAATAAAGACAAAACAAAGTGTTGATTTATGAAAACTGCCAAATAACAACTCGTGAAATCGCTAAGAAACCGACCAAAGTGAAGAATATATAATTCAATAAAATATTTATACAATATAAGTAAATCGTCTTTCATTTTCAAAGGGAAAAACGAAATTATTTTCTGAACAACCCAATACATTCGATGAAATGGGATTTCGTTTAATTATTGGTAACCCTGTATGACTTCTGTAAATTATGTACACACTACGTTATGTACTTTAGCATAGGACTATATTAACAATACACAGTACTACATGAAATGCATTTCCAGCAATATTCAAATATAGTCCCACTATATTTTAGTTTTTTTTTTTTTTTTTTTTTTTTTTTTTTTAGGTAGCTCTGCAAACGAATGGTGAATGATTTCCATATCGTATTTTATACGGATCATTATTTTATGCATATAAACAATATATGTTCATTTCATTTTGTTTAGTGCGGCCTATAGATTTAAACTGTAACTACCAGAAATTTCGTCCATAGACATATGTATTTAAATTATCTTGGATGTCCCTGTACACGAAGAATTTACTTGATCTCAACAAAAAGTTTAGTGTAGCATCTCTATATAATACAAATCTAGAATACTGAGTTTAGACTCCCTGCTACTAGTTGTTCTTGAAATATGCAGATAAAAGACGCACACACAGATTTTGATAAACCAATAAAATCCAGATAAATAGACAATGAGACTTCTCCACACACCATAAATTATAAGCCAGAACAACCGGTTTCGAAAGGACGTAGCCTTCCTTCATCAGGTGCAAAAAAACACGTGCTACTGCCAAGACTCAGTCTTGCTTTTGCCTCCAAGGCAGTAGCACGTGTTTTTTTGCACCTGATGAAGGAAGGCTACGTCCTTTCGAAACCGGTTGTGCTGGCTTATAATTTATGGTGTATAAAGAAGTCTTATTGTCTATTTATCGTTTGTACACCAGTTTTGCATTTAGTTTTGGCAATAAAAGCCAGTTTTTTTTTTTAATACGGGGAACCTCAAAACATGTAAATACAACAAAAACTAAATTTCGAAATTTTAATCCAAAAACAGTACTTTCTCTAACATATATATATCGGTAAGAGAAAGAAAAAATGGCAATATTTTTATTGCGAAAACTTTTGTGTAAACATTGAATTCGAAGCAAAATAAAAGATAAAATATAAAGATTTGGACAATGTTATAGGTTATATAATTATTTGGTAATCTATAATAAGTAAAAGACTGGCATATCTGAGTATAAGATATACCCAAGCCCCGTGGCAGAAACACGGCGATACGGTGACAATGTCGCAGAAACAGAAATGTTCTTGCAGAAAGATTTTACTTAAGTCAAATAAAATCATTGTGTTTCAAAAAAAAAAAAAAAAAAAAAAGGAGAGAGAGAGAGAGAAAGAAACTCAAAGAATGGTTTATAAACTGTTCTGCAGAACAAATTTTCGTTTCTGTAGATACGAACGCCTCAATCCTAAATAAGGAGAGGAGAAAGCGGATGTAACTCACTTGGGTTAGCTTTAATACGGCATGCATTAGCGATTCGTGATGCGGTGATATGATTCGGTGTATCGACACTTTTCATTGGTAACCTCTTCACATCGGAACTTCATTTTCGTGTCTCCAAACTTTGTTTTCGCGCCGCGCCTGCCGCTCGTGTCGTGTGTATTTATTGTATTCCAAAAAGATGTTTTTTCGAAAGAATGTTGCTTTGCGACCATTTTCCGAATTTCATATTTCATGCATTTTCAGATTCATGCATAACAAAATAGCAGCATCCAGTGATTTTTTTTTTCTTTAAGTGCGTGATTGCTGCTGTACCGATTTTCATATATTTTCTGATTTACGCACGAGAAATTAGTTGCATCTAGTGATTTTTTTTTTTTTTTTTTTTTGTCTTTAATGTATGCGAAGCGTGCATACGTGCGTGGTAGTAAATGCACATAAATTTTTTAAAGCTGCATTTATTTTAATGTTTGGCTCAAACTATGCAATACATTTCACAAATATATACAGAAATAAGACTATTGGGAAATTTGTAACGTCTGTAGTTTTACGCAAATAAAAAATGAAGCTTCAAAAAATAGAAAATTAAGAAATTAATCTTTAAAATACTTTATTGATATTTAGCATTTTATATGTAGTAAAAAATCTTATAGCAATAAATATTAATGGGTATTTTAAGTTATAAAATTGGTAACTTCTCTAATGTTTTTCTTTACTAATCATTAATTATTTTAGTTGTGATTAAAATTCTTAGCTTTAAATTTTGTTGTTTAAACATATGAAGTCACTAAAAAAATTATTAACTTATTTTACAAAAATACTCTTATTATTAGTTTCTACAACTTGTTCATTTCATTTTTTAATCATTTGAATTTTTAAAAAATGTTTAGTTTTTTAATTGAAATATTGCAAATTAAATAGTTATTTTGAATAGAAATCAAACCAGAGGTTTTGTTGATTTTTTTTTTTTTTTTTTTTTTTTTTTTTTTGTAAGCAAAAGGAATTTTCTCTAATAGTAGTTATTTTTAATAAATACTAATTAAACAGCAAATGCTTTTATTTATTTATTTACTTATTAGTATAGATATCAATATCAAATATTACTTTTAATTGATTTCTATTTATTTCATTCAACTGTAATCATTATTTTCTATTATAGATTTTATCCATGAAATCTGTTACATTTCAGATTTCAACATTTCCTTAAAAATTAAATGTTTCACTTGCCTCAGTCTTTATGAAAATATTTCGATTATACTTTGTCTATAATTGTGTTACTTAGATCTTGTATTCTGTTTTACTTTATGTATTTAAATGACGGTATAATTATACATTCTGAATTCTTTAATGTCAAACCACTTTTTTTAGATTTCAAATACACATCTTTATGCTATTTATATATAATACAAAAAATGTATCTTGTGTATTAGAATGTTATCGTGCATTTTTCTAATAATCTCAAAAACTATAAATGCTGTAAATTATTTATATTTCATTATGATATTCAGTATTCTATATTCATTTTTACTTTTAATTTGGTGTATTTTAATTTTGAGTTCTGTATTATATTTTATGTTGTTTGGTTTGCACCTTATGAAATAAGTGCATTTGTGCATTTAAATATATATATATTTAATATAAAAAAAGAAATGAAATTTTAAAAGTATTTGTAACATTTTTTTAATTTAGACATTTCATGATTTAAATGCTTTAAAAAAATTTGCAGATTATTTTTGATGTGTTACTGCATTTTATGGTTTTTTAAATTCATTGAATATTTTATAAACAATATTGTATGTCAATGTGAACAAAAAATCTGAAGCAATTAAGATCAATAGATTTATTTTCACCTTTCTTAAAAAAAAAAAAAAAAAAAAAAAAAAAAAAAAGAGTATTTTCTTGCAATAGTGCAGATATGTGCATTTGTGCCAAGCTAAAACTTAAATACATTGGTTATACTGAATATTATTTACTATTTAAAAATAATTTATTTTTAATTCGTAAATTTTAACTTCACAAACTTGAAGCTTGTCGCAGAAAGCATAATAAATTTCTTCCACAGGGTACTCAAGTATTTATAATACTCCAATAAAAAAATGGGATAAGAAATAAAATATTGAAAAGTGTTTCCTTATATCACAATCATAGCAAAGAATATTAAATATTAAGATATTTTTAAAATATTACAAATTATAGCATATTTCAAGACTTGATATCTCAATCCTTATTAGAGCTATTTATAGAAATCTTTGTAAATATATTTAAACAACACATCTTTTGAAAATTAATATTAGTAAATTAGTAGATTTTATATCACGTAAATGAGCTTTTTCAGTATTATCTTGATTACTTAAAAGTTTAATTGACTGCCACATAATCATAATTCCACGAAAACATTTCCGTTTAACTTCCGAAAATTTTTATACGAAAATGAAAATTAAAAAAAATAATAATAATAAAGAATCTTTGCCAAACAAATTTTCTTTTACCATTTTATTTTTATTTATTTATTTATTTATTTTTTTTTTTTCATATCGCCTATCGAAATACAGGACTTTACTTGAAATCTTTGCTACTAACCAGAATACAAGGAATATTGTAAATTAGTGAAATCAAACTTTTTTTTTTGAGAGTGTTTGGGTTTTGGTTGTCGCACCGTGAACTACGGTTTCATGTGGATTCCGAACCACTACGAACATTCATGTTTGAGCGGGAATTCGAACCAGTCATCAAGAAACTGAAAGTTAAGAACGCTAACCATTCAACTAACAGAATTACCGTTTTTTGAGGAAATCTCATCAATATCTTATAGTACTATTTTAATAGTATCACATCAAAGATATAATTTTCGCCGTAAAAGAAGTACAAAGATGGTAATAGGCATTTATCTCGTACCTTCTTGGAATTTGATTTTTTTCTTTAGATTTTCTTATGTTCAATAATTTAAAAAAATACTTTTTCATGTATTTAAACTTATCTATGTATTTAAATTACGATATCGGATAAAAGGTTTTTTTTTTATTTTTATTAATTACTCTGTAGTATATCCCGTGATTATTTTCCCATCGTCTTTTCTTTTCAACGGTCCCTCACTTGTAATTATTATTACTACTACTATTACTATGATCATTATTGTTTATTATATGGGCATTTCTATTGCTTTTATTAATTCACATTTACAAATACATTTAAAGTAATTTCCCTATATATATACCCTAATATACCTAAATAATTTTGCCTGATTATTTAAATTTTGACAGATTATTTAAATAAAATAATATGATGTGGTACTCACACGATTTTCTCTTACCCTGCATTTCAATACTATAAAGACAGATTACAAAATAAGGGATACGATAACTAGTACTGTATATAAACCAACGTTAAAAATAATTCAAACTGGAATTAGGAACAGTTTTATTACAAAAACAATTCTATGTGAATGGGGACTGCCGCCCCCACAACCCACTGTTTGAATATCTCGTAGTTCATACGTTTATATAGAATTCCTGAATGCTACTAAATTTAAAGGTTTATTCCAAAATATACAGGGAACTTTCCCCCACACCACTCCTTGAAACATGTCAAACTACAGAATTTGTCTGAAATGATTTGTTTTTAAGTTACACTGAAGACACACACACACACACACACACAAAGAACAACCGTTAAAAATTTTACTTTAATATTCGCAGAACCTCAAAACTTATAATTATACAAAACACAAGCGCTGAAATTTTAATTTAAAAAGTACTTTATTATCAGTTTTATTTGACATGTTAAAGCATAGTAAATCTCTTCTACCAATTATTGTGTTGTTCGGAAAGTAATTTTGTTTTTCTCAGCAGAGCACTTAATTGCATTTTTCTCACACCATCTTCACAATTAAGCTTCATTACCATTATATATTGTGGCAGCTGATATAGCAAGGTTTGCTTGTGAAAAAGTTCGTTTTAATCTGCTCAATAGGTTTTGATTGGTGCTCGATCAAATAAAGAAAATCGCAAGCGACATTTTCGGTATATTTTGTTTTTGCTATCAAAAAGGCGAAAATACTGTTCAAACAAGGAAAAAAGTATACGATGTGTATACAGAAAATTTATTTAAAAAACGCCACTGTCAAAACTGATTTACCAAATTTTGTCCCGGCAATTTTGGCGTTGAAGTTGCATTACGTTCTGGAAAACCAGTTTATGCTAATAAAGACAAAACAAAGTGTTGATGTATGAAAACTGCCAAATAACAACTCGTGAGATCGCTAAGAAACCGATCAAATTGGAGAATATATAATTCAATAAAATATTTATACAATATAAGGAAATCGTCTTTCATTTTCAAAGGGAAAAACGAAATTATTTTCCGAACAACCCAATACATTCCATGAAATGGGATTTCGTTTAATTATTGGTAGCCCTAAATGACTTCTGTAAATTATGTACGCACTACATTATGTACTTTAATATAGGACTATATTAATAATACACAGTACTACATGAAATGCACTTCCAGCAATATTGAAATATAGTCCCACTATATTTTAGTTTTTTTTTTTTTTTTTTTTTTTTTTTTAGCTCTGCAAACGAATGGTGAATGATTTCCATATCGTATTTTTATACGGAAAGTTATTTTATGCATATAAAAAATATGTGTTCATTTCATTTTGTTTAGTGCGGCCTACAGATTTAAACTGTAATTACCACAAATTTCGTCCATAGACATATGTATTTAAATTCTCCTGAATGTCCCTGTACACGAAGAATTTACTTGATCTCAACAAAAAGTTTAGTGTAGCATATCTATATAATACAGATCTAGAATACCGAGTTTAGACTTCCTGCTACTAGCTGTTCTTGAAATATGCAGATAAAAGACGCACACACAGATTTTGATAAACCAATAAAAGCCAGATAAATAGACAATAAGACTTCTTCACACACCATAAATTATAAACCAGCACAACCGGTTTCGAAAGGACGTAGCCTTCCTTCATCAGGTGCAAAAAAACATGTGCCTTGGAGGCAAAAGCAAGACTTGGCTTATAATTTATGGTGTGTGGCGAAGTCTTATTGTCTATTTGTCGTTTGTACACCAGTTTTGCATTTACTTTTTGCAATAAAAGCTAGTTTTTTTTTTTTTTTTTTAAACGGGGAACCTCAAAACATGTAAATATAACAAAAACTAAATTTAGAAAATTTGATCCAAAAACAGTACTTTCTCTTACATATATATACATCGGTAAGAGAAAGAAAAAATGGCAATATTTTCATTGCGAAAAAATTTGTGTAAACATTGAATTCGAAGGAAAATAAAAGATAAAATATAATGATTTGGACAATGTTATACGATATTTAATTATTTGGCAATCTATAATAATTTACGACTGGCATACCTCAGTGTAAGATATACCCAAGTATATTTATAATACTCCAATAAAAAATGGAATAAGAAATAAAACATTGAAAAGTGTTTCTTATATCACAATCGTAGCAAAAAATATTAAATATTAAGATATTTTTTAAATGCCACAAATTATAGCATATTTCAAAACTTGATATCTCAATCCTTATTAGAGCTATTTATAGAAATCTTTGTAAATATATTTAAACAACACATCTTTTGAAAATTAATATTAGTAAATTAGTAGATTTTATATCACGTAAATGAGCTTTTTCAGTATTATCTTGATTACTTAAAAGTTTAATTGACTGCCACATAAACATAATTCCACGAAAACATTTTCGTTTAACTTCCGAAAACTTTTATACGGAAATGAAAATTTAAAAATAAAAAAAAAAATAATAATAATAATAATAAGGAATCTCTGCCAAACAAATTTTCTTTTGCCTTTTTTTTTTTTTTTTTTTTTCATATCGCCTATTGAAATACAGGACTTTACTCTAACCAGAATACAAGGAATATTGTAAATTAGTGAAATCAAACTTTTCTTTGAGAGTGTTTGGGTTTTGGTTGTCGCTTTACGGTCAAATTTCCACCTTAAGGCTCATTAGACCGTGAACTACGGTTTCATGTGGATTCCGAACCACTACGAACATTCATGTTTGAGCGGGAATTCGAACCAGTCATCAAGAAACTGAAAGTTAAGAACGCTTACCATTCAACTAACAGAATTACCGTTTTTTGAGGAAATCTCATCAATATCTTATAGTACTATTTTAATAGTATCACATCAAAGATATAATTTTCGCCGTAAAAGAAGTACAAAGATGGTAATAGGCATTTATCTCGTACCTTCTTGGAATTTGATTTTTTTCATTAGATTTTCTTATGTTCAATAATTTTAAAAAATACTTTTTCATGTATTTAAACTTATCTACGTATTTAAATTACGATATCGGATAAACGGTTTTTTTTTTAATTAATTACTCTGTAGTATATCCCGTGATTATTTTCCCATCGTCTTTTCTTTTCAACGGTCCCTCACTTGTAATTATTATTACTACTATTATTACTATGATCATTACTATTTATTATACGGACATTTCTATTGCTTTTATTAATTCACGTTATCAGGATGTTTTGTTTGGGTTTCATTTATTTAATTTATTAACAATTATTTAGATTCTTTTAACTATTCTTGTTAAAAAAACAGCATACAACTAAAATTAGCATAGGGAGCATATATATGTAATAACAATATGACTCGAACGGATATATAAATCAGAAATATCTCTCTCCTCATAAGCCAGAATTCAACTATATGACATTCAAAACACATTAGTACAACTAATGTTATATTTTCTGACTCTGTTTAATGCAGAAACTGCTTTAACACACAATCATAATGGTCTAAACTGTCGACCACTGCTTTGTCTTAATTAGACGACAAAGTGATTTGCATCTAGTTCAGAACTTCCTCTTAAATCAACAACATTCCATTGTTAAATCTCTTCGTGCCATTATATATATATTTTTATTTTTACAAACATAAAATGGCATCAGGAGAATGAATGATTTCTGCCTTATGTTCTAAGAAGAGTCCGTGCAATTATTTAAATGTCGGAGACTTCAAGATATTCATCCATTCTTCTTCATGGACTGAAGTCAGATAAAGAGCTCTAAGAGAGAAAGAAAGAGAAAGAAAAATGCATGAACGAGAAACAAGACAAATCGTCTTTTCAAAAGTTCTCAAAATGTCGTCGGAATTTTATTCTCCA
The DNA here is from genome assembly GCA_963930645.1 of Salticus scenicus. NCBI lineage: Eukaryota > Metazoa > Arthropoda > Arachnida > Araneae > Salticidae > Salticus > Salticus scenicus. The sequence goes on from OZ005648.1 coordinate 284,846,020, forward strand.
ACTTCAAACAAAAGTGAATATTTCAAACTCCTGATTAACTTTCAAGCTTTTTGATAAAAATTGAAATCATGGAAAATGAATTCCACCCAGAGAAAAACTGATCTGATTTAAGTACATTTCCATTTCTAGATATTCTGAGTTTACATATCGTTAAATAAAGATAATTTAAAAATTCAATTTCTGTTTTGTCAGTTCAATAACTTTGTCACTGTAAAAAATTTTATTGGTGTAAAGAAAATTCAGTTATAAAGGGCCAATATTATTTTTTATTATTATTATTATTTTTTTTTCTGCCAATAATAATAATATGGATTTGAAATCATTTTAATACTTTTGATAGTAATGCCATTTTTCTTTAACACTTGTACAATCGCAGTTGGGGAAAAGAAAGCATAACAGCCGATATCATTTCGCTAATAATAAATGTAATACGTTTTGAAATTTTATTCATAAATTCATCAACCAAGAAAATTCCTTTTACATATATTGGAGTGTAAGGTTGGTTTTTATACCAATTATGTAAAAACGGGAATCGAACCTGGGCCTTCCGTTTAACGTGCGGATGCTCTTCCACTGAGCCACCATGGCTGATAACCAGGTAGGCATTCCTCACATAATAACCGTTGGAAAGGCCGCCGTGTCTGCAAACGCAGATATAACAGGTGAGAATGTTAAACATGGCACAATTCCATAGACCATGAAATTTCAATTTAGAAATGTTATTCATAAATTCATCAACTTCCTTGCCAACGGTTATTATGCGAGGAATGGCCAGCTGGTTATCAGTCAGGGTGGCTCAGTGAAAGAGCCCCGATGAGTTTTTAGTATACGTATCTATAAGTTTTGGGGTTTCTTGAATTGATTTTTGCTATTTTTAAGGTGATGTATGTAAATGTGTGTATGAGTAAATACGATAACGTCTAAACGCTTTGTTCGAGTGAGCTGAAAGTTGGTAGGTATGTTATAGAACACCGTCACGCAAACTACATAGACAGGTCCTTTTACAGAGACACAAAGAAAAATTACTTATCATTATGGCCTAAATACTAAAATTATTTAAAATGTGACGGCGTCTAAAAGCTTTCTTCGATCACTATAGCACGAACTATATTGATTTTGATGAATGTGGTATTTATTCAGGGACACAAAGGTAGTTTTACACTTTTACAGGGACACAAAGAAATAGCATCTACACTCGACATGGGGTTAAGATATAAATTTGGTAAGCATACTATAGGAATTGATCTCAAGAACCGTGCAGATACTATTAAACTCACAGTTTTTTTTTTTTTACCTGCAAGCAAAAAATATTTTCTATACATTATGGCCTATAGGTCAAACTATATAAAACGCTTTAGTAATGTTAAACTGTGTAACACATAAAAAAAAAACCTAATAAATACTTGATATTAAGGGTTTACTATGTAGAGTTCATTTATAGGGATCATTTCTGATAAAAAATTTAACATTTTTTACAAAAGAATTGCTTTTAATTTAAAAATTATCATAAAATATTTGTAAGTACACGTCTGCACAAAACATAACCATACTTTTTTTTTTTTTTCTAGTGGTTTTTAATTTAAAATTTATCATAAAATATTTGTAATTACACTTCTGCTCAAAAGTTTACCAAGATTTGCAAAAAAAAAAAAAAAAAAAAAAAAAAATAGTTTTTCAATTTAAAAGTTGCCACATAATATTTGTAACTACACAACTACACAACTGCTTAAAGTTTAGCAAGAATTAATAAATAATGATTTACCAATTTGAAATTTCTCATAACATTTTGTAACTACACTTTCGTTCAAAAATTTAGAAAAATTTACAAAAGAATGCTTTTCTAATTTAAAATGTTCATATAATATTTGTGTCTACACTTCTAAAAAATTTAGTTGGATTTACAAAAGAATATTTTTTCAATGTAAAAACCTTCATATAATATTTGTAAATACACTTCTGCTAAAATGTTAGCAATATTTACAAAATAACGATTTATCAATTTGAAAATTGTCATATAACATCTGTAACTACACATTTGCTCAAAATTTAGTAAAATTTACAAAATAAAGGATTTTCAGTTTAAAAACTTCCACATAATATTTGTAATTATATTTACTTCTGCTCAAAAGTTTAGCAAATTTTCAAAAAGAACCGCTTTTAAATTTAAAAATCCTCATATAGTATTTGTAAATATTCTTCTGTTTAAATGTAAGATTTACAAGAGAATAGTTTTTCAATTTAAAGATTGTCTTCTAATATTTGCAAATACAGTTGTACTTGAAAATTTAGCCATAGTTACAAAATAATGGTTTGTAATTTAAAAATTGCCATACAATATTTGAAACTACAATTCTACCCAAAAGCTTAGCACAATTTACAAAAGAAAGCTTTTTCGATTATAACATTGCGGCATAAAATTTGTTACAAAACATCTGTTCAAAAGTTTAACAGAAATTTAAAAAATATATTTTTTCAATTTAAAAATCCTCATGTAATATTTATAAATACACTTTTGTTTTAATACTATCATGATTTACAAAAGAATGGCTTTTCTATTTAAACGTTGTCATTTAATATTCCTAAAAACATTTCTGCTAAAATAGTATTAGCAAGATTTACGAAAGCATAGTTTTCAATTTAAAGATTGTCAGATAATAATTGTAACTACGTGTTTTTTTTTTTTTTTTTTTTTTTTAAGTTTAAAAATAGGTTATTGATAGGTTATAAATAATTATTGATATAGTTAAAATTACTCAACTAGTCTCTTCTTTTCTGAATATTGGGTATATCTGAAAATGGTTGTTGCGTGGTACTATATATATAATTAGACACTTTTACATTATAAAGTTTTGTTACATTTTTTGCTACTTAATTGTAATTATATTTATTGTTGATTAATCTATATTTTTTTCGTAACTCTTCCACCAGTAAATTAATATTAAAATTTATCCCTTAAATAATCCTGGAAATGTACTATAGAAATTTACTATATTAGTGGAACAGTCACGAAAAAAATTGTGTCTGTAAACACCCTGTTTTAAATGTGATTTAAATGAACAAGTTGCGAGAATTACCGTCTCAAGACGGAGCTCTTACTAAAAATTCCGCTATGAGAGTTACGGTCAAACCGTAATAACTTGGCATCTGTGGGCAACACTTTGACTTTGTGGGCACATATTTGACAAGTTAAAATTTAAAAATCATTTATACCATAATAAAAATTATCATGAAATTGCAATCATATGACCACTTAGTGCTATTCAGTATCTGATTTTAAACTGTTTCAGTTAAAAACAGGCGAATCCAGAAATTCTGATTGACCGATTTTTTTAATGTTTATGAATATCCTATCATAAACTGACAATAAAGTATCATATGAATATTTTTTGGATTTTCAAAATTTCAAAGAGGCAAATTTACTTTTATGAAATAATGTACATATTTGAGCAATTAAATGCAAATCATGATATTATATGTAAAGATTTAAGAAAGCATATCTTACTCTTTTTATTACATTCGAATTTCAAGTTAATGTGAATGCTAAATTAAAATTCATTTTTACACCGGGCCTGGTTTGGCTCAATCCCATTTTGTTACTTTTACTTCGGCCCGGACCGGGCCAAGATTGTTAACGTACGGGTCGAGCCGGGCCTGGGCCTACATTTTTATTTTTAGTGCGGGCCGGGCCAGGCATGGGATTATATTTTAACTTTTACTTCGAACAGGGCCGGGCCGAGATTGTTTCCATGCGGGCTGAGCCGGGCCCGAGCCTGAAATTTCAGGCCCGTGCAGATCTCTAAGTACGTGTGCATGCATGTGGGGAATTTTCTGGACATCATATCTCGTAAGCTAATAAAGATAGAACGACGAACAGAATTGAGACAGTTCTGGTGTAGAAATGAATTTTCCAAATTTTGATGAAATTTGAAAAACCAAAAGTGGGACATCGGAAACCGAAAGTGGGACTATAAGACCATATCTCAAAAACGGCTCAAGCAATTTTCTTCAAAGTTGCTATATAAACACTCTATTAGATGTCCTTTCGAATGATATAGTTGCTTAGTTCAGGAAAAATGATAGGCGTCCTGTATAAATATCTTGATTTCAGGTCTCGAAAGTGCATTCCTTTAAAAACGGCTGTAGGGATTTTTTTTTTTTTTTCAAACTCGCCATATTAACTCCTCTTTAAATATCCTTTTGTACATAATTATTGTTTTCCAGTCAATAATTGAGTATACAAAGTTTTGGCAAAAGTAGTTATCTCAGAAACGGCTCTAACGATTTTCTTGAAAATTGTTACATAAATAAATTTAAATATCATTTCGCCTGTAACAGTCATCCTGCTTAAGTAAGTCAGTTTTAGATCTCGGAAATTGATGTTTCAAAAAATAACTCTTTTTTTCTTTTTCTTTCTTTTTTTTTTTTTTTTTTTTCTTTTACTCGCTATGTTAACTTTCCTTTACATATCTTTACATGCTTATTAAGTTTCTTTTACTAGAAATATTTTAAGTGTCTACTTCGTTAGGTCAATTTTATGTCTTCTGATCACATTATCTTTTCTGATCATACCTCCAAAAATTCTTTTTGTAAAAAATAGAACTCACTGTAAAAAGCAACTGTTTTCAAACAACTAAAAACAAAATGAAAATTGGTATACAATGAAATTATAAATTGCGCCTAAAGATATAAAATAAATTCCTCCGCCAAACAACATAAACACTTACAATTACACATAACTTTTGAAGTCGGTGCAAAATTACACAAAATTTTATTTATTTTTTACAGATTTCTTTTTAGATCAATACCTAAAAACGCTGTTGTCTCAAATAATCCATCTTTATAATTTACTTTATTATTTTATCGCTGTATACAATTAGTCCAATATTGACATCTACGTAGAACAGTGAACATCCTTCGCAATTCATGTTTCTACGAAGTTATGTGAGTTTTCTTTTCAAACTTTTGCAGCTTATGAAATCTTAATTGTTTATTTGAATCAAAGTAGTTTTCGGCTGTGTTTTGCTGATGCCAAAGCGAGATATATATTTTAAATAGATATTGATTTTTGTATTGAATAAAAATATAAAATATAATTTAATTTGCACCGACTTCAAATGTATTAATAATTGTAATGTATATGTTGTTTGGCGAAGGAATTCATTTCATACTTTTAGGCACAATTTCATTGTATACCAATTTTCATTTTATTTTTAGTTGTTTGAATAGCTGCTGCTTTCTGGAGATGGTTCTATTTTTTTTAGAAAAATATTTTATTTTTTTCTTTTCAGTGAAAATGTATTCATACAGCAGAACATGAGAAGACGTTCGATGACAGTTTCACTTATCGCAACCCGCAACAAAAGTGACACAACCCCAAAAAAAACGGCAATTTTAAGTTTATGTTACTGAAAAGTATATGAAGGATGTCACCCAATGTGCACATAACACATTACATCTAAATCTTGAAAATTATCCACACCAGAGACAGCTAAAAGTGGGAAAACGAACTTTTATTGGCACCTGTAAGTTATTTTAGAAATGAAAGGTACCTGTAATTCATTTATGAATCTTAATGAAATCATAATAGGATCTGCTTCAGGCGATCCGTGATCTTTACAATGAAGAAACGATATTGAAATCGGAGCATATCTGACGAAGTTATAAGCTAACAAACAGCAAAAAAAAAAAAAAAAAAAAAAAAAAAAAAAAATAGAAACATACGGTTTGAATTAAGAACCTCTTCCTTTTGAAATCGATTAAAAACAACTATGCGCTAATCGATGTGACCGCTTACAGTGACCGTACTTTGAACTTTATGTAGTATATAAGTCACCTGCTGCGTTACAATGCGTACAACGTAGTTCAAATGTGTATAGTGTAGGAAATTTCGTTCAAACATATGCACAGTTTAAGCGTTCTATTTTTAGTATCGATGTCTACAAACTGTCTTTTCATACTAAATCGATTATGCTCTTCAACTTTGTAATTAACTTTTTCCCCCTATCTTAAACCGTTTTCCAGATACGAGAGATAATTCTGCTGTTTTCCACCAGGTGGTACTGTAAGTGGTTGAATCTCGTAGCGCATGGCCACTTTACTATACCTACATACCACTTTTATGACTATAGCTGTAGCCGTTAAAAAAAAAATACGGTTTGAAATGAGAATCTCCTCCTTTTTAAAGTCGGTTAAAACTGCATAACAAAAAACAATAATAACATTTGTGATTAATAATGTATTTCTTAAAGAGCAATGTGACCTAAAATTATACCGAATATTGATATGAGCGCTATTCAATTTTCTGATGCATTTGTGTCAAAATAACATGCCAAATTAGAAAGATACAAGCAACTGAAATAAAAGATATTGATAAAGTTCAATTGAGTTGTTTCTGAGACGTCGATATATAAGATCATTGATAACAAATATAACAAAGTATAATAATAATAAATAACTAGAAGAAGGAGCAGAGGCTACTACGGCTTAAGACAGGTGGAGCGGATTAAACCAGTTTGGCAGGTACCTAACTCTGCGAGATATAAATAACGAAGAAAAAACAATTAAAATAATGATAATAATGACTGAAGAAAATAAATAAATATATATATATATAAGCAAGGAAAAATTCAAACTTACTAAAATATCCTTGGGGAAAAAAAAAAAAAAAAAAAAAACTAGTTTGAAACAACCACACGACTTTCATTATATTTGTTATAAATTATCTTATATATCGACGTCTCAGAAACAACTCAATTGAACTTTATCAGTATCTTTTGTTTCAGTTGCTTGTAACTTTCTAATTTGGCATGTTATTGTGACACAAATGCATCAGAAAATTGTACAGCGCTCATATCAATATTCGGTACAGTTTCAAGTCACATTATTCTTCAAGAAATACATATTGATCACAAATGTTATTATTATTATTATTATTTTTTTTTTTTTTTTCATTATTCAATTTGTTGTTGGCCCCTAACTACTTCGTAAAACGAAATTTTCACTTTAAAATATCCAGTCGATTCTATTTTTTATATCTCCAAAATTTAAGAACACCTCATCAAATGGTCACTATATAAATAAATAAATAAATAAATAATAATAATAATTTTCATTTTCATTTATCAATTTTGCTAAACTTTTCAGCAGGAGTGTACATTATGAAAACTGTACGTTTTGTATTGATTTCTGAAAACATTCTTGCATTTCTTTCAGGATTAAAATACTCGTTATATGCAAAATACATTGAGGATTATCTGTAATCCATTAAATAAACAAAAATAATAGCTTTTTATTGAAATTTTACTATTATCTATTGCTTTGCTATAAACTAAATATGAAGATAAAAATTTTCTTAGCTCTTAAATCTTAAAACAATTCAAGGATTTTCTTTTATACTACTTTAGATCTATTTCACTACAAAATAAAATAAAAGAAAGAAAGTCTGAACTTTAAAGGCCCGACTGGAATCAAATCAGGTAAACTTATTCTATTCTACTGAATCTCTTTAAAATAGAATTCAAAGAATCCAGTTCCTTCCAAAACCGATTCCCCAAAACTCAAAATCCTTTTTTTTCTTCTTCTCTTTATTTAATTCCGTAAAGTATGAGCTCAGTTGAAGTGGATCTATCTATTCTTGTTACCAAGGGAACCATTTATCTTTGTCTCTGGTTTAGCCTAAACGTAACTCATCTCATTCTTGAAGATAATTGAATATGTATATATTCCTACATATAGTGTGCAGTGTAAGAAATTCAAATGGTGCAGTAGGTTTTTATTATTATTTTTAATTATACTGATATTTTCTTATTACTCAGAAATATAGTTTAGATAGTTAGATTATTGAAAGTTATCAAATAATTCAAATTTTGATAAAAATGTATAGTTATTTCTCATTCATTATTTATAAGTAGTGAGTTTTCGCCCACCTAGAGGTCGATATTTCCAAATGATTTATTTCAAAATTTACTGCTTGCATATTATCCCGGCAATCAATATTCACCAAATCAAAAACAGTAACGTCATTGATAAATAGTCAACAAAAAAAAAAAAAAAAAAAAAAAAAAAAAAAGGATTTTTTAAAATTTTACGGGATTTTTTATTGAAATAACGGAATTCTAGCAATGAAATTTATTCATTTATTTCAGTACGCTGTTCCACTCGTAATGTTATTTTTTTCTGACAAATTAAACTTCTTAGTATGACAGGATTATTGTTTTCAGACAGCTATTACAGCATTGTGAAAATTTTCAGTAGCTCAATTTGAATCAATCATATATGTTTAATTTGTCAGGTTTTAATTCGCTATACAAACTACACTTTTCAAACGATCGCTACGAAAATTTGTACACTTAGTATTCAAGCAAAATCTAGCTAACCTCGTAATTTTTTAATTCAATCAGATAGTTGTTTCAAAATGTATTAAATAAAAAAATCATTTAAACTTTAAAATTATTTAAAAGGAAAAGAAAGTCAATAATAATAATAAATAAATAAAATAATGTAAATATGCGTTCGTTTATTTTTTTTTTTCCTAGATAAAAGTAAATATATTTATTTTATATCGAAAAAAAAAAAAAAAAAGAATGTGTCATAATTTTCTTTTATTTAAATTAACAAACAGGTCTTTTTTTTTTTTCTTTTTACACTTTTTATATATTTTTACCAATTCAAAAATGTTTTCCTTTCTTCCTCTGACATCGAGTTAAAAATTATTTTTATAGAAATTGAGAAAAATCGTGCTAAAGAAATACAACAGCTTTAGTATAATACCCCCTTGGAGAAATTTAAAATTTGTCAGTGAAGTAGCTCGGACGTTTCTCGCCAATATCTTTATTTATGCAATTGCGATAGCTATTTTAATTTTTTGTCAAAATGACGACAAAAAAAATGAAAGCCGCCAAAGATGTCTACACTAAAGCTGTATCGAACAAATTTTAAGAAATGAATATAGTAACGGTTGCTAAGGGATGAAGCACTATGTCTTTATATGCAAGACCAGATTAAAAAAAAAAAAAATGTCCTATTGTACTAAATTAAATTCCGTTTTGTACAGAGTTTTATACCTATTTCTTAGAAATCAAAATTCGCACTTATTTAAATAGTTTCTTTTAAAAATTTGAATTCATAAAAATATTAAAAACGCCTTATTAAATGACAGTTAATTCCGATTTTTAAGAAAGAAAACAGGACGTCGTATATATCAATGCAACGTCCATTTTTTCAATATTTTTCTCTGAGCTAGCATGAAACGCGTTCTGGGTGTAAATTTTTTATGGAATAGCAAAAACAGAATTGCCAAAAAATTCAAAGAACGAAACACAATTACCGCATATATTTATTTGGTAGAATTTATTTTAAAAAGTCCTGTCGTATTAAATTAAATTCTGTTTTGCATATAATTTTACATATAATTTTGCATATAATTTTCTATCAATTACACAGAAAATAAAAATAGGTTTCGGAATTTTATTTTCTTTATTTCATTATATTGTTCCAGCAACAAAAGCATCAATTTCCAGCGTTAATTTTCAGAAACTTTATTATTAAGAGGCTTTTATTATTCTGGGGATAATATACTTTCTTTACTTTTATATAATTTTAAGGCTTAACTTCAAAAAAGTCCTTTTAAAGTAAAGGGACTATTGTAAAAAGCACATATAACTATCGTAAACGTAGTCTTAACTAAATGATTTCAAATAGCATTATTATCATATTAACATGTGGAATTTTCGTGTCCGTTATTAATATGAAATCAGATTTCAAAAATTGTAATTAATTTCTTGTAAAAAATGGACAAATTTAGAATGCAAATAAACTGATAATTTCCTTTTCAAAGTCGCAATGTCACATTGATCAAATATAATTGCTTTTCCAACATACATTATATATGGAAAGTTTTAGAAACATAAAAACAATTCGCCTGTCATATTTTGGTGTATATATACGTTTAGAGGTCACCTGAGTTCATTTTTGCAATTTTTGCGTTGATGCGTATGTGTACATGATAACAGCTAAACTCTTTGTTCGACTGAACTGACACTTGATATAAATATGTTATAAGACACGCTCACACGAACTGTATAGATTTTGACGAGATTATGACTTATATAGTTGTATATGTATGTATGTATGTATGTATGCATGTATATATATATATATATATATATATATATATATATATATAGCGGCTCAAAGATTTTTTTTTTTTTTTTTAATCACTACTGGTTATAAACTTATAAACTCGAATTATTCGAAGTTCTTTAATTTCTCAATCCTACATTCTATTAAAATATAAATTCGTAAGCATGTTATAGGTTATCATTGCAGTAACCGTACACATTTACATGAGTGTAGAACTTATAGTTAAATATATATATATAATGTAGAATTTTTATATAGTACGGTCTAAGAGATTAAACTACTTAAAATTCGATTTAGTAATGTTAAATTACATAAAGAATATTAAGAAAAAAAGAAAGACAATCTCGTTTGGTATTACGTGCTTACCATTGATACCCTTTTACATACGAAAGAATTCGGATACATTATGATCCATTAAAAGGTTTAGAGCTTGAGGGGAAATATACTCAAATATCCTATCATAATTTTCATTTTTCTTTACTTAACGATGTGTTTGAATGTTATCTAAATAATTTGAAACAATTAAATATCATTTTATCTATCTTAAATTATTTAATTTACTTTAAAATTTAATAATAACCTTATTATTATTTTCTTAATATAAGTATTATGTTAAATTGAGAAGTTAAAGGGGTGGTAGTCCTACAGACACTGAAATATGTGTCATATAAAAATGTTTCTTAATCTATTTTCATTTGTTTTTTAAAGTACACTCATATAGAGTAAATGTTATCTTTAACATCACTTTGTAATTTGTCTGTATGGTATTCAAATGCAGGGTAAAAGAAAGTCGTGTGAGTGCCACACAAGATACTTTCTGTTAGGGGAAAAAAACAAATTTTTAAATTAAAATTAATTGCTGTAAAATGAAATGTTACATATTCCTTAACCACGTTTCTTGCGACCATGGGAGTTCTGCGCAAGTGCTGACTAAACGAGTCCAGTGTTTAAATAGGGGTGATAATCTTTGTAATTGAGAGAAAATAGCGATAAGGGAACGCCGAATCACTAGATGTTTACCAAATCTCAACCTGTCGGTCAATTTGTCTCTCCTCCAAGCCTTTGGAATCGTCCTCAAAGCAAGGCGCGAGAAAGGTATAAACACTATACGTTTATTAAGCAAAGAATTTTTTGTAAATTGCGTTTCATCTCACTTTCACTTGTCCAAATTATGATAACGAAAGCATTGCTTTTGTGTCAATTTTTAAAACTGTTTTTTTTTTTTTTTTTTTTTTTTTTTTTCCCTATTATGTCTGATTTTAGGTCTTTTAAATTCAAAAATCAGCTTTTTTTTTTTTTTTTAATTACTTTATCTATGTGTGTGTCTGTGCTATGTGTGCTAAAATAAAGTACGATTTGAGGCATATACAATTTATACACAATATACAAGGCTGCTCAAAATTAATCGAATAAATTTTAGAAAATAATCAATAATTTTATGAATAATTATATCTATATATATTGGGTTGTTCGATAAATAATGTCGTTTTTTTTTTTTTTTTTTTTTTTTTCATGTTTTTCAAATTGAATTTATTTATATTAACAACAAACATTAATCAATGATATATTGACCATTTTGTTGGATGACCTTTTGCCATCTTTCGGTAAGTTGAAAAATTGCACGTTCGAAGAAGCCTTGGTTTTTAGAAGCGAAGGTTTTAAAAAACAACATTATTTATCGAACAACCCAATATATATATTTAATAGGGGAGCGTGGGATTAGTTGTAACAGGGGTAAGAAGTAACATGCAATTTACGAAATAGTTTGTAACATTTTTGATTAAATATTCCGATAAACATAATTCTTATGACGCGCGTTATTATGTAAGCACAATCATTGCTCCGCAAAAATGATTAATGAGAGGTTCTGTATACGTGCTTCATTTTAGCTAGCTAGGTAGAAAAAATCATATTTCGTAAATTTTGATTAAAGGTATGTTGATTTATATTTTAAAGAAATGTTTATAGTTATTTATTTTGTCTATGTGTTAAGTTATAAAAGGCACGTTTAATATTTTGTATAAATCGTTATATATATAATATATATATATATATATATATATATATATATATATATATTTTTTTTTTTTTTTCTATAAATAAACAAAATGTTCAAAATCATTCGATGGGGCAAGTTGTAACATTCATGTAATTAGATATTCTGTTTAAAATATTAACATAAGCAAATTATTTGTTCTACGCTTTATTCTATGAATTTGTTTTTCATTGTTTTATAATGAGGAACTATAAAAATACGTCTGAAAGAGCTCGAGCGGGTCATATATGATTTGGCTACGGCTGAAATTTTCGAGAAAGATACAAATATTAGACACCATCACCCGAAAAAAATGCATTTGAAATATATTTTGAAGAGATAATTAAAAAGTAACACAAACATAGAGAGAAAGAAAAAAGAAAGGAAAAGATTAAAAGAAGAAATAAATAAATAATAAAACGAAAGGATGAAAATATAAATAAAATGATTTTAACTCCCGATATAAATTCTGAATCAAAGGAGTGGTTTTTACTTAGCTTCTGGAGATGCCTACAGCGAGGGATCGTATTCTCCGCCTTTTTTTTTTTTTTTTTTTTTCAGGATACTTTCATAAAGGAGAAATTTATGTCTTTTTTTTGTTACCACTATTTTTATACAATAATTTCTATCCTGTTTAGTCACGATATATTACTTTAAAAATAAAATAAAAATTTCTCTAAGAGAAAAAGTGGTGGCAAAACAGGCGGAATTTTCTCATCCCTGAAAGTGTGTGAAGTAAAGACTGTAGAAGATCACCACAGTTTGTTTGAAATTAAGCTGGAATCGCTTCGACGCCAGTGACTCGGCGAAATTTTAGGTCAGTTTAGTTTTGTGTCGACATGGTGCTGCAACGAAGGAATTAAGTTGTGAGGTGTAGATGAATTGGAAACGATTTTGAAAGTTTGGTTGAAATGAAGAGAAAGGAAGTTGATAGAAAGTAGCATAAGATGGAGATGGTTTTCGTAAAAGGTGTGGTGTAGTAGAGTCTTGTCCGACGTAAGTCTACGACAATATCTAAAGCTTAGAGTCTGGATAAAATTATATTTCAGTAGTTGAGATTACGTTGTGCTTAAGTTAGGCAGTTTGATGAGTGGTGTTGTGTATCAGTGTGAATATTCGTGAGTGGAAAACTGATTCGGCCGGGAATCCGCGAATCTGTTGGAAAGCCACGGTATCTACGTAAAGGAGTGCATCCGTCTAACTTCTACTATTCTGGGGTGAGATATTTTCAAATTATCTAAATTAGTCATCGTACGTTTATTTGATAAAGTGTTTAAATACGCTGACTGAGCTACCAAAATTCCAGATCATCCTTCCATTAATCTGGTTGAATAAACTCATGGTTTTATTTTTATATATCTGAGTCTCTGTACTAATTTCATATTTAATACTTAAGTAGTTAAGTTAACTAAGTTAATCATTAAGTTAAGATAGGGTCTGCATCAACGCAAACCTCACAAGTGTCCTGGAAAAAAAAAATGCCGGGGACTACGACCTCTGCTACAGCCTCTCTGATGCAGAAGAATAGGTATAATGCTTAATTTCCAAAATGTGGGTATACATTAATTGTGTGAGACAGAACATGAACAATATATCTTTGTTTTGTATTAACTTCAGTTCTGACAAAGAGTGACTTCTATATTGATTAGATATTTAATGTTCTCTTTATTTTACTATAATCCATTTGATATAATTCATTGTTACTATACCAAGAAGGTATAATTTAATATTACTTACTTATTGCATTTTATTTTTATTAAATTAATAAATGATTAATAGCAAAAACATTTTGAAATATTGTCGTATTTTATTATTAATATTTTCCTCATAACTGTTACAATTTGCTCCAAATCCGGGGCAAATTGTAATAGGCAAATAATTTTGAAAAAATATTTTTGTGCTAAAATTAGCAAAATTAACGAAAGGTTTATATATATATACATATATATATATATATATATATATATGAATGTGATAGATAAATATATGTATGCTATGAAAAACAGCAATTATAAACAGGAAAACGTAAATACATTTCAAAATATATTTAATATTCTAAAAACTGTTACAACCAGTTCCACACACACCTAAAAGCTTTAAATATGGTACAATTTTCTAAGCACTTTCTTCTATTCTAGAAAATGTATTGTTTCTGAACATTTAAAGAATTGTAATTTACACCACTATCAATTGATCGGTTTATGTAATTAAAGCTAAGAGCAGTAGATTAAAATAACCCAAATTAAGGATATACAACACCAACATTCACAAAAAAGTACTTTTCCGCTTTTCAGACATTTACTTCGCCCCTTGTTTCATATGCCTTGACAAACAAACAAGTCATAAATTACAATCAAATATCCCCTGGTTAACGTTTGTCTGAAAGAAGATCTATCGTAACATCAATTTAATAAATGTCTACTTTCCAACAATTTGTATTCTTCTTTGAACAGTTGCATTCACATTTGAGAAAAGTTTTTATTCACTTAAAAACAAGATTCAATCAGACATCTTACTTAGGAGACAAGAGTAAAAAAATGGCTTTTCCACCCTCTGTTACGTTTATGGTTTGTATATTTTTTTTTTCTCTATCAGCTTGGGATGAAAGCCAAAAATTTCACGCATTCCTTCTGCCGATTGTTAGAGAAAGATATTTTAGTTGATTATCCTGTTATATATTACAAGGAAATTTATTGTTTCTGCAAAAGTTTTAGTATCAAGGCTTCTTTGTTTTTCTTTACAGATTTATACATTGAAGTCTTCAAAAATCTAAATCTCTTTGTAACAACCTATCTTTCTATAGGATTTTTTTCACTGGGTTGAAAATTTCAGATATTTAATCTAAAAATAATAAAAGAGAAAATATGTATATATATATATATATATATATATATATATATATATATATATATTATGTATTTAAAAAACATAATTGCAACTTCTGAAAATTGTGTAACGAAAAAAAAAAAAAAAAATTAAAATATATTAAAAATCTCCCAAAATACGCTTTAAATTTAAAAGTAAAAAAATATTTTTACAATATTTTGAAAAAAATCTATTCGATGACGCTAAAATTATTCCGCCCAAAATTAGCACGGATGGGAGACAGGCATCTAAAGCACGCAGACGGGGGCAACATTGAAATTTCAAGTAGGAATCCCTATTTTTTATTGAAAATATGAAATCGCCAGGGGAAAAATCTATATATATATATATATATATATATATATATATATATATGCTACTTTAATACAAACATATTAGTTTTTCTTTCACAGATAGGGCTATAATCAATAAAAAACGAAATAAACGAACAAGTTTTTTTTTTTTATTATTTTTATTGAAATTTAATTTTTTCCGACTGAGTGAAAATAATGCCTGGACCGGGACTCGAACCACGGATCTTTGACTTACAAGGTCAAGGCTCTACCAACTGAGCTATCCAGGCCGACATCCCAGTCAGCATTACTCACTCAGACAAACTTTAGGCAGAAAAATCTCTGGTCTATCATGTAGATAGCTTAACAGAAAATAAGCCGCAGGAAATGGAAAACACCATTAACTAATGGGAGAGAGAAATACAATTTTTATTGAAATCAGACAATCAACTTCAATAAAAATTGTATTTCTTCAGACAACCTTCTTTCAGACAACCTTATAGGCTGAAACAATCTGGTCTATCATTTAGATTTCACTCAGTCGGAAAAAAAAAAAAAAAAATTAAATTTCAATAAATATGATTTCCTTCCACAGTTTATTGTGTGATTTTATTAAAAATTAAATTTCAAACGAACAAGTGTTCGAAAAATAGAAGTATCTGAAAAAAACACATTCTTTGGTTTGAAAGGTAAAAAAACACATGTTTAATATTTAAGAAAAAGATAAAAAAAACTATTGAATCATGACTTTTCCCTTTGTTTTTATAGGGGTGGAGCAAGAAGAAATTTAACAGTTTAAATTAAAAAAAAAAAAATAAATAAATAAATAAATAATCTCATTTCTTATTGAAGATTCAGCCATTACATGGTCACAATTTAAGTTTGAATATAAGTGCTAAAACTGCGCTTCTTGTTCAATCGAAATCGCGCAATACTTTCAACGGAGTATTACAGGGTGCCTAGAATGGCTACTACTACTTTAGGCACCCTAGAGTATTGGCAAGACGGGCGAAATAGCATAGCCACAACTCACTCTTCTCATTCGATAAAGTTGGATTACTTCCTTTGCGGATCACCTGAAAAGCCAAGTCTAACAAACGAAACCAAATACAATAGATTATTGTCATCAAAGAATTATGAATCAATCAGCCTGACGCCGTTAAGAAGATGTAAATACATTTATCATGGAATACGGCGCGCTGTTTCAATACAATTTACTGTAAAATAAGACTGCACTCAAGTAAAATTTTAATGTATATACAATGAAAAATAAAAAATAAAAATTATCTGAGATTTTAAGTTGCCCCTGAGATTCCGTTTTAATAATACTTGGTCTGATATAAAATCAAATTTTAAATTCACAAATATTAAATATTGAAAAATATTAAAATATTTTTTTATATATATAAACTAGCAGGCTTTGCCCGCTTCGCTGGACATTAAACTTAAATGAGTTGTCAAAATGCCATATCTCTTTATTAATAACCTAAGTTCTCGCTGTGATTGGTAGAGGTTTTCTCGCTCCCAATGTGAGGAATCTGGGTCCCCACTGTCTTCGGCACAACTTACCCACTTCCCCACTCTCAGCGGGTGAGTTCGAAGTTTTGCAAAATCCCACTATTGTACATAATGCGTACACTTAATCATTATCCACACACCAAAATTCGACATTCTAAGGTAATTCAAAGCGAATTCAAACTGAAAAACATGTTTTTACACATGTTTATTGCCCTCCGACTCCGAGAAGGGGGGGGGGGGGATTTCGAATTTCGTGAAGTGAAGTTACAATAAGTGCCGGATGCACACAAACAATTTACGCACCAAATTTCGTGACCACAGAAGTCTTTAATAGACAATATTATAAATAAATAAATACAAAAAGCACAGCTTAAGTATCGGAACTCTTTGGTGACTTTAAATATTTTAAGGCATTTTTGCGATGAACTGAATTGGCTAACTCAATTGTGCAATTAAAGATCTTGGCGAGAAACGTCCGAGCTTCTTCGGTGCCGAATTTCAAATTTTGCCAAAGGGATCCAATACTAAAGCTGTTCCATATCGAATCTGGGTTGAAAACGGAAAAAGGGTAAAATAAATTAGAAATATCAGACCTATATTTATAAATTTGATACCGAATGAAAGGGGCAATTTTGCTGAATCCAGGGGTGCAAACAGTTTTTCGAGGCGACAATTAAATTTTTAAAAAATAACTAAAGTATGAAATTTAAGTGGCAACGGAAAAACGGATAAAGGGAAAAATAAATTAGAAATATCAGACCTATCATTACAAATTCATTACCAAATGAAAGAGGTGATTTTTCTGAATCCTGGGGTGTAAACAGTTTTTCGATACGACAATTAGATTTTTTAAAATTAACTAAAGTATGAAACTTAGATGGCAACACTTCATTTCAATCATTTCATAATTTGTAGTGCTAATCACGCGAATACAAATGTCTTTAACTTAAAAATTTATTTTTATATTTTATTTTTCCATTCAAAGCATTTTAGTGAAAAAATATTTATGGCGCATGCGTTTTTTACCCACAATTTAAACACTAATCATAATTTTGAAAATTTCTGTAGATATAATTTTAAGTTGGGTGAAGACCTAAATTCCTGCCAAGCGCCGTTGAATTCCGTCCAGCCGTTCTCAAGTGATGCCCGGACAAAAAAAGCGACATTCGGACACGATGACACACACACACACACACACACACACACACAGGCAAAATTTTCTGAAGTCATTTTCGGCTTTCATGGGGTGTAAAACGTGAAGATATCGCAAAATTTTTCGATTCCGACAAATTTACAGACAAAACTCTGATTTTATTAATATAGATTGTATTCATTT